>CP142458.1:67197500-67720000 GCA_038049695.1 Cinnamomum chago | reverse complement strand
TAATAAGTGATCGAGGCACTCACTTTTGCAATAGAACTGTGGAGACGTTGCTGAGAAAGTACCATGTGACCCACAAGGTGTCCACTGCTTATCATCCGCAAACTAATGGACAAGCGGAAGTGTCAAATCGAGAGATCAAGTCCATACTTGAAAAGACGGTCAATCCAAGTAGAAAAGATTGGAGTTTGCACTTGGATGATGCATTATGGGCATATAGGACTGCATATAAAAAGCCCATTGGAATGTCACCTTATCGGTTGGTGTTTGGGAAACCATGCCACCTTCCAGTTGAGTTAGAACACAAGGCTTACTGGGCTATCAAGAGTTTCAACATGAAGATGGATGAAAGTGGAGAACACAGGAAGTTGCAACTACAAGAGTTGGAGGAAATTCGGAATGATGCATATGAGAGTGCACGGATTTACAAGGAAAAGGCGAAGGCTTTTCATGACAAGATGATCTCTAGGAAAGAGTTTAAAATTGGTCAACAGGTCCTTCTATATCAGTCACGGCTTCGTTTGTTTCCAGGTAAGTTGCGTTCCCGTTGGATTGGACCTTTTGTTGTTATTAATGTTTTTCCACATGGTGCAGTTGAAATTCAAAGTTTAGCCACTTCCAAAGTGTTCAAGGTGAATGGCCATAGACTTAAGCCTTTCTATGAAGGTTTCCAAATAGAGAATGTGGAAAAATTAGACCTTGAAGATCCGATCTATCTTGATTGAGAAGGAAGCATTGAGTCGAGCCAACGACAATAAACAAAAGCGCTGCTTGGGAGGCAACCCAAAGGGAAGTTCGTTCCTTTTCTTTTTATTTTCGCATTTATATTATGTTTATTTTTGCCTTTTCTTTACATTTTACCTTACATTTAGGACAATGCAAGTTTTACGTGTGGGGGAAGGGATTTAGGTTGTGTTTTAATTTTAAGTGTTTAAAAAAAAAACCGAAAAAAAAAACGAAAATTTTTTTTTTGCTTTTTTGTGGTTTTCAACGATTTTTGGTTATATATGTCATGAGCAAGATTCAATTGAGCTTGAGAAATTCATAACATGATTGAATAAGTAATCTCTCAACTTGTGATTAATTAGTACAGTTCCTTGAGGATATTAGTGACTAAATTTGGTAGACAAAAAGCCGGTGAGATTTTGAGCCTTTCGACTGACACATCCATATCAGTCTCACTATTTTCTTTCATGAGAGATATTCTTCCATAGATTTGTTTCTCTAGAACTTGCCTTGATTCTCTTCGAGGTCACATAGACACAAGCATGTCTGAACATGATTAAGGCCATCGTTGTTATAAGCTACATAAGCCAAATAGCCTACCTTGCAATTAATTTTTCCCTTGTTGAACCCCTTTGAGCTTTATATCTTTCATTTATTGTAAACCCACATTACAAGCTCTAAACCTGAAAAAAAAATAATACCTTTACCTAAGCCGTAGAGCTAGTGGAGCATTGTTCATCATTATGATAGGTGTGCAAGAAATAAGTGTGGGGGTGTCGAAATTTGCAGTATGACTATGACTAGTGTAATGGAACATGTGTTCATTCTCAGTTTATGAGTTCCATTGTTTCTTCAAAAAAGAAAAAAGAAAAAAAAAAGAAGATTTTATTTTATTTTATGAAGTGATGGAGGAAATTGCTACAAACTATCCATGTTCATAATTCCTCCTAAAATTCCAAGAAAGGGTATGTTCATAAGCGATAAATATAAAGGTGGAAGTTGTTGCGAAGGATCGTTCCTTGCTGCAAATGAAAAGTGTTCCCTTTGAACGATCTCTTTTTCAATACAAGAGTTTTACATGGTTTGAATGCTTTGGGGCCAAATTGAAAGAGCTGCTGAATGTAGTGATTGGTTTTATGTCTTCTATATTCAAGCTTGAAGTTGGTTCATTTTTTTTTTTTGCTTCACTAGTTTTGATGGCTTTTGAGCTACATTCCCAAATATTTCCCACCTTGATCCTAAACCCCGTTACAACCCTTGAAAAGCCCTTATGATTCGTGTTATGCATGTGATCCCAGTGGTGGAGAATGAGAAGATATGCAAGCATATGGTAGATCATTTCCATTGGAATGAATTTGAGGGAACCAGATACCCTTTAAACAGATGAGAGTCGAGTGTTTATATCCGTAAGGGTCTATGTATTTAGTCAACTCCATATTCGAGTGAAAATGCTTAATAAGTAATTGCAAGTTGTTTAAAAATGTTTGCTCATGATATGTTATGAATTTTGAAGAGTTTGGTTGTTCTTTATTAATGGCGTTGAAACCTTGGTATTCTTGAAAAAAAAAATTGAATTTAAGTGTTGCCCGAGGACGAGCAAAAGTTAAGTGTGGGGGAATTTGATAAGAATGAAAAATGTTATATTTTTCTCCCTTAATGTTTAGTCCTTTATACTCATTTGATGCCTAAATGTACTCATTATTCTTATATTTTGATTTAGAATGCAAATGGAGGTGTTAATTGCTAAACGAAGCTAATTGGGCGATTTTAGACAATCTTCACATCGCTTCGTAATCTGTGCATAACTCTCTCATCTGAGCTCCAATTGAGATGATTCAAGATGCTATGGAACGCCAAGGAAAAGATCTACAACTTTCATGTTTTGAGTTTTGAGAGATATCGGCTGCCTCAAGATCTGAGTTGCAAGAGAAGTGCTCGTACTTGATGCTAAATGGATGAAAAATCAAGCAGAAGGGCATTATGGTAAATTTGAAGAAATCAGGAGTTCGTCGAAACATATCCAATATTGGGCTCATATTGTGCAAAACGAAAAATAGTGCAACTTTAATTCTTAGGTCGAGTCCAACAGAAGCCCGAATGAGAAGATATGGTCAAAAAGAAGATTTTTACCAAATTAGAATTTAGTTGATTATTTTATTGTTTCCTATCTCCAATCCCAAGCCATTTCAATTTCTACCTCACGTCACTCTCCTTCCATGATTGGGATACAGAGTTCCTAATTTTTCGCTCTCTCTAAACCCCATCCAACGTTTTCTCTCCATCAGGTGGGCCCACTTACCAATTTTTTCTCTCCTATTCCAACTCCAACACCACCTCACCTTAGTTCTCTCCTCTCTCTGCTGCCATCTATAACCTAACCCACCTCTCTATAAATACTATTACACGCCATTCACAGAAGTCTCTGCACCAACGATTTTTCTCTCTTTCTCTCTTCTTTCTCCATTCTTTCTCCATTCTTTTTGCAATTTAATTTATTTTTGCAAGTTAGCATGGCCCTGCGTGGCTAATTTAATTTTATTGGTTAAAGGAGACTGAAGCCTCGGAATAAATACTGTGAGATCTAATTTATTTTCATTGTTCAATTTATGCTTTGAATATGGGTTGTTCTTCTGTGCTTAATTTGTTATCATGATTGTTTCGTTTAATTGCTAGGATGCATACTAGTTTATTTTTCTTTGCAATCTACAGCTAAATTAGAAATCAAATCCGTAATTGTTTGATCCTTCTAATTTGTGAAGCAACTGATATTTAATAATTTACTGCGTCAGTAATTGTTAGATATTAGGAAGAACATTTGGCTAAATTAAATGCAACCGCTTGTGCTTGTGTTATTTGGGTTCATCGATCTCTCTGATTTTAATGCTTTTACTAAATTAAATCTATAGCGCTTGTCTTAGGTTGTTTAGTAAATAGGGTTGATTAGAGCGCGTGTTTTCTAATTAACTAATTAAGGAGGTAGGAATTTAATTCCAACGATGAATATTCAAAGTGTTAATTGATTTATTTTTGCATCAATGATCAGTTTTGAATTTCCGATGGTGGATGTTAACTTTGACCAATGCTTGCTCCTTTGATTGAATTTGTTACTTTACTGCTTTTTATTTGCTTTTATTTATTTTGCTTTCAGTATAATCAAAACCCCCATCTTTGATCGCATAGCATAAAATTTGACTAAACACTCACCGTGGGAACGATCCTTACTCGCACTACTACATATATTTTCAGGAGTAAAGGTTTTATTATATTTGGGTGCCGGCGACATCACGACCACTTCTCAGCGAGGCCTTTACCCAGGATGCAAAAGCTCAGATACTCTGTTATCGTTTGTCATCAAGATACTGCACGTGAAGGTAGAAAGTGGGTGTAGCAATAAGTCGTTCGACAAGGTCTTGCAGATTTTTAAGGACTTCTTACCCGAAGGTCATGTGGTGCCGGCATCAATTTACGAGGCGAAGAAATTATTACGTGACTTGGGCATGGGATACAAGAACATAGATGCCTGCAAACACAATTGTGTGTTGTATTGGAAGGAGAATGCTTAATTGGATAAATGTCCAGAATGTGAAGAGCCTAGGTACAAGATCATTGATGGCAAGCGAAAGAAGATCCCTCATAAGGTGCTCCGTTACTTCCCATTGACACCGAGGTTACGCAGATTGTATATGTCAAGGAAGACAGCCACAGAGATGAGATGGCATAGTGATAAGCGCGTTGACGATGGGATAGCGCGGCATCCGTTTGATTCAGTGGAATGGAAAGAATTTGATAAGAAATATCCAGAGTTTTCCCAAGAGACACGTAATGTGAGGTTGGGGTTAGCCATTGATGGATTCAATCCTTTTGGTAACATGAGCACCTCTTATAGCATGTGGCCTGTCATACTTATGCCCTATAATTTGCCACCATGGATGTGCATGAAGGAGCCATTCATGATGATGTCATTACTTATTCCAGGACCAAACTCACCGGGAAACGATATCGATGTATATCTGAGGCCCTTGGTTGATGAGTTGAAGGAGTTGTGGGATCATGGTGTATCTACTTATGATGCCTCCACTAAACAAACCTTTCAAATGCATGCGGCTGTGATGTGGACGATAAATGACTTTCCTGCGTATGGTAACTTGTCTGGGTGGAGTACAAAAGGTTATAACGCATGCCCCTCGTGTAACGACACCTCGTTAGGGGTGAGGTTGAAAGATAAGATTGGGTACATTGGCCATTGAAAATACTTGGAAGTAAACCACCAATGGCGTAGAAGCAAGGCCTTCAACGGTCAGCCTGAGCGTGAAAAGAGGTCTTTGGATCTACCGAGCAAAAGGTACTAGACCAGCTCGAAGAACTACATCCGGTCAGGTTTGGCAAGAATAACAAAAGACCGCGTGACTCTGGAGAGTTGAATTGGACAAAGAAAAGCATCCTATTTGAATGGCCCTACTGGAAGTGCAAAAAACTCCGACATAACCTTGATCCTATGCACATTGAGAAGAACATCTGTGTAGCCTTGGTTGGAACAATGTTGGGCATAAAGGGCAAAAACAAAGACACCGAGAAAGCGCGTAAGGATTTGAAAAATATGGGCATCAGGCTAGAGTTGCATCTAGTGGAGAGGGGCGATGGATCCAGCTTGAAGCCGCATGCCTCTTACACTCTGGCACCAAAAGACAGAGATGGATTTTATGAATTCTTGAAGTCGATCAAATACCCAGACGGCTATGCCGCGAACCTCTCGAGGTGTGTAACCTCGAAAAATGATAAATTGGCTGGTTTAAAGAGCCATGATTGCCACATCCTTATCCAACGGATCCTTCCTATTGGCATGCGTGGCTTTGTGAATAAGGATATTTGTACAACATTGTTTGAGTTAGGCAGCTTTTTCCAAGACCTCTGCTCGAAAACACAGAGACACGATGATTTGAAAAAATCGGAGGAGTAGATAGTTTTAATATTGTGCAAGCTTGAGAGAATCTTTCCTCCTGCTTTCTTTGATGTGATGGTTCATCTATCGGTTCACTTGCCACGCGAGGCCATTCTTGGTGGACCGGTGCAATATCGGTGGATGTACCCGATTGAAAGGTAATAGTTGATGACCATCTAAAAATTATTTATATATTAGTGCAATTGCCTTGCATTGGAAATTGTAATAGTTATCATTTGTTGTTTAAAGGTTTCTGAAGACCCTAAAGGGGTACGTTCGCAACAGAGCACGGCCTGAAGGTTCGATCGCCGAGGCTTACATTGTCAAAGAGTGTCTCACTTTTTGCTCAATGTATTTAAGGCAGACTGATCGAGTAGAGCGTTATGATGATGGTGGCGAACGGGGGTCTTCACACAAACTGTCCGTCCCATCGGGCTGATGCAAATGGCACATGATCCTTCTCAAAGGGAGCGTGACATGGCTCATTGGTTTGTGCTGAATAATTGCCCCGAAGTGGAGCCGTATCTACAGTATGTGCTTCAATCTAGCCATATGTATGCATTGCTTGTTAACTCATTTATTCATTCTCGTCTCGGACTGATTCATTAAAAGCTATCTTGAGTAGGGAACACAAGAATTTAGTGCAAGACGAAAGAGGTGGAGACGTCGGGCAAATACAACGAAAAGAATTTGCAGAATGGTTCAAACAACGTGTAAGACATAAAATGAAGAACTTTTTAATTGCTTGATGTTATTTGAGTATAAGCTTCAAATAACATTAGTCTAACACATTTGTCTTAATCTGCTTATGTAGATGAATCAATTGCGAACTATAGGGTCACCAGAAGCTCTTGATGAGATGTGGTCATTAGCAAATGGCCCCAGATCCCTAGTGAATCTTTACCAGGAGTGTGATTGCAATTGCGTCCGATACCACACTGTAGACCGTGAGAAATGTCGTAGGAGCCAGAGTAGCGGCTTGGTCGTGGAAGGGGAATACGAAGGGGTGAAACATGACTACTATGGCTACATCTGCAAAGTCTGGGAATTGTCCTATCGGCACGGGGGTAAGGTGGTCTTATTTGAAAGTGAATGGTACAACACTAGTACCAAGCACAAGATAAACATCGAAGACCATCTTACAAGCATTGATATCACGGGTCGTTGGTGTAAGGATGATCCATTTGTCCTACCAAGTCAGGTGAAACAAGTCTTCTATGTCAATGACACCGGTAGAGGAAAAAATTGGAGAGTTGTAGAACGGGTCAAGACTCGGGGAGTATGGGATGTGCCCGCTAAGCGGGATGACGACGGTGATGATGATGATGTGCCGGTTGATGCATTTCAGCAGGACGAAACGACATTTGTTGTCCCAGACCTCGTCGATGGTACTAGTGACCAATACTCTAAGGATGATATAGATCCTGAGATCGTTCTCAGTGATGAGTTAGCATACGAGGATGGCCAAGACGAGGATGAAACGCTGGCGGAATATGAAGATGATGAAGGGAATGATGGCCATAGTCAGGAAGATGATGACATGGAATATGACATGTAGTGTTTGCTTCGATTTTGCACATGTAACTATTAAGTAAATTAACACTACTAGAAAAAAAGGTTTTTATATCGGCTAAAAACCGATATAAAAGACCTATTATATCGGTTTTTCAGTAAACTTCAAACCGATATAAGTACCCCCGATATAATAGATAACTATAACCGATATAATATGTGTATTATTTCATATCGGTTTTTGGACAACTGATGTCTTTTAAACATGAAATTATAACACATATTACTGTAAAACCGATATAAAAAAAGTGAAACCGATATAAAAAATATTTATAATGTCGGTTTTTTGGGATTGTATTATATCGTTTGTTCTGTAACCGATTTAATATTATATATGTATTTTTTTTATTATAAATAGTCCTTCTAGAAAGGGTCAGGTGACCTTACGGTCACCTGGCGGCTAGCCGCCCTTTGCAAGGGGGCTAGCCGCCAGACCCACGGTCAGCTTTCCAGTAAGCATTTTTTTTTCAGGATGATTTTCTGTGCTTCCTGCGGCTAACCGCCAGTGCACCTGCGGCTAGCCCCCAACTTTTCCTGCGGCTAGCCGTGAGCCATCCTGATTTGAATGGCAGAATTTGTCTCCAGTAGAAAATTCATAACTTCCTCTTCTGAACTCGAAACAACATGATTCTTGATCCAAATGAAAGATTTATCAGAGGGCTACAACTTTAATGTTTTGAGATTTAACCTAGATTGAATGGAAAGTAGTGTAAAATCACCTTGAAGGTGACTGGTCACAGAAAAACAGCAACCTGAGTGAAGCAGAGTTGTCTCCAGTAGAAAATTCATAACTTCCTCTTCTGAACTAGAAAAAACATGATTCTTTATCCAAATGAAAGATTTATCAGAGGGATACAACTTTCATGTTTTGAGATTTAACCCAGATTGAATGAAAAGTAGTGTAAAATCACCTTGAAGCTGACTGGTCACAGAAAAACAGCAACCTGAGTGAAGCAGAGTTGTCTCCAGTAGAAAATTCATAGCTTCCTCTTCTGAACTCCAAACAACATGATTCTTGATCCAAATGAAAGATTTATCAGAGGGCTACAACTTTTATGTTTTGAGATTTAACCCAGATTGAATGAAAAGTAGTTTAAAATCACCTTGAAGCTGACTGGTCACAGAAAAACAGCAACCTGAGTGAAGCAGAGTTGTCTCCAGTAGAAAATTCATAACTTCCTCTTCTGAACTCGAAACAACATGATTCTTGATCCAAATGAAATATTTATCAGAGGTCTACAACTTTCATGTTTTGAGATTTAACCCAGATTGAATGAAAAGTAGTGTAAAATCACCTTGAAGCTGACTGCTTACAGAAAAATAGCAACCTGAGTGAAGCAGAGTTGTCTCCAGTAGAAAATTCATAACTTCTTCTTCTGAACTCCGAACAACATGATTCTTGATCCAAATGAAAGATTTATCAGAGGGCTAAAACTTTCATGTTTTGAGATTTAACCCAGATTGAATGAAAAGTAGTGTAAAATCACCTTCAACTTCTGGAGGCTAGCCTCCAACTTGGTTTCCGCCTCCAAGTTGGAGGCTAGCCTAGCCTCCAACTTCTGAAGAAACGCAGGGAAAAAACAACATTGTGAAGAAACGCAGCAGGGAAAAAAAATAGCAGAAACACAGCAGGGAAAGAAAAACAATAGGGAAAAAAATACAGAACAGCAGCAAGAAAAACAGCAGCAGAGGTCGTGAGAAAACAGAACAAAAAAAAAAAACAGAGAGAGAGAGAGAGAACTGAAAACAGTAGCAGCAGAAGAAAAGGGAAAGAAAGAAACGAAACAAAAAGAAAGGAAAGAACGTGATGTACCTGGCACCTGCACAGCGCCGGAAGAGCAGCTTCTTCCTCTTCGTCGTCGTCGTCTTCTTCTTCTCCGGAGAACGAGAGTGAGCGAGAGAGACAGGGAGAGCAGAGAGAGAGTAGAGAAAACGAGAGTGAGAGAAGAGCAGAGAGAGCGAGAGTGAGAGGAAAGGGGTTTCTGGAGGGAGAGAAGCGCTGGGAAGAGAGGCGAGAGTGAGGAGAGAAGAGAGCGAGAGTGAGAGGAAAGAAGGAATGATGGAGAAAGAAAGAGAAGGGAGGGAAGGAAAAAAAAAGAGGGAAAGAAAAAAAAAGAGGGAAAGAAGGAGTGAGCCCGCGCGGGGGATTAAGGGATTTGAGGTATATAATATCGGTTTCATAATAACCGATATAAAATATTATATATAACTGGTGGTTAGCCGCAGGTGCACTGGCGGTTAGCCGCATGTGCACAGGCGGTTAGCCGCATGACGTCCTGAAAAGGGAGGGAAGAAGGAAAAATAAAAAGGAGGGAAAGAACCGATATAAAATATGTATATATAATATCGGTTCCATAATAACCGATATAAAATATGTGTATACAACCGATATAAAATATATGTATACAAATATGTGTATACAACCGATATAAAATATATGTATACAACCGATATAAAATATTTGTCTATAATATCGGTTTTATAATAACCGATATAAAATATTGAAATTAATATCACATATTTTCCTAACCGATATTATATATAGAGATTATTATGTCGGTTTCAGTGTAACCGATATAAAAAAAAATTGACCGATATAAAAAAATATTAACCGATATAAAATACCTTGACTGAAGATATTATATCGGTTATATGAAAAACTGATATAGGGCAGTTTTTGCAACCGATATAAAAGCCCTTTTTTCTAGTAGTGTAATGAAGAACTTTTCTTCCATAGAGTATGCTTAATTTCATTCGATTGTTGAAGGAATTTTCGTTCATGTTATTTTACCCTGCATATGAACAATTTTTGTTATGTTTATTTTAAAAGTATTATATGGTGTGTGCCATGTTATTACCTAGCTCGTTATATGACGTTCATGTTTGATTTATCCGTTGTTGCTTTCCTTTAAATTAAAATTGAAACGATTCAATTTTTCAACTCTAACACAGAACATGATGAATACACCTCTCAAATACTGTCGTGGCAAAGACTCTCAACGTGTTAGGGAATGGACAAATGAGTTTGAACATAAACCATTTGAAAATGAAACTCCAATAGTAAAGCATGGTTCCCGCAAAATACAACTGGCTCAGTGGCTGAGACTGTGTGGCAATTTCATCCCTGAAAGATATATAATGATAAAAATTGCTGAAACATTGCCACCGGCTTGGGATGCTGCAAAAATGAAGATATTTGAAGTCTTACGACCATGGCATGCAGTGGAGTTCGTCGACCTATTACAGTCATTTGAAAAATATATTCATCCCTTATGGATACAGTTCCGAAGAGAGAAAATGGTTGAAGGAATATCTGTTAGAGAACATTTGCTAAACAAGGAACAGTTGTTTTACGATCTCAAAAGAAGAGGATTTGAACCAAATATTGCAGATCTGGTGCGTTCAATAGTAAGCACTCTACCACCTCCTTGGCCGGTACAAGAAATCCATGCTAAGCTCAAGATTAATTTCCTAGACTTGAGGGAATTAGGAGAAATGCTAGAAGCGATCGAGGTCGACATTAAATTTCAGGTTTTGCACATGTAACGATTAAGTAAATTAATAAAGATCTTTTCTTACATAATGACATGGTATTCAATCTCATTCTCTTATGATTTGTTCATTTATGGAGTAAGACATTTCTACATTTCACACATTATTCTTATCTTTATATATCATAGTTGCAAATGATGCCAAACGGAGTGAAAAAATGGGTCAAACCAGGAGAGTTGTCCCGTCAAGTGCAAGCATCCAATTATCTATTAAAGAGAAAAAGAACAATTAAGAAGAATGATGAAAAACTAGCGGCTCTAGGGCTCCCTCCGACTGCACGTACTATATCCGATTCGGCTAAAGGGACAAACGAGCAGGGAAAGAGGAATGTTAGTGGGAATGATAAGGATGAGAACTACATTCCCCCCCAAGATGATGATGAAGATGACGAGACATCATGGTCTCAATCGGATGAGGTAATCTTTCATTTATAATGTCTATGACGTGTACTTGAAAATACTAGTAACTTGTATGTGACACTGAGGCTCGAAATGATTTTCATTTCCATTTAATGTAAATTGATGACATTCACTTTGCTAATATTATTTTTTTGTGTTAATAATTATTTAATTTCCATGTCAATTTGCTATAAGCCAGATTGCAGATATGCCTCAGGAAAACAGGGCGAGACGTGCTCGGCAGGTTGCAGCTGCAGTCAGGTTAGATCCTGTGGAGAGCAGACCTGAGCCCTCGACGCAACCTCCGCCAGCTGCTCTCGAGGTTACACGGGCCGGAGGATCAAGGAGCACCCCTGAATCGGCAGCCTCCCAGCCTCTGCTGATTGAGCCTTTGACCACACAGCCCCCGCCGACCCAGGCCCAGCCGTCCCAGCCTCCCGCGAGTCATCATACAACCGGGAGCAGCGTAGGTGAGAAAATCGGAAAACCTTTTAAAGTGTAGAATGGTTCACCTCATATTTAGATTTGTGTTCTATAACTTTTTTTTCTTCTGATTTGTTCACCTCAAATATCATTTGTGTTCACTAACTCATTTAGCACTGTCGTCTTAACAGCATCAGCCCCAGCCTCGGCTGAGACTCTTGGCCGTACCAGGGGTGCTACACGAGGGAAGAATGCGGCAAAGCTGAGGAGACAGCTGGGTCATAACATCCCAGTCCCGATCCCTAGCTCCAGTCATAGGCCAGAGGGGGAACATGCCCCATCACTGGCTAACCATCTTAGGTTAGCCATTAGAGAGGTTGCCCCAGTCAAGCCTCATGGCTGGAAGAAGCTTGACAGTGGGATCAAGCTTGCCGTCATCGCTGCAGTCAAGGTAAACTGAAACGAGAAACATCAACCAAAGTTATTATAGTTGTGCTCCTCATTACAATATTTGATTATATTTTGTTATTACTAATGACTACTATGGCTATCCCCTAATTGCAGCAACTCTTTGAGATCGGGGACTACGAGGGTGATATGCAGCTTAGGACGGACATTGACCGCCAGTGCAGGATCCTGTATAGGAGCTGGAAGTATGAGCTGCATACTCACTATCAGGTCCTCTTGGAGCAGGGGGTTCCCCGACCCCAGGACCACCCGGCAGAGGGTTGTACTCTAGTTGACTGGCAGCAGATGATCTCGCAGTGCTGGAAATCACCAGCCTGGAAGGTGACCTGGGGATGTTATCTAAATGTCTTAATTATAATCCAATGTAATTCTATTTGTAACGATTAAATACACTCATGCTATTGTATTATTGTTTTTCTATGTAGGCAAAGTCAAAGAAAGCTCAAGAGAGTCGAGCCCAGCTGCCATACAATCATACGAGTGGCTCCCGATCATTTGCCTCGAGGATGTCTATGATGGTACTGATTATATTCATATGAAGAAACTTGATTAAGTTTATTAATTTATCAATATGTATCAGGGTTCATATCTAATATAAAGCTATTTCAAATCTTAGGCGGCACAGAATGCCGGTCAAGCGCCGCCCATTACTCGGTTCTTCTGCGACACCCACAACAAACGAAAGAGTAATGAGTGGGTAAATGAGGTGGCTCAACAGAGGCATGTACGTTTCCTAATAAATCAGTATTGATTGTATAATGTCATAGAAGTATTCTAAATCCTTTATTGATTTAAATGGCAGGAGGCCTTGGTGCAGCGGACCGAGGAGCAGTCGCAGCCCTCTATCACCACTCCGATGACTGAGGAGCAGATTGCTGCTGATGTGCTTGGGAAGAGGTCGGGCTACGTAAATGGGTATGGGATATACTCGAGGACCTCTTCCTCTTCCACACAGTCTCGGGCACCGGACCCTGAGGTGGTCGCCCTGCGCGAGCAGCTAGCTGAGCAGGGTAGGAGGCAGGCTGAGCAGCTAGCTCAGCAGGACCGGAGGACACGCCAGCTTGAGGCCCTCGTTCAAAGGCTGGCAGCTGTGGTAGGAATAGATCCGGCCGCCTTTCTTGACACCACGGGAGAGAGCACTTCTGCTGGGGATGGCACAGCTCCTGGAGGATCATGATGCGACTCTTTGGTTAGTAGAATACTTTCTTGAACAAATAACATATCATTTGTGTTATTAATTTATAAACACTCAAAATGTAGGATTTGAACAAATTTTAACTGCACAGTATGATTGCATTATCATAATCTTTCTCATCAACAAATACTCGTTCATCTATGTCATCCTTGATTGCATTATCATAATCTTTCTCATCAACAAATACTCGTTCATCTATGTCATCCTTGATTGCATTATCATAATCTTTCTCATCAACAAATACTCGTTCATCTATGTCATCCTTGATTGCATTATCATACTCTCTCTCATCAACAATTACTTGTGCATCCCTGTCATCCTTGATTGCATTATCGTAATCTTTCTCATCGACAAATACTCGTTCATCTATGTAATCCTTGATTGCATTATCATACTTTCGAGGGTAGAGTAACCTGTAGGAACTGACGGCTCGCGGATTGGACTCACGGTTAGGGAATTAGAGCCGGAAACCGACTCTTTTCCAACACTTAGGCTCGAAAACGGCCTCCCGGGGGTCCGGAACGGGAATCCGCATCCGAAAAATTCGGGGACCGGCAAGGGAGGCTCGTTCGAGGTAGAGTAACATGTAGGAACTGACTGCTCGCAGATTGGACTCACGGTTAGGGAATTAGAGTCGAAAACCGACTCTTTTCCGACACTTAGGCTCGAAAACGGCCCGCCGGGGGTCTGGAAAGCCAATCGACGACCGTAAAAATTAGGGACCAGCACGGACGGTTCGCACGGGGGTAGAGTAACCTGTAGGAACTGACGGCTCGCAGATTGGACTCACGGTTAGGGAATTAGAGCCGGAAACCGACTCTTTTCCAACACTTAGGCTCGAAAACGGCCCCCCGGGGGTCCGGAACGGGAATCGGCGACCGGAAAATTCGGGGACCAGCACGGGTGGTTCGCTCGGGGGTAGAGTAACATGTAGGAACTGACTGCTCGTAGATTGGACTCACGGTTAGGGAATTAGAGCCGAAAACCGACTCTTTTCCAACACTTAGGCTCGAAAACGGCCCGCCGGGGGTCTGGAACGCGAATCGGCCACCGGAAAACTGAGGGACCGGCACGGACGATTCGCACGGGGGTAGAGTAACCTGTAGGAACTGACAGCTCGCAGATTGGACTCACGGTTAGGGAATTAGAGTCGAAAACGAACTCTTTTCCAACACTTAGGCTCGAAAACGGCCCCCCGGGGGTCCGGAACGTGAATCGACGACCGAAAAAATCGGGGACCGGTACGGACGGTTTGTACGGGGGTAGAGTAACCTGTAGGAACTGACCGCTCGCATATTGGACTCACGGTTAGGGAATTAGAGCCGAAAACCGACTCTTTTCCAACACTTAGGCTCGAAAACGGCCCGCCGGGGGTCCGGAAAGCGAATCGGCGACCGGAAAAATCAGGGAGCGGCACGGACGGTTCGCACGGGGGTAGAGTAACCTGTAGGAACTGACGGCTCGCAAATTGGACTCACGGTTAGGGAATTAGAGCCGGAAACAGACTCTCTAAAACGGCCCGCCGAGGGTCCGGAACGCGAATCGGCGACCGGAAAAATCGGGGATCGGCACAGACGGTTCGCACGGGGGTAGAGTAATCTATAGGAACTGACGGCTCGCAGATTGGACTCACGGTTAGGGAATTAGAGGCGAAAACGGACTCTTTTCCAACACTTAGGCTCGAAAACGGCCCGCCGAGGGTCCGGAAAGCGAATCGGCGACCGTAAAAATTAGGGACCGGCACGGACGGTTCGCACGGGGGTAGAGTAACCTGTAGGAACTGACGGCTCGCAGATTGGACTCATGGTTAGGGAATTAGAGCCGGAAACCGACTCTTTTCCAACACTTAGGCTCGAAAACGGCCCCCCGGGGGTCCGGAACGGGAATCGGCGACCGGAAAATTCGGGGACTGGCACGGGCGGTTCGCTTGGGGGTAGAGTAACATGTAGGAACTGACGGCTCGCAGATTGCACTCACGGTTAGGGAATTAGAGCCGAAAACCGACTCTTTTCCAACAGTTAGGCTCGAAAACGGCCCCTCGGGGGTCCAGAACGGGAATCAGCGACCGGAAAATTCGGGGACCGGCACGGGTGGTTCGTTCGGGGGTAGAGTAACCTGTAGGAACTGACGGCTCGTAGATTGGACTCACGGTTAGGGAATTAGAGCCGGAAACCGACTCTTTTCCAACACTTAGGCTCGAAAACGGCCTCCCGGGGGTCCGGAACGGGAATCCGCGTCTGGAAAATTCGGGGACCGGCATGGGAGGTTCGCTCGGGGGTAGAGTAACATGTAGGAACTGACCGCTCGCAGATTGGACTCACGGTTAAGGAAGTAGAGCCGATTTTGCTGACGATTTTTATAATTTATGTATATATATACATGTATATCTTTCGTTTATAATTTCATTAATTCAAGAGATACTAATTTTTTTTTTGTTTTTGTCATTGCAGATTGATGGACGCTTTCTGATCGGATGCACACTTTGGTGTTGTTTTGTTGTTTTTAGTTTATTTGTATATGTATATTGGACATTTTTATTCGACTGTATTTTTATTAATTTAGACATTTTTATTCGACTGTATGTTTATTAATTGTACTGTTTATTTAAGGAGATGAATGATTTGATGAAGAATGGGGATGATTTTGTTTGGATGTATTATTGATTGTAGTATGAGTAGTTTTATTTTTTATTACAGGTGTATAAGCAGGTTTACAGGAAAATTTAAACGAAAAACAACGTCGGTAATGTTTTTATTTTTTTTAATTTTATTTTACCGACGAAAAAATTACGTCGGTAAATGTATTTTGATTTTTTTTAATTTTTCTTTTATTTTTACCGACGCAAAACGGAACATCGGTAACTTTATTTTTATTTTATTTTGATTTTTCTTTTAATTTTACCGACGAACAATAAACGTCGGTAAAATTTTTTTATCTCGTTTTTATTTTTCTTTTTAATATTACCGACGAAACAGAAAACGTCGGTAAACTGTTTTTTAGTTTTTATTTTTCTTTTTAATATTACCGACGCACAAGAAAACGTCGGTAAAATATTTTTATTTTTATTTTTTTAATATTACCGACGAAAAAAAACGTCGGTAGAGTATTTTAATTTATTTTTTATTTTTCTTATTAATTATGCCGATGAAAAAAAACGTCGGTAAAAAATAAAAAAGCGTCGGTGAAAATGATAATTTTACCGACGAAAAATTAATTCGTCGGTAAGGTATTTTCTTGACATTTTTTTGCCGACGACTGCCCGACGAAAAAAAAAACGTCGGTAAAATCTTTACCGACGTTTTTTGGACTTTTAGCGACGAAAAAAAACGTCGTTGAAGGTGTAATCTGTTGTAGTGATTGAAAACTTACTGAAAACTAATATATTAATTTGAAAAGATTTAAAACTTGTATTTTTTCTTAAAATAAGATAAAATCTTAGAGCCTTATTTGAAATAACGGAAATAATATTTTCAATGACAAAAGCCAAGAGAGGATATTTAGCAAAAACTTATGACTTTTCCATATCAATCAATTTAATGCAGTGTAGAGGGATTTCTCGTTGATTTGTCGTCTTTTGCAGAGGTATCTAAGTCTACTCAGCGTGGCATTACGATGTTGACGAAGCTTTTGGCTTTTCCACGTCCATCAATTCAATGCAGGGTAGAGGGGGTTGCTGGTTGATTTCTCAATGAAGAGTTGGAAGGCACATTTTAATCACTTTTAAAGGGTTATAAAGATGTAAAACCTTACTAAGTAGAAACGAGAGTGTTTATTGACTGAGAAAGAGCGAGAGCCGAGTAGGTCTTTTGGGAAATGACAAGGGGGATTTTGGTCTCATTTTGAGTGGGGTTGGGCCATAGGGCCTTAAGCCCTTATAGGCATTTTTTAAGTTGGGTAGCCCCCAGCCCATAACACATGGGTCCACCCCTGCAAGAGAGAGAGGGTCTCACCAGAATGTGTGGGGATCAACCAAGCCTAGCCGTCATTGTGGATGGAGCCCTCACGGTTTTGGGTTTTTTGCAGGTCAAGTCAAGCGGACCCCACTACTAATCCACACGGCACGCCCAAGGGGATGCAATCTGGTTTGATTCTCCTATTATCGGAAAATTCTAACATGTGAAAAATCAGGTTTGGAACCTAATTTAGGTTCTTATTCATAAACGGAATTGGGCCCCGAACCCAATTTAGGCTCTAACTCATAAATGGATCCTAGGCCAGATTCATATAGATTTTGATCCATGGACCCGAGACTCGGATACGAGACTTTAAGATGGAAAATTGTAGCTCAAAACTAACTTGGGTTGGCAATTTTTATATTTAATCTTAGAGATGGTAGACTTGATACACTGCTACAAGTCGAATGATATCCTTATTTGAAGCTAGAGAAAAAGTGAAAAGAAGTCATAATCAGTTTCGGAGCTAGATCCCATTATACTAGTCAGGCTTGGTTCCGGAAATGAATTTAGGTCCTCTTATTGGAGCCAAGTCTGAAATTCGAGTCAAATCCAGTTATGAAACTGGAACAATTATTTAGAAATAGTTGCCCGCCCGGATCTAATATGGTTCCAATCCAGAACCAGCCAATTTTGTACTTCTCATGGGTTCACTTCCTCTATTTTCTTCTAATTTCCTTCATCGGTGGCCTCACGACGATCAGCTAAATGTAGTGGATGTTGGAACCATGCCATTGCTTTAAATAAAGGGTAATTTAGGTATTTTAAAAAAATTGAAGGAAAACTATCGTCAGGAAATACCTTTAAATGACTAAATATCCTTAATTGAAAATTCACTGAAAAACTCATAGACTAATTTAAAAAGTTTAAGAACTTGTGTCCTTTTTTGAAATAAGATAAAAACTGAGAGCCTCTTTTTTGAAATGAGATAAAATCTCAGAGCCTCTGTTTTGAAATGAGATAAAAACTCAGAGCCTTGTTTGAAATAAGGCAAATGATATTTTGAATGACAAAAGCGAAGTAAGGATATTTAACAAAAACTTATATGACTTTTCCACATCAATCAAAATTCAATGCAGTGTGGAGGGATTTCTTGTTGATTTGTCGTCTTTTGCACATGGGAGGAAGAGCGTGTCATGGGTTCTTTCATGTGATGTAAAAAGTAATTGTCAATCACATGGGAAGAGAAGAAAAAACGTAATAAATACAAGAAAGAGAGGGGCTCACCAGCGTGAGGATCAACCAAGCACATGGGAAGAGAAGAAAAAACGTAATCTATCTACCCTTATAAAGAGAAGAAATTGCCCAATTTTTTTACTACACTACCACTACACCACCATGGGGCCCACTTCTATCTACCCACCCTTATAAAAGAGAAGAAGTTGCTCAAATTTTTTACTACACCACTATGGGGCCCACTTTTATCTATCTATCTATCTACTCTTATAAAAGAAAAGAAGTTACTCAATTTTTTTACTACACCATTATGGGGCCCACTTGAAGAACCCTTATAAAAGAGAATAAGTTGCTCAATTTTTTCACTACACCACTATGTGGCCCACTTGAAGAACCCTTATAAAAGAAAAGAAGTTGCTCAATTTTTACACAACACCACTATGGGGCCCACTTGAAGAAATGACCTGTTCCTTTTTTTTATTTTTTATTTTTTATGAATATGAAGAAATGACCCGCTTGACCTGGACCTTTTTATCTTCCCCTTTACAAGGGTAGTTCATCTACACCACCGTGGGGCCCACTTGCTGCATGTCATGTCAAAAGATTTTCTCTACACCACCATGGGGCCCACTTACTGTATTTAGCAATTACCCTTATAAAAAAGAAGAAATGACCTGCTCTATATTTTCTTTACACCACTATGTGGCCCACTTGAAGAATTGACCCGTTTGTATCTATCTTTATCTATATCTATATCTATATACTTTTATATAAGAGAGAGATATATATATATATATATATATGATGTACTTTTTTCACTACACACATGTCCAATAAAATACAAGTTGTGGGACCCACCCTTATATAGAATTGATGTACTTTTTTCACTACACACATGCCCAATAAAATGCAAGTTGTGGGGCCCACCCTTATATCTATTATATTATTATATTCATATATATATATATATATCTCTACTCTTATAATAAATAAAATAAAACTCTTATAAAAGAGAGAAAGATGATGTACTTTTTTCACCACTCACATGCCCAATAAAATGCAA
This sequence comes from Cinnamomum chago, assembly GCA_038049695.1. Taxonomy (NCBI): domain Eukaryota; kingdom Viridiplantae; phylum Streptophyta; class Magnoliopsida; order Laurales; family Lauraceae; genus Cinnamomum; species Cinnamomum chago. Next base: position 67,700,538 of record CP142458.1, on the reverse strand, counting down.
GTTGTAGGGCCCACCCATATATCTTTTCTATTCACTACACACATGTCCAATAAAATGCAAGATGTGGGCCTCAAAGAGAGAAAGAAGATGTACTTTTTTCACTACACACATGCCCAATAAAATGCAAGTTGTGGGGCCCACCCTTATATCTATTCTATTATTATATTCATATATATATATATCTACTCTTATAATAAATAAAATAAAACTCTTATAAAAGAGAGAAAGATGATGTATTTTTTCACCACACACATACCCAATAAAATGCAAGTTGTGGGGCCCACCCTTATATCTATTCTATTCACTACACACCTGCCCAATAAAATGCAAGATGTGGGCCCCGCTTAGTACTATTATTATATATATTTCTATATCTATATTTATACCCTTATATAAAAGAGGGCAAAGTGTAGTACTTTTTCACTACACACTTGCCCAATAAAATGCAAGATGTGGGCCCCACTTAGTATTATTATTAGACATATTTCTATACCCTTATATAAATGAGAGCAAAGTGTAATACTTTTTCACTACACACCTATCCAATAACATGCAAGATGTGGGCCCCACTTAGTATTATTATTATATATATATATTATCTTATAATTCTATACCCTATTATAAAAGAGAGTAAGATGTAGTATGGTTTCATTACACACCTTGCCCAATAAAAAAAGAGTAAGATAAATAGAATGAGATAAAGGAAAGAAAAAGAAAAGAGATAAGAAGAGTGAATAGGATGGATAAAGATGGGGACATAATGAGAATTTTCCAATTTGTCTAAAATTGACTTTGGGTCAGGCTTGGATTTAGAGGGGTTTTGAGGATCCGGATGAAGATGAGCTAGAAGACTAAAGTTTAGGAATTAAAAACATCTACCCAACGGTACCATAATGTCAAAAATCTAAAATTACAAAAAAGCCCTCTAAATTCTTAGGAAAATTGCTAACTACCCCCTTACTATACCCAAATGAACTCGGATCTAGACCAAACTTGGCACATACGATCCTAATAATTTTTTTTATCTCTTCTATTGAGTAGATACTGATATTTTAAACGTAATAAAATTTTGTTTTAATAAATTCCAATAAATCGAGTAATTTTTTTTTCGGTTTCTTTGCTTTTTTTATAAGTTGGTTGAGAAAAAATAAAAAGAAAATGTGGATAAGATTGGAATTTATCTCAAATCAATATCTCAAATGTTGTTTTTTTCCCCTCTTCTTTTTTCAATTTTCTTGTAACATTCTTCTTATTCAGATACTTCAAGATTTTTAATGCAGGAAATTTCGTGGGTATGAGGTTTTTCCTCTATGAGTAATTGTGTAAGGAAGAACATGGCAATTTAACAGTTTCTTCATTGACTCTTAGCTTCTTTTGGAATGGAGAGAGTTTTCATGTGTGTAAGTGAGCAATGTCTACTGAAATTATTATCGTTTGATTGTGTCTTCTTCTTTAATTTTTTTTAATGTTTCAATAAAATCTTCATGATTCTAATAAAAATGGGTGCAACCAGAGTTAAGAAAATGATGATGAAGAGTTAGTTTTTTCTTTCACATTCTTGTTTGGGCCAAAGTTAGACCCATTGATAGCCTTCGTGCTCTGATAATTTTAATTATATGTCTATTTTATTTCTTTTATCTTAATTGCAAGCTTCCAAATTATGCGTGTTTCGTGTTTCCTTATGGTAGAACTTTGTATTTAGTTCTCACTCTATGTTTGGAATATGAATTTGTGCATATCATTTAAAATGTAAAATTGATATCGTTTTGTTATGTGAGATAGGAAAATGAAAAACTCAAACGGAAAGTGTCCTGGTTGAGAAAAGAAAAATAGACAATAACTAAATGACGATGCTATGAGGCATTGAAAAGCATTCTACTATCTGTCAGAATCTATTTTCCTCCTCCATAGAGTCGAAGGGGAAGGGCTTTTTTTTAACCAATACAGGAGCTACTATTCAAAAGGCCAAAAACATATTCCATATTTGCATAAGAATTTGACATTTTATTTTATTTTTCTTTCCTGTCTTAATTTATGTTAGTTAAATTCTTACGCTCTAGACCAAAGCCTCTTCAATCGTCACCCTCCAAACCCCTCAAGAGTGGGATAAGACCAATAAGCATTCATTCGTGGTTCTCATTGAACCATTTTGTTCACTAATTTTCAAATTTTTATTCGGTTTTTTTTTTGTCTTTTGTAAAATTAATTGTGAGATATGGTGCTATTAAATAATCATTTCAAAGGAAAAATATTTCAAATTTAATTATTCAGAAAGTTTTTTTATTCTTTCTTGGCACTGTTTTGTCTACCCCGGTTAATAAACTAAGCCAAGTTGGGAAAAATAAAAGATTTTGACTATGCACTATTTACTCCATTATGTAGTTCCTGGTGTACATACTGCCTTTTAACTCTGAAAACTTAAATGCCATGTACTTTTTCAATAATAAACCTTGAACTAAGAAGGGATGAAAATAAAAAAGAAAATAAATAGTATATTTTATAATGGTATCAAAAGAAAATAAATCAAGTGTATTTTACTTACTACATTTTGGTGTTCAATACTTACAATTTCGTGGGCACTTTAAAGTTCTTCGTTTTATTTATTTATTTATTTTTTTATAAAACTGCAGGTTATCAATTTGACTATGCTTTCGACTGGACTCCAACTTTAGCAGGTCAAGTCTACTAGAAAACTGATAAGTCGACCTGACAGGTTAAATAAAGTAAATTGAAGTTTCTTAATACACATTCATGATAAAATATCTACAAATATATGATTTATATCCTCAAAAAGTTAGATAAATTCTATATCGATTGTCTTTTGAGATCTTATTTTTCTCATTATATCATTGTTTTATTATTTTCAAATGTATAGGAAAAAAGTAGTGTCAGCTGTATTTGGACATTGCACAGGCCTTGTAATTTACAATCACTCATTTTCTGTTGAAATTTGATTTTTAAATGTATTGAAGCTTCTACTAGAATTTTTAAGAACTTTATTTTTTTAAGATTTTCTTAGTAAAACTGTGTGTTCGGTGCAAGTGCATTGCACGTGCAGGGCTCCACTAGTAAATACAAGAAAGAGAGGGGCTCACCAGCGTGAGGATCAACCAAGCCTAGCCGTCATGGACTCAAGTGGGTTTGTGCATGGAGCCCACACGATTTTGGGTTTTCTGCAGGTCAAGTCAAGCGGACCCCACCACCGATCCACACGGCTTCTCCTATTATCCCGAATTCCAACCTGTAAAATATCTTTTTTTAAACCTGTTTTAGGTTCCGATTAATAAACGGATTCGGGTTCTAAACCCAATTTAGGCAGTAATTCATAAACGGGTTCTGTTTTGGATCCATATGGACCTAGGACTTGGCATATGAGGTTTTAAGATGAGAAATTGTCGCTCAAAAGCAACTTTGGTTGGACATTTTTATATTTAATCATAGAGATGGTAGACTTGATGCATTGCTACAAGTCGAATGATATCTTTATTTTAAGTTTAAAAAAAAGTAAAAATAAGTCATAATCAATTTTGGAACTAGATCCCATTTGTCTAGTCATGCCTCGTTCCGGAAAAAAATCCGGGTCTTCTTATTGGAACCATGTCCCAAACCAGAGTCAAAATCGATTTTGAAGTCGGAACCATCATTTAGAAATAGTTGCCAATTCGGATCCAATATGATTCTAATCCAGAATCGACCCATTTGCATCCCAACATACCGCCAGCACCAGCAAGCTCTAGTCGTTGACATAAGCATAACCCAAAGATGTTGAAGCAAGGCGGCTGACATATGCACGGAAACAAAAACGAAGGCTCACTCAGGCAGTGGGGATCATCGGCCATTTAGAATGGTTGGTGAGGTGGCACCTCTTTTCTTGAAGGGATGCTTGAGAGGTTGAGCCCCTCTCCTCTTGAGCTTTGTTTGAAAATTCTGCCTGTTTAAAACTTCAACAAAATCATTTATCATTTCACCGCATTGTTATCATTAATTAGAATCAACCATCAACAAAAATGTGGAAGAAACCACATGATTTCACTTAAAAGGGGCCAATTTTTGCTCAATTTCACCTTCTAATACTACAAACTACAGTTATTTGGATTCTTAAAGATCAGGCATCTTTTTATTGAATGGACCATAAGATCATGATGATGTCTTAACTATCTTGATCGGTTAGGTTACATTTTGTAATAATAAGAATTCTTAGATAACACAAACAATGCTTTGGTCACACAAACAAGATCTTCACCTAGTCTAAATGGTTTTTTTGAGACTGTCCAGGTTTCTGATCAATGGTCGTATGGTGCCTCTAGAACTCAATGAGTGGTGATGTGTCACATCCCGGACCCGAGAATCCCTTGTTTAGGGTGGTTCCCAAGGTGTGACACGCGTACTCCCGTGAACTCGCACCTGTTCCGGACCAAATCCGAATTCACGAAGGAGAAAATTCCACATATACGTGTGAGGATTACTCACTGACACCTGTCAATGCACAATTATCTGCGGAACATGTACAATATAGAAATCAAAGCCGTGATCAGTCCAATAACCAATCTTTTATATTACAATTTCTCTTTAACAAAACTAATGATTTAAATATCTTAATGCATAGTACACCAGTACTCTAATGAACCACTACTAGATGCTTATCTCAAGGAAATATATTCCTAATACAATGCGAAATAACACTAATCAAATGCATTACCTTGAACTAAGTGCAATTAAAATACCTAAGCTCAAACTCAAGATTTCTTTTCTGATTCGTACTCCGGTAATCATAGCTAACCGTTAAACTTACCAATTAACCTCAAATTGAATGGCTAAAAGTAACTTCCTTTGGTGTCTTGAATCCCTGTGACACCAAGAGTAGTATCTCAAATACAACGATTTGGCAAGTATAGGCAAAATAAGAAATCACATAATGTTGCAAAGTTGAATTTAAGACAAGTAATTGGAATTTAGTGATGTCAATGATAAGTATCAACTACGCAATTGTGCAAAGATTAAATAATTATGCTGGTGAATCAATAAATGAGAACCATACAAATTTGGCTACTACTTTAAGCTCATCCTCTCAAAGAGAGCAAATCTAGTTGGGATGTCACCAGCGGCCCGGCCAAAGGCTAACTGGCTACCCGGTTCTGGAGTTCCGGTGCTCCAGACGACTTACTGCAGTAGTCTCTCAAATACGAACCCAAGTGCTGGCCCCGTCGGGCGTCACAGGGTCGAAGCTAAGTAGTGCCGGCTCAATCGAATCAAACAAATCAAATTTATAAGTGGATTTGAGTGAGTTTATATTTCAACTGTCTATAATCAAATCAAATGCTAATCTCAAATCATGATATACTTACTCGATCCACACTCAATCCACATTTCCAACAATTAGAAAATTGGTATATAATACTGAAGAATTTCGAAAGAATATAATACTTGGACCTCAAGGAGTATAGATAATGCAATAATTCTACTAACTGTGATTGATATACAAAATGACAGTGTGCTTCAATATGAAATGCAATGATTTAAGGAATCAAGGAAATTTACTTACCATTTCTAAACTATTTATTTTAGTCTTTCACCGTCCAATACAAGGTAAGTTTAGCAAAATCAATGTATTACTACCTTTTTAGGTGTCACTATTTATGAGGGGTACATTGAGTTTCTAAACTAACCCTCATGGCATAGCGTTAGACTAATAAATATCCATTAGGCCAACTAGTAAGGTTAACGGTTCCATTTTAAGGTCTTATGAGTCAAAAGAGTCACTAATTCTCTATGGATTAGGGTAGGTACCTTAAGTATCCATTTGGAACATTTAAGGTGGGTTAAGATAGGTTAAGGATGATAATTCACCCAAAATTTGGGGTCAAAAAGGGCCCAGCTATAGCATTAGGTTCGCTCGAGCGATGTGTCCAGTTCGCTCGAGCGAATTGTCCAGAATCCCATTTCCGGATTTCCTTTCCCTTCCATTTCTTATTTCTCATTCCCTTACATCTTTCCTCTCACTACTAAACCTGCAAAAGAATGGAGCCTTCATGCTCCCATTCATCATATACATACTAATAATTCTCCCAATCACTTCTATTAACTTGAAATCATTTCCAAATCATTCATTTACCAAATCATTCATTTAATAAGAGTTAAGAGCATTGAATAAAGTATCATTGAGTCAATGAAATTAACAAAATGTAAATCCATATTATGCATATACTTGCATCAACTTTAAGCTTTCCAACTTCTTCTACCCTCTTGGTGTTCTAAGCCCTAAAATCCCCCAAATGATTCAAACCTTAAAATCCCCAATTGATTCAACCCTAGACACAATTCAAACAAAAGAATACCATAAATGTTATGTAAACTACCCAAGAGTCTCTTGACTCCATTTAAACTCAAAACTACTATCAAGGACGGTTTTGGTCTTACCTTAACAAGGAATCCAATTGTTTTGGGGTTGGAGAAGAAAGGGTTTCTTGAAAATAAGAGTTGAAGAAGATGGAGAAGGTGATGAATAAGATCTCCACACTTGTATTCTCTTGCTCAAGGCCAAGGAGCTTGAAGAAAGGAAGAGAAATTGAAAGGAAAGAAAAGAAGAAGAGCTTAACATGAATTTTAAATCCAATTCTTACATTATTGAATACTAAGAATCATGAGTAAACATAGAATCAATGTAATTAACAACATGTAAATTCATATCATGCTTATACTTGCCTCATTTTAGCCTTCCAAGCTATTCTTTAATCTTTTGCTCCAATTAACCAAAAACCCCCAAATGTCAAACCCTAATCACAAAACACATGGAAAATGCTAATGAATATGCAAATATGACTCTAATAGAGTCCCTTGACTCTATTTCAACTCAAAACACAAAGAAAGATGGGGTTTAATTCTTACCTTGACAATAATTCCGAATTTGGAGTTGGAGAAGAAATGGTTTCTTGAACCAAGAGATGGAGATGAACAAGAAGAAGGAGATGAAGAGGAAGATGATCTCCACACTTGTTTTCACTTACACAAGGCCAATGAGCTTACAAAGAGGAAGAGAAATTGAAAAGAAAGAAGAGAAAAGGGGTTCTCTCCACAGCCCATGCACCAAACGAATGAAATGAAATGGATGGGAGTTGTTGTGAATGATAAGGATGGAGTTTTTGCAAAACAGTCCAATAGTTTTTGTATATTTCTAGTTTGAGTCAAATGATGGCCCATTTCCTCAAAGAGTGATCAAATGAAGTAAGGTCGAATACGAAATTTGACAAGCTTAACGAAATACACGCGATGACGCCAAAATGATGTGCATATGATGAACTTTGGGAAAATCATAATTTACATAAACTACCTTAATTAGTCACTAAGTATGAAAAATTACCTAAAACACAATTGATTAGCATTAAACAAGATTGGTTCGGGTTGGGGTGTAACATTCTCCCCCTCTAGGAATCATTCGGTCCTCCGAATGAACCTCCCGGCGTAAATAGTTCGGAGTAGTGCTGCGACTTGTCCTTCGATTTTCCTATAGGGCTTCCTCTGGTCCATGACGATCCCCAAGGAGGTTTACTCAACTAACGGTCCTCATCCACAACAGTTGTTCTTTCTCATCAATGATACGGAGTAGAAGTGCAACGTATGTTGTGTCACGTTTGGTCTAAACTTTGTCGTACTAAACGACGTGAGATAGATCTCGAACTGAAACTTTAGTATGGTCACGTGGATTACATCCTAATTATTTTGTGATATGGCCGTACCCTCGATCTATAGTTAAGTCATTGACTTCATCATGAATCCGTCATCATCCAACGTAACGAGACGTCGGTCTTATCCAAATTGACCCATGAAGATTGATTTCTACACACTGACGTCTGCGTCAATTACTAAACAAAGAAGTTTGGTCTGTGTGGTGTTGAGAATAACATGAACGTTGTCTTAGGAAACCCCATGAGATATCATGTCCATACTTGCGTGGTAAAGTTATTGTCTGCGAACTGGCACTAAGTCACTTCTACCTTACTCTAACTGGAAGCTAAACTTGTACAATCTAAGCATGTTTTTTGATCTATGGATCATCCACCCTGACTAGTCATTAGTTGTGTATAACGCGCAGGACAAGGATTCAACTGATCTTATGGTCCACTGAATAACAACTAAACCAAGAATAAAGTAACTAATCTAATTTTAATATCACTTGTGGAGCTAATCTATTTATCTCTCTTTCGTTCGTAATCCTAGATAATCGAGGTTTACAATTGGCCGACTTAGATTATATTGCATCTTCCATTGTTCAAGTTCTGTGATATCAGTCACAAATGTTAGCTCAAATGTAACCATGGTTATTACCTATCTCAGGTAAGTCTGATCTTCATGTCTAACAATTAAATTCCTTAACAAATCCAACCGCTACACATGCTCACTGAGGAGGTTGTATTCTATTTCAACTAGTCTGTCGTATATCTGAGCTCCATAGTAATAGCAAAAGGTTGTCACAACCTACAAATTTCAATTCACAAGCATTAGGGCGACTAACTTCGGCTAACATCGAAGGGAAATTCAATCTATCTATAATTCTAATATTAAATCTATTATAATCTCAATGCTAACACTGAGTAGATAAAGTTCAGATCTGGTCGAATTAATCCTAAGAGTTCAAGTTTGAAACTGGCTATCCTAGTTCTATAAAATCATCAACGACTCAAATCAACAGTACAATAGTTCTCAATACCAGTCTCTAACGAACTAGAATTTGTTGACTAATATTCTCATCACATATACTAGCAAAGGAAATTAGTAGTCTATCTCAAATTCGAATTCCACTAAGTATGATAGGGTCAAAGTTCTACGGTCGGAACAGCTAAATGACTAACTTATTTGAAATGATAGGCGTAAGAACATTGTTCTAGAAGTCAATTTGTTGTGATCTTACACTATTCCTAAGCAGTCAAAGCGATGGCTCTAGCCACACTAATTTTGTTGGATTGACCATAACTATAGTCTTGTCTAATCAACACATCGCTTATCTCAAGTATACTCAACTAATCACATTTCAGACTCAGACTTGCTAGGAAAGTTATTCACAATCCATTTGTTTGTCTCATCTTCAATCTCTCGTTCATTAAAGGTATCACTAAGCCTTAAGCGAATCCCACCGTAAAGATTCTAAACCGTATGGTCCACTTTTACTCAGTTTTTTTTTTTTTTTTTTTTTTTTTTTTTTTTTTTTTTTTTTACCCTCTTGGTTACATTCATCATAACCTAATCCAATATTTTATTATTTCCTAATCCAATCTTTTATTATTTCTGACCCAAATCATAACCTTAGTATAGATCAAAGTCTCTCAGTCTGTGGGTCTATTTCTAAAGGTATTTCTAACATTACTTCTATGGCCAAGTCCATTTGTCTAAAAGGTGGCGATTTTTAATACTCATATAGGATAAAATCTGGGAAATCTAACCAGCTGTCAATAGGTTGCTAACTACTTAAGTGGTTCATCTTCTGCAATGACTATGGAAGTCTCCCAACTCCCGCAACTTACTTCCTATGCTTAAGAGTCAAAGTCCCTGGCACGCGAATTATTTCATTCTAAGACTTACTTGTCTATAGTCTTGTCAAAAGTCTAAATAATCAAGGTCTTAAAACTAACTATATAGAGTCTAACAACTCTGTATCCGTTCGATCACTAACATACAACATCACTACTCGTGCTAACCACATTCATTTGAAATCTCTATTTCTTAGTTGTGATAAATGTGACCTAATTCAAGTGATGGCATTGCACGGAGCCATGGTGAAGATACACTGTTGACGGTGAAATTGAGCCCTAGGCTCAAAACTCACAAGATCACTTAGGGATAAAACCCCAAAGGTAGGTTCAGTAGAATACTACTCAACATTTATTATCAATATAGCATAGTTTACAATCAAACATCCATCCTTCAAATTTCTCACTAAAATTTCTAAGTAAATCCAATCAATAAAACCTCAAATTACTAAAATGACTAAACTACTCGTTAAAGTAAGTAAGTCATTCTTGGCGGGGCCCATTAGTGGGTCCTTTGCTCTTGGGTGCATTCTCTAGTCTCTTAGGACTTACTATGATCAAGTCCTATATCACTACCGTAGTCAATCCTAGAGTTATCTCTAAATTAACTGGGTGAAATCTATCTTTGTCATAATTGACAATTCTTGCTCTTACTAAATGAAGAGGTTCAACAAATCTCACAGGTTACTAAGATACCCCTAGTCACTAAGGTTACCTTGACCTTTCAGAATAAATCTATGGGTTTTGTAATCGTTACAACTAACTCATCTACCAAAAGACTTAAACCAATTGGATACTCAACTACTGCTAGGATCCTTAATTCTACACCTGTACTACAATCACATATCTATAGATCACTATCCTTTGGAGATATCTATATTTCCTCGATGGTTTACTACCTAGGAAATGTCTTATCAACTCACATCCACTAAGATATTTTCTAGCTTCCTAGTGCTTAAATTTTCAAATTCAACTATGAACTCCTTAACCTAAATCTCACATTGGGTTGCCGTGCTGCCGACTACCAATAACCTATCAATGATGTCATTGGGAAGACAACCTGCGGTTGTACGGTCTATCTCAAAACCACAGAGTGTGACTCAGTGATAGAGTGTGTGAAGCAAGGAGCCAATCAAATATTATACTCAATAATCATTATTTCACCTTCTTCCACAACGTTCGTCCTTTTAGCCTCCTCTAGGGCCGTAGCATATCCACGTCTGCCATCTGTAGAACCGGTCTCTGCTGTAATGGCATCTGCTCACCTTAAGTTGTATTTTGGCTTTTGCGGTTTTACACTGATTCGAGTGGGTCGTCAAGGTGGCATCTTTTATAATTTAGCTTACTCAATATACAATTAGATAAACATCCATAAACAATCTTCAAAATAAAATTCCCAACGTCCTATCGTCTCCTCACCACGTCTCTTAAGGTTTCTAAGTCTTTTAGAAAAGACTTTTCAGGGCTCTGATACCATACTTACGTATGTCACATCCCGGACCCGAGAATCCCTTGTTTAGGGTGGTTCCCAAGGTGTGACACGCGTACTCCCGTGAACTCGCACCTGTTCCGGACCAAATCCGAATTCACGAAGGAGAAAATTCCACATATACGTGTGAGGATTACTCACTGACACCTGTCAATGCACAATTATCTGCGGAACATGTACAATATAGAAATCAAAGCCGTGATCAGTCCAATAACCAATCTTTTATATTACAATTTCTCTTTAACAAAACTAATGATTTAAATATCTTAATGCATAGTACACCAGTACTCTAATGAACCACTACTAGATGCTTATCTCAAGGAAATATATTCCTAATACAATGCGAAATAACACTAATCAAATGCATTACCTTGAACTAAGTGCAATTAAAATACCTAAGCTCAAACTCAAGATTTCTTTTCTGATTCGTACTCCGGTAATCATAGCTAACCGTTAAACTTACCAATTAACCTCAAATTGAATGGCTAAAAGTAACTTCCTTTGGTGTCTTGAATCCCTGTGACACCAAGAGTAGTATCTCAAATACAACGATTTGGCAAGTATAGGCAAAATAAGAAATCACATAATGTTGCAAAGTTGAATTTAAGACAAGTAATTGGAATTTAGTGATGTCAATGATAAGTATCAACTACGCAATTGTGCAAAGATTAAATAATTATGCTGGTGAATCAATAAATGAGAACCATACAAATTTGGCTACTACTTTAAGCTCATCCTCTCAAAGAGAGCAAATCTAGTTGGGATGTCACCAGCGGCCCGGCCAAAGGCTAACTGGCTACCCGGTTCTGGAGTTCCGGTGCTCCAGACGACTTACTGCAGTAGTCTCTCAAATACGAACCCAAGTGCTGGCCCCGTCGGGCGTCACAGGGTCGAAGCTAAGTAGTGCCGGCTCAATCGAATCAAACAAATCAAATTTATAAGTGGATTTGAGTGAGTTTATATTTCAACTGTCTATAATCAAATCAAATGCTAATCTCAAATCATGATATACTTACTCGATCCACACTCAATCCACATTTCCAACAATTAGAAAATTGGTATATAATACTGAAGAATTTCGAAAGAATATAATACTTGGACCTCAAGGAGTATAGATAATGCAATAATTCTACTAACTGTGATTGATATACAAAATGACAGTGTACTTCAATATGAAATGCAATGATTTAAGGAATCAAGGAAATTTACTAACCATTTCTAAACTATTTATTTTAATCTTTCACCGTCCAATACAAGGTAAGTTGAGCAAAATCAATGTATTACTACCTTTTTAGGTGTCACTATTTATGAGGGGTACATTGAGTTTCTAAACTAACCCTCATGGCATAGCGTTAGACTAATAAATATCCATTAGGCCAACTAGTAAGGTTAACGGTTCCATTTTAAGGTCTTATGAGTCAAAAGAGTCACTAATTCTCTATGGAATAGGGTAGGTACCTTAAGTATCCATTTGGAACATTTAAGGTGGGTTAAGATAGGTTAAGGATGATAATTCACCCAAAATTTGGGGTCAAAAAGGGCCCAGCTATAGCATTAGGTTCGCTCGAGCGATGTGTCCAGTTCGCTCGAGCGAATTGTCCAGAATCCCATTTCCGGATTTCCTTTCCCTTCCATTTCTTATTTCTCATTCCCTTACATCTTTCCTCTCACTACTAAACCTGCAAAAGAATGGAGCCTTCATGCTCCCATTCATCATATACATACTAATAATTCTCCCAATCACTTCTATTAACTTGAAATCATTTCCAAATCATTCATTTACCAAATCATTCATTTAATAAGAGTTAAGAGCATTGAATAAAGTATCATTGAGTCAATGAAATTAACAAAATGTAAATCCATATTATGCATATACTTGCCTCAACTTTAAGCTTTCCAACTTCTTCTACCCTCTTGGTGTTCTAAGCCCTAAAATCCCCCAAATGATTCAAACCTTAAAATCCCCAATTGATTCAACCCTAGACACAATTCAAACAAAAGAATACCATAAATGTTATGTAAACTACCCAAGAGTCTCTTGACTCCATTTAAACTCAAAACTACTATCAAGGACGGTTTTGGTCTTACCTTAACAAGGAATCCAATTGTTTTGGGGTTGGAGAAGAAAGGGTTTCTTGAAAATAAGAGTTGAAGAAGATGGAGAAGGTGATGAATAAGATCTCCACACTTGTATTCTCTTGCTCAAGGCCAAGGAGCTTGAAGAAAGGAAGAGAAATTGAAAGGAAAGAAAAGAAGAAGAGCTTAACATGAATTTTAAATCCAATTCTTACATTATTGAATACTAAGAATCATGAGTAAACATAGAATCAATGTAATTAACAACATGTAAATTCATATCATGCTTATACTTGCCTCATTTTAGCCTTCCAAGCTATTCTTTAATCTTTTGCTCCAATTAACCAAAAACCCCCAAATGTCAAACCCTAATCACAAAACACATGGAAAATGCTAATGAATATGCAAATATGACTCTAATAGAGTCCCTTGACTCTATTTCAACTCAAAACACAAAGAAAGATGGGGTTTAATTCTTACCTTGACAATAATTCCGAATTTGGAGTTGGAGAAGAAATGGTTTCTTGAACCAAGAGATGGAGATGAACAAGAAGAAGGAGATGAAGAGGAAGATGATCTCCACACTTGTTTTCACTTACACAAGGCCAATGAGCTTGCAAAGAGGAAGAGAAATTGAAAAGAAAGAAGAGAAAAGGGGTTCTCTCCACAGCCCATGCACCAAACGAATGAAATGAAATGGATGGGAGTTGTTGTGAATGATAAGGATGGAGTTTTTGCAAAACAGTCCAATAGTTTTTGTATATTTCTAGTTTGAGTCAAATGATGGCCCATTTCCTCAAAGAGTGATCAAATGAAGTAAGGTCGAATACGAAATTTGACAAGCTTAACGAAATACACGCGATGACGCCAAAATGATGTGTATATGATGAACTTTGGGAAAATCATAATTTACATAAACTACCTTAATTAGTCACTAAGTATGAGAAATTACCTAAAACACAATTGATTAGCATTAAACAAGATTGGTTCGGGTTGGGGTGTAACATGATGCTAGGCCTGTGGACCCGGCCTTTTGATGAGGGGCCCGGTCTGGCCTGGGTCACCAAAGCTCGCGAAGAAAGCGAGCTTTCTTTTTTGTCCTAAAGCACGATGAAGGGCAGGGCAGGGTTTTAAAATGCCCGTCACCTAATTCCTAGCCTGGCTTTTCATCCAAAGGTAAATGTAGCATCTGTACTATGCAAACAGCCCACAAGAAAAGATCTCCTATGATCAACTACCACCCCACTTGAATGTCACTCATGATCAGCCTAATGTTTGTTATACTATTCCGAAAGGAATTGACCATTGGATTTAAATAAAAAATAAAGTAGATGCATTCTAAAACCGTTAAAAGTTGAAGCCACAGATCAAGTGGATTATGATGATTAAGGGCATAGAATTTTACACACAAGTGGGTCACATTGGATTACATAGGAGTTTTTAGGTGAGCTTGAGCGGAATAGCTTAGATGTGTATGACTCACTTGCAAATACTTTCTATGATCAATTTGAATGGGACACACACTACCACCCTCCTAAATGTAGGGCTACAAATGAATATCCTACTATCCTAGCTACTAGGGCCTTTCACATCGGGCCTAGTTCCGGATCTATATAGGTTCTAACCCTTGGACCCGAACCTCTGTCCCACTTGACATTTATATATATATATATATATATATATATATCGATCGTTAGGGCTGGATATTGGATCTCCCATTATGCAAGTATCTAAATTCTTCTGTTATAATAAAGCAGTATGGAATCAATTTGGATCCGTGAGAAATTCTGATTTTGATCTCAATCCATGCATATTGTATCCAGAACATTCGAATCCACAATAAGATTCTTTATTTTATGATCCAAGGAGTGGAATAGGACGTATGATTATATTCATAAATTAGAATAAGCAAAGCTTTAAGCGCTACTTAACCTTTCTTTTTTTTTTTTGGAAAAAAGGGCTATTAATTTAACTTGAATTGTATTCATACACCTTTTGATAGCCCCACTTGTACATTGGGAAAGAAAAATATTTTGAAGTTGTTTTACCAATTGTACAATGCAACCCACATCTTAATATGGACCTAGTTTTATAACTGGATCCTCTGGGAATCGGAATCATATGAGGATTTTTCCTACGGTGACGGTGGGTGGACTGACCACGGCCCACCATGTCGCCGCGAGGAGCCCTAGCCTGGAATAGACCCACTTTCTCGTCTTGATCATGTGGCTCTAAGTCTTCCTAGGGTTAGAATTGTGATCTTTGGTGGGTCTGTGGCGGGTCTTCACTCTGCTTCCCTGCTGTATCTATCGGACCCGACTGAGGAGAACCCAACCTGGAGTTGGGATAGAGCCTTGGTCCCGGAAGATGGGCTCATAGTACTCTCTTATTTTTGGTTGAAACAGGGTAGCATGGTCAGACTGAGTGGTCATGGCCATTTGTTGGAGAATGGGTTTGATCAATTGACTGTAGTGTTGCTAGGTCCCATTAACTAGTATGTATCTCTCTCTCCCCTTTATTGACTGGATGCATTCTCTTGTAGCAGTTAGATAGATATGCTTGTAGGTGATGAATATTGGGCTTAATCTTTTTACAGCTTGGGCGAGTCAAAGTTGTCATTATTAGGTGCTCTCATCTGTGAGAAGTCTTAAGAGATAATGTCTCATTTTATACATATCTTAAACTGTTTATGTTTCATTCCTTTACCTTTATTGCTGTGTTTCTGGTCTTGTATTCTGTGAGAAGGGTGTCTTCTCTGTACACAAGATGTTACTGTCTGCTGGTGCTATATTAGTTAGTGTTACTAGCTGACTATCAATCGATAAATAAAATAAAAAAGCTAGCCGACCAATTTTGTACTTCTCATGGGTTCTGTTGATGAATTGATCATTTTTCTTTCTTCCTTATTTTTAGGTTTTGTGTGGATGAACTTAGTAGATATAACTTTTTTCGGTCTATTTTTATGTTCCTTTTTGGTAGAAAGGGCGGACCACTTTTATGTTAGTGGTCTGATTTAGGCTGCTAATTCCTCCCTTTCCCCTTCCAATTTCCAGTTTCCATTTCCCACCTCAGGCCTATCTATCTATCTATCTATCTATCCATCCATCTATTAGGGTTTATTTTGTTTCACAGTTCACGTTTTTGGTAATCTAAATGGATTTCTCTATTGAATTAGAACTTCTACTGGGCCTTTCTAGAAAGTTAGGAACTCAAATGTCAGAAGAATTATTCAAGAACTATTAGAATACGATTTACTATAGGCTCTAACTAGAACCAATCTGCTTGCCCGTAATTGTTCTTGTTGCATGTAACCGAGTTCCAAGTGGATGGACCCTTGTTAAAAAGACTCGGGTTGCCAAATAAATTTGATTATCTCAAACCTGCATTAAGTAAAAGAGTATTGTTGTTTGGATTCATTGTAAATCTTTTTGGCACAACATTTTCACAAAATTTAGGTTTTCATAGCCTCTAAAAGGGCATTTCTAGGAATTGAGGTTTATCTACAGGTCAAGTGCATGATGGTTATTCTTTATTTGAAAGCGGTGGCATCAAAAGGCCCAACTCTTTGTCAACTGAATGGGCTTTGGGTAAAATGAAAGCAACTGAACCCAATCGTGTAACACTTTTTCGGCCCACATATGATCCAATTGTTTGGAGGCTTTACTAATGGAGTTGAGTGAAGTAAAGATTATTTTGAAGAAAGAATAAAATATAAGTGTGTTATGATGATATTTTATTTTTAATTACATGTGATGAAATTTTTTTAACCTTTTGTATTGAAAAGTGGATTTTTTTTGTCTTTTAGTGGAGAAAGAGTTTTTTTTTTTTTTTGTTGGATATTTTGAATTAAAGTGCTTTTGATGTGACTTTGTTACGAGAAATGAGGGCTTTATTTTACTTGACTCTTGGAGATGAATTAACGGCGATAGGCAAGCACAAGATGAGATGGATGGAAATGGGAAAGGAGTTTTCGCCGTCAAAGTTAGAACCATGGAGTTAAAAAATCTGGTATTATTAACTCCACTAAAGTCTAGTGGGGTTGGGCCTACTTTTCTGTGCAAGGACAGATTCTATGCTGAGCAGCTGGACACTAAATTCATCATGTCTCCCAAAGAAACGTAATTTGCAAGACAGCATTTTTTTCACACATGTCTTGCCGCATTGAACAAGTTGTAATGATTTTGTGAGGAAACATAAACACCCCCCGCCCCGCTTATGGTCATTTTTTTTATCTTCGTTTTTGTTTTCCTTCCTTGATTTTTGACTACTTCTAAAATAGAAAATGCTAAGGGGACGAAAGGAGCTGAAAAACTGAACCAATTGTTTTGGTACCCCATCTAATGGGGTGAGATCCCATCAAGCTCTCAAGTGAGGGAAAGAGACATCGGAAGAGGTAAGGGAGCCCTTGGGTGAGGGAAGGTGGCTCTCTGAAAAAGGGAACCAAGTAAAACTTGAGAAACTTACTCTCCCAAATTATAATAAATGCTAGTAGAATGGGTTATTTTCAAAGAAGAGCGGAAAGACTTCTCCATCATTGGATTGGGTTTGGGGAAGAGATGAAGAATGAAGAAGATTGGGAGTTTATGCTTGCCGAGGGTCGATGGCAACGTTCACTCCCTCATCACAGAAAATGAAAGTCGACAGTGACTACCAAAAAAAAAATTGTTTTACTGTACGGATTCTTAGTTTGGTACGACTTTGGCTAAAGTTTCTTGTTTGGTGCATTGGCCATGTATAATAACTTTTTTGGTAATATCCCCTTCTTTTTTTATAAGTAAAATAAACATGACATTTTCAATGACAAAAGGCAAGAGTCTTTCCATCACATGGAAAGAGAAATAAAAACCTAATAAATACAAGAGAGAGAGGGGCTCACCAGAACGTGTGGGGATTAACCAAGCCCAGCCGTCAACAGCCCAATTAGTAAAAAAATTGGGTTTTAAACCTTTTTTAGGTTCCGATAAATAAATGGATTTGGGTCTGTAGTCCAATTTACGCATTAATTCATAAACGGGTTCTATTCCAGAGATCCATATAGATCCTGACCCATGGACCCGATACTCGGCATATGAGATTTTAAGATGGGAAATTCTTGCTCAAAATTAACTTTAGTTTGATATTTTAATGTTTAATCATAGAGAAGGTGGACTTTGATGCATTGCTACAAGTTGAATGATATCCTTGTTTTAAACTTAAAAAAAGTGAAAAGAAGTCATAATCAATTTTGGAGCGAGATCCCCTTTAATTTGTCTGTTAGGCGTGGTTTCAAAAACAATCTCGTCCTGAGTCAAATTCCATTTTGAAATCGAAACTGTAATTTAGAAAAAGCTGTCAATCCGGATCCAATATGGTTCTAATCCCAAATCGACCAATTTGCATCCCTACATACGGCCAGCACTAGCTAGATCCAGTCGCTGACATAAGCGTGACTGGCGTGTAGACTAGTAAAAAAAATTAAAAAAATAAGACAGGTACTCAATAACTATAGGAAGGAAAGGAGCAAATCTTATATGATTCCCACTGTGTGGTTTGTTGTTGACTTTTTTACTCAGCACTGATACCCATGAAACTAATTATATTTTTAGAATGTTAACTCCTATTCATGCTCCTATTTCTTCTTTTATTTTTTCATGCTTATGCATTGTTGTTGTTGTCATTTACTAGCTGTTTCTTAATATATGATAAATCACTAATTGTGTTTATTCTGTAGTTGGTCATTTACTTAGAGTTTAATCATATAATTTTTTATTTTTAATATATGAGAACTTTATTTAAATTAATTTTTATTTATTTTGTACAAACATTATTGATAGGCATACCCGTGCTTATAGTACGTTACGCAGAAATATTTGAAATATAAGTGGTGAACCAAAATTTCATGATTCATAATGAGTCAGGTTGGGCTTAAGGCAAGCTTTGGATATGATAAAGTAAATTCTTTTTTTCCTTTTTCTGCACAACAATACTAATGATCAACAAAAATTACTAGGAAAATTAAGCAAACTGAAATGACA
The DNA here is from genome assembly GCA_038049695.1 of Cinnamomum chago. NCBI lineage: Eukaryota > Viridiplantae > Streptophyta > Magnoliopsida > Laurales > Lauraceae > Cinnamomum > Cinnamomum chago. The sequence goes on along the minus strand of CP142458.1, from coordinate 67,681,438 downwards.
TTGATGATTTATGATGTTGAGTCACAAAAAGCAAGCGGCAATGCTAATGAACTCGACGGGCTAAAGCCCAATTTCGTCTTTCTATTTTTTTTTTTTTGTTTTGGCTACAGATGAAGATATACATAGCAACAGCAGAAAAAAGAATAAAAAAACGTAGGAAAAGAAACAGACACAAAAACAGAAATTGAAAGAATAGATCATCCCAAAAAACCATCACGAAAGTGCAAGCACTCCACTTGGGCTTGACCTAGTTTCACCATGATGGAAATTAAAAAGAGTTTGAGTTGTCTCAGTTGGCTCACAAGCTGACCTCGAGCTAGGGCCTATTCAATTTGGTTGGACTCGAGCTTTGCTCATTTTAGGGACTCAGCTTGCACTTAGCTTGGCCTGTACAATTTTGTATCATATATGCCTATATATACGAACACACGATACATTAAGCAAAGACTACATGTAACATGATATTATGGTACATATAATATTAATACTGAATATGCATATATTATATATAACTTTATTCGGAAAAAAATAATGTGAAGCTTAAGCATAACTTGACTTTAGCTCTAAATATATATGGATGCTTGATTTGAGCTTCGGGTCAGCCTCAGACTAAGTTTGGCTCAAGTCTATCCCTATGTGCAAGACTTTAAACATTTGATTATAGAATGGGTCTACTTCTATGGTATTGGTCTTGTGGACCGGAAAGATGAAAGGTTTCAATGGGGGGTGTGTTTCATGAGCTAAACTTTACAGTAAAGTAAAAATGTAGCATTCATTGCATGCGTGTTGCATATGAGCCTCCACAGTAAAGTAGATCGAATGGGATTTTCTTGAATTGAATTGGCCCCACTTAAAAAAGGATTCTCCTAAAATTAGGTGTAGACTTTGGTCAAGGTCGTGACATCGCGTGACTCGCGTGCAGACGAGAGTAAAAAAAAATAAAAAAATATTACAGGTACTCAAGTATGATCTTTCCTGGATTTCCTGGATTTATTATTTAACTATAGGAAGGAAAAGAGCAAAGCTTAGAGAAAATATAATATAAATAAAACTCTGACTTTTATGCATAACACACCTTTCTACGCAATCTTTCTAATCATGGCAGCCAACGATACATTTATGTTTACCAACACAAGATGAACGTTTATTAATCATGAGTGCCAATTATACATTTCTTACAACGGTAGCACCAAAGTAAAAGTCTCTAACTTTGTGCAATTCGGCGACGAAATCTTTATTCTCTTTTTGGGACTCAACGGAACATGATACACCTATGTTTACTAATGAAACCAGGCACTCGTGCATCATGCTGCTTACTCTGTTGTAATTTCTATTGTGTCTAATGATTTCAATTTCTTCTGAGAGAAATCGACGATCTACGATGTCCATTACACTTTCAGGCAGTGCCATCTTAACAAATTGATGAAGACCGAGATTATCTTTAAACATATCATCAGAAGGTCTCTTTCCGGTGATCATCTCCAATAGAAGGATCGCATAGCTATACACATCTCCATGTGTTGATAGATTAGCACCCATACTAGAATACATCGCAATAGGAAAAAAAAGTAGGAAAATAAACAAACACAAAAACAAAAATTGAAAGAATAGATAATTTAAAAAAAAAAAAAAACACCACGAAAGAACAAGCGCTCCACTTGGGCTCGAGCCCAATTTCGCTACGTGAGGATTAAGAAGAGTTTGGGTTGTCTCAGTTACCTCGAGCTAGGGCCTATTCAATCTTGCGCTTAGCTTGGCCTGCAGAGTTTTGTATCCTATATGCTATATATAATTAGACATATCATTATATATATACACACATGATGCATTATAATTAAAGACTACACGTAACATGATATTATGGTACATATAATCTTAATATTGAATATGCATATAATATATTAACTTTATTAGGAAAAAAATAAAGTGAAGCTTAAGCATAACTTAACCCGAGCTGGACCAAAAAAAAAAATGTCATATTTTTAAAACCATATATTATTTACTAGAGCTTTGTATAGGGTTTCGAACTTTCAGTGCTTCCTTATACATAACTTCAATGATGTCTATAAAAGAATACTAGTGTATATTAATCGCTGACAAATTATCTACAACGATATTTTTCTGCATTCTGTTTTATATGGAGTCCAGCAAAGTAACCCTCCAGTAGGAGTTGGGCCCACCTTTAGATTGCCCACATAAAAAATAAGTAATTTTGCGTCACATTTTGTTCACAATCCTTTTATATGTGATCAATCTAATAGTGACTATCCTAATTGGGGAATGAATATATAATCGGGTGTTCAATTCTTGGCTAACCTGGCCAAAGCTTGTCATTAATTGGGCATAATATTCTAGCCAAATAAAAGCTAAGCCCCAATGTCATACACCAAGCCCGGGTCCATTGCCTCGAAATCCAGTGGCGTCGCTGAAGTTCCTGTCATTTAACATAACAAAAAGTCTATATGGACCGAAAAGTCTATCTGTAGGCACTCCCGTTGAATCCGTCCCCGCTTGAATCACAAATGTCTCAAATGTAATGCTCTGTTCATGGAAGGAAGAAACAAGAATCTGTTACCACCCCATGTCATGAAAATGGCCTGAAAAGCTATATGTTCGAATGGGCAGATGTATTTGCAAGCAAAAATCGCGATTTTAAAGAAAACAGAGCCTAAAAAGATATATTTTCAAATGGGTAGATTGAATTAGGTGGCTCAAATCGATCGATCCGACTTATTTAGTCTGTGGATGCAGAAACATGGATTACAACCATCAAATCTAATCTCACCAAAATGGGCTCATGAACTTGTGCAAAAATTAGATCTTTTTCCAGTGAAAATCATGCCCAATTAGCTAAATGCTCAAATGGGTATAAGCATTTAGCTGGTTAAAATCGATGGATCCAATGTATTTGGTCTATGGATTGAGGAATACAGATCTACAACCATCAAATCTAATGTCGCCAAAATGGGTTCATGAACTTGTGCAAACATTTTTCTTTTATCGAAAAAGAAAACAAGCCAATTACCTATATGCTCTAATGGCTAGAGATGCATTTAGTGTATGGATGGAGAAAAACAGATCTACAACAATCAAATCCAATAACCCCAAAATGGGTTCACAAGCTATTGCAAAAACTTCACTTTTTCAATGAAAATCAAGCCCAAAAAGCTACAGTCAAATGGGTAATGCATTCAGTTGTCAAAATATTAGAAAAAAGAGAGCACTACAGAAGATCAAGGCCAGTGAGTGATGGGAGAACCGATTACCTTCATAGAAATCAGAGACTTCTGGGGTCGACTAGCCCCCCAAAGAATCAAAGAAAAGATGGAGAAGAGAAACACAAACCCCAGAACAAAAGCAAGAAAATAGCATCTCCTAGGAAGGCCGTTGCCCATGTCATCATCTTCAAGGAGTCCCTCTTCTTCAATGACAGCACACTCCTTCCATGGCTTGGTCGACTACTCCTTCATTTTCCTAGATCCAGGCCTGAAAGATCCGGAGAAGCGGCTGGAGGAGGACTCACGGGAGTGATGGCCGAGGGAGGACTGACAGTGGGGAGGGGAGCCCATGGGGCTGAGGACTGGGGTGGAGTGGAAGGAGGTGGTGGTCTTCTCGCCATCATGGGAGTCGCGGGATGGGCTCTGCACGTAGTAGACTGGCCTGCGAGGGGATCTTGTGGGAGAGGAGGCTGCGAGGCTGGTCACCTCCGAGTCTGTTTTTGCATGCATCTCTGGTCGATGGATCTCTCTCTCTCTCTCTCGTTTTCTTGTTCTTTTGATGGAAGTGGTGGCTTTTGATGGTGGGGTGTGTTGAGTCGGTGGGTTTGATTTTTCCTCTGTTTTTTTTTTTTTTTTTCATTCTCCCGCTCATTCAAAAGTTAAAAACGCTGTGCATCCCACGTCAGCGCCACGTCGGCCTCCACGTGGGATCGGTCCAGATAGTATGTCCCTATAGACTTTCTGTTATTTTATTTACATTTAAAAAATAATTATTTTATGTATTTCAGATGAATTCCTCACCTGTTACCAATCATGCCCTTAATAAAACAAATATGCTCTTAGAGAAAAGATAACATAAATAAAACTCTAACTTTTATATAGAAGACACTTTTCTATATAATCTTTCATATCATGGGGGCAAATGATACATCTCTATATTTATCAACACAAGATGAACATTTATTAATCATGAGTGCTAATTATCCATTTCTTACAATTGTAGCAGCAAGGTAAAACTCCCTAACTTTTTGCAATTCTGGGATCACATCTTTCATCTCTTTTCGAGCTCTCGGGGATTCAACCGAACAGGATACACCTAATTTCACCAATGAAACCAAGCACTCATGCACCATGCTGTTAACTCTATTGTTATTTCTCCTGTGTCTGATGATTTCAATTTCTTTTGAGAGCAATCGTCGATCCACGATGTCCATTACACTTTCAGGCAATGCCATCTTTGCAAATTGATGAAGACCGAGCTCGTCTTTAAACAAATCATCAGAAGGTCTCTTGCCGGTGACCATCTCCAATAGAAGGATCCCATAGCTATACACATCTCCATATGTTGATGGATTAGCACCCATACCATATTCTGCAATTCATAAACCTCATATTTTTAATAAGCAAGGACTAAAAATTTGTCATGAAAATATAATGGGGTGTTCATTCCTTGGCTAACCCGGCCAAAGCTTGTCATTAATTGGGCATAATATTCTAGCCAAATAAAAGTTAAGCCCAAGTTAAAACTTTGCAAACTAAGTCTCTCTCTCTCTCTCTCTCTCTCTCTCTCTCTCTCTCTCTCTCTCTCTCTATATATATATATATATATATATATATATATATATGAATGCTTTCGTCCCTTTGAAATATACATTTCAGGCTAGTCAAGGCATTCGAGCATAAATAGGCGCACACCAAGGCCTGATCAATTTAACTATTGGGCGAGAAAACCAGGCCCGAATCCATCCCATGGACCTTACAACACAGCAGCCAAATCTAGCTAAGGCATGTTGGGGTTGGGCTTGCCTAGCATGAGTGCCCCTAGGATACAGTGTCAAGATTTTATTTGAAGTTGATTGTTGTACACTTTAAGGTAACTTCAGGTCCATTTGGCATATATGAAGTACTGAAAAGAATAAAAAGACTTATGTAAGTGCTAAAGATTAAAAAACTAGATTTAAGAATAGAAGTGTTACCTGGAGCAATATATCCAATAGATCCCATTGGAGCAAGCGAATTGGTCTGACATTGTGAATAATTGATACCTTCGGAAATGATCGTTGCTAGGCCAAAATCACTCACGTGTGCAACCATGTCATCATCAAGAAGAATGTTGCTTGGTTTTAAATCGCAATGAACAATTGGTGGTCGGCAATGATTATGAAGATAATCCAATGCACAAGCTATATCAATAGCTAGATTCAGCCTCTGAATGAGGTTTAAAATCTTCAACGGATGAAGCTCATTTGCACTTGGATGTAGCCAACTGTCTAAACTCTCGTTAGGCATGTATTCAAGAACTAATGCCTTGAAATCATTGCCACTAAAGTCGATGCTTGAGCAAACAGTGAAGATTTTGACAATATTCCGATGTTGAATGCTTCTCAAGGCTCTACATTCGGCTATGAAAGACTTAGAAGCTCTTTGATGTTGTAATTTGAGAACCTTTATTGCAACAATCATCTCCATGTGATCTATAATTCCCCTGTAGACAGAACCATAACTTCCCACACCGATCAAATTGGCAGATGAGAAGCCATTAGTTGCTCTAAAAAGCTCTGCATAAGTCACCCTTAAAAAATTCTCTCCCATGGAAAGTGTAGAAAAAAGTTTCTCCCTCGATTTTTTTGACCGAACAACTAATGCACATAGCAGAAGAAATGAAAAGAGAGCAGCAACAACTGCAACTATGATGATTACTTTCCGAGAAAGTGGCTTTTTCTTGAAATCTTTTTTGGGGCATTGAGGCAATTGTAATTCGGAGATTCCACCACAAAGCTTGTTATTTCCAAGGATTGAAACTGCAGATGCATTTTGAAAAATCCCTTGTTTTGGCACGTCACCATCCAAATTGTTGAATGACAAATTCAAATACTCTAGAAAGGGAAGTAGCGCCAAATCACTCGGAACATGCCCGGTTAAGTTATTACATGAAAGATCAAGCGCCTGCAGACCTCTTACAGCCCCCAAGGAAGGAGGAATGCTTCCATGAAACAAGTTTTTTTTCATATAGAAGTATTCCAAATGAACACAAGTGCCAAGAGTGCCAGGAATTTCACCAGACAGTTCATTGTTAGAGATATCTAGTAGGAAAAGATTTTTCAATTTACCAACATCAGATGGCAAGAAACCAGTCAAATTATTCTTGGAAATATTAAGCACTAAAAGGGAGGGAATATCTAATAATTCTTGAGGTATTGTCCCATTAAGGTTATTGTCAGAAAGGTATAACTGCTGTAGATGTTGACACTGCCCAAGACTCCTTGGAATGCTTCCTTGGAGATTATTTCTGTTTAAAGCGAGGAGATATAATTGAGTGAGATTTCCAATAGGATTTGGAATTTTTCCTGAAAGTTTGTTTCCTTCCAGAAAAACTTCTTGCAACTTATTAAGCTTCAAAAGTTGGATGGGAATAGTACCTCCGAGAAGATTATTCTCCATGGTCAATGAAATCAGGTGGGCAAGATTCTCAATTCCTGATGGGATGGCTCCAAAGATTTGGTTTTCACCTAGTTGCATCATACTCAGCTGGGTAGAGAGATTTGCAATTGAGTTGGGCAATATTCCACTGAACTTATTATTGGATAGATATAATTGTTCTAATACACTACAATTGGTCAACGAAGTGATGAATGTGAATTCGTCATCCTTCTCACTAACAAGTTGGTTAGAATATGCCCATAGCCCCTTGAGGCCCTTTAGCCATCCTATACTCATTGGCATAGACCCACTGAAGTTGTTTCCACCAAGATCGAGAATGAATAACCTTGAAGCATTGCCTAATGAAACTGGTATAGGTCCCGTAAATCTGTTTTGACTTACATAAAGCCCTTCAAGTTTTGGAAGAAGTAGGCCCAACTCAGGTGGAAGGCTCCCATATAGACGGTTTTCTCCAACACCAAGGACTCGAAGAAATGAGAGATTATAAAGAGTGTAGGGGATTTTACCCAAACACTTATTATTATCGATTGCAAGATACTGCAGCTTCACCAGTTGGCCTAGTTCTTCCGGAATGCTTCCGTCCAAACTATTATCTACTAGATCGAGATCCTCAAGTGATGAAAGATTCCCCAAGGATGGTGGGATGTGGCCTGTTAGGCTATTTCCCCTCAGATGTAGCCTATAGAGCTTTGAGAGAGAGCCAATGGCCATTGGGATTTTACCAACAAGGTCATTCTTCATAAAGTCTAAGATTTTAAGTTGCAGACATTGGGTCAGATTGTAGGGAATCTCTCCAAAAAAAGAGTTATTGCGGAGCGAGAGATTCTGAAGCCTAAAGAGATGGCCTATTTCTTGTGGAATGCTGCCTTCCAAGTTGTTACCTGACAGATTGATAGCCCTGAGGAAGGAGAGGTTTCCGATGTGGGGAGACAAGGGACCCCTTAGGCTTTGATCAGTGAGGTGCAAGGTCTGGACCCTCTGAGGATGTTGTCTGCTACAAGTGACCCCACTCCACATGCAAAAATGGAGAGAGTTGTTCCAAGAGCTCAAGACTTCATTAGGATCATTTATCTTCTCTTTGAAAGCGAGTAGAGCAATTCGATCTGTCTCATTTCCCAAGTGGAATGTAGATTGAGCAAAGCACAACAAATTGATGAAACCCAGAAAGGTGGCAATAAAGAGAAGCATAGGAAACACTCCTGCACTCAGACTAACCTCTATTGTAGTTTTGTTTGTTTGTTTTTGAATTTGATAACCTCAAAACCCCCAACTCTTTTGTTTATATAGGCCTCCCTCACACATTTGTTGGAAGTAAAGAGAACCACATAGCAGTAAAAGATGCCACTCAAACTTCACTATTATATCACCTTATCATGGGAGCCCGGATCCGCTTTCGTGCTTGGCACGCTGAGTGGACCAATAACACATTTCCACGTCAGCATTGAATGACACCTCAGGGCCCACTTTTGATGGGTTAGTTTGCAATGCATGAAATAATTAACTTTATGTTACAAGTGGGTTTTCATAACTAAAAAAAAACTTCATCCGACATTGCGGACAGAGAATTGAACAAAGTAGAGGTGCCAGGCAATGGAGGAGCATAAAAGAATTTGAAATTTTCATGTCCTTCTCTCAGTTTCTACACAATCATTGAATTGTGTGGGATTCTAAAAAAATCTCTCTTATTGAGATTGAAGTCTCTTTGATCCTTCATTCAAATGGACTTATTTAATTTTTCTTTGTCTTGGTCTGGATCGTATATATATTCAAATGGATTTTTTTTTTGTTTGTTTTTAGATTCACTGTTTTCTTGGGCGACAGAGAAATCGTTGTCTTCTCAAGTTCCCTGCATAACGCGGAAGTGGAGAAAGAAATTCGACCCGGACAGTATTTTTGTCTCTTTTTGGGCGGGAATCTTTCTTTAAATTGGGGTTTACTTTGGGGGGGGGGGGGGGGGGGGGGGGGGGTTTGGTCGAAGGTCCCTTCGAAGTGTGACTTTAAGCAAACAATCTAAAAGAAAATTCATCTAGCCAAAGGACCCTCTCACACTTTTTCATACCTGAAATGTCTAATTTGCTATTTTTTAAAATCATATCCCATGATTGATGGGGATATCCCATTAATAATGGTCAACTACCCTTTAATTGACCACTTTTAATAAGAGTTTCAAATAAATTCTACAAACACACAAATAAATTTCAAAAAACGCAATAAATTAAAAAAAAGCAATAAATTTTAAAATAGCGCAGATAAATTTAAAAGGATGCAAATAAATTTCAAAATATCCAAATAAATCTCAAAAAATGTAAATAAATTCAGAAAAGACTCAAATAAATTTCAAACGATCCAAAGAAAATTCAAAAAACATAAATAAATTCAAAAATCCGAAAATTAATTTCAAAAGACGCAAATAAAATTCAAAAACACAAACACATTTGCCAAAACTGAGATAAATTAATTTTCCAAATCTCTGAAAAATTTGCCAAAAACTGAAGTAGTTTTTTCAAAACTCAGTTAAATTTATTTAAAAAATACAAATAAATTTCAAAAGACGCAAATAAATTTAAAAAAATTTAAATAAATTTCAAAAGACATAAATAAAATTAAAAAATGCAAATAAAAATTAAAAAAACGCAAATACATTTTCCAAAACTAAGATAAACCAATTTTTCAAATTTTAGAACAATTTGCCAAAAACTCAAGTATTTTTGTCAAAACTCAGTTATATTTATTTAAAAATAAATAAATTTGAAAAGACACAAATAAAATTAAAAAACACAAAAAGATCTAAGAAAATAAAAATAAAGTTGCCAAAAACACAGAAAAATTCGTTCAAAAACTCTGTTAAAACTTTCAAAATGGAGATAAATTTGTCAAAAACTCAGCTATATTTTTCAAAAACTCAAATAAAGTTTCCAAAAACACAGATAGATTTGTTCAGAACTCAAATAAATTTATTCAAGGACTCAGATAAATAGCAAAACACTCAGATAGCTTTGTTCAAAACTCAGATAAATTTGTTTCAGAACTCAGAAAAATTTGTGCAAAGCTCAAATAAATTTGACAAAAAAATAAAAACCTCAAAAAAATTTGACAGAAACTCATATAAATCTGTCAAAACCTCAAATAAATTTGACAAATGACATCAGCCTTGGTAGGCTGCTGGTTAACGCTGAACTGGGCTTCTTATTGCGAACGGGTTAGAACTGACCCGAGCTTGACCCTAACTTGGAAACTGTACCAACTGGGTCTTATCTTATTCCTCGACAGGCCCTGTTTCTGCAATAGAACCATGGAAACTGCAGCGCCTTGCTGCTTCTTTTCCGGCAATAGGCGAACTCTAACGGCTGTGGCTTGCATCGTCCGGCAATGACAACGGTGTGCAGGTAGCTTTCTCCAGTGATCAATTTACAAAGAGATCTATTCTTTGCACCTTGTCCCTTCTGGCAATGGCTCCTGCGATGAGAACCCAGCAAGACACGAACATCCCTTTTGTTTTTTTAAAGTAAAAAAACCTTTTGCCTTTTCTTAAGACTTCTCCACTACTTGTTTCTATCAAACGAACAAGATGTACTGTGGATCTTTAATGGGGATGAAACAAGAGTTTCCACTTCGTGACTCCAACGTCCAGCAGCTCTGGAAACTCCTTGTGACTTAATCTCGTCAATCTCTGTCGGCACAGGATTGCCCAGGCCCAAGAAGGGAGAATACAAGTTTTGAAATTTGAAATTTCAAAATTTTATGCCTAAAATGGTTGAAATGGCAAAGTAGTCTTGAAATATGTGATCATGTGGATGTAGAGACCTTTGGCTGCAAATAGACTAGCTGAGTGGACTAGAGCCTTTAAACAGATTTTGCATGGACTGGAGGCTGGATACATTCGATTTTAGGGATCTTTCGCTAGTTTTCTCTTTATTTTTTGTGTATTTTATGAAGAAAACCTTGGGACATAAAATTATTCACAAACCCATCTTACCTCAAAAGGGTGACGGGGCGCTGAAGTGTCTTACAATGTTGACGTGGCAACTTGGTGTTGGTCCACTCATAGGAACCGTATCATGGACCCTCAAGGTTATTTGGGTAATTCACTTGTTGACTTATGTAAGGTCTTTAATTTAAGAGACATGAAGATGAGTCAAATAAAAAAGTAATAAATCTTAAAAGCCACATATTTTTTTTTAAGTTGAAAAGTAATTTTCTCATTTTATTAAATGATAAAACGCATTTATCTTTTATAAATAAAAAGGAGAATTTCAAATAAGGCCTTAAGTTTTTACATTATTACAAAAAAGGACATAAGTTTCAAAAAATTTCAAATTAGTTCATAAGTCTTCCAAAAAGTTTTCAATGGACATCTGTCCATTTAAAGCTATTTTTGGTAACTTCTTCCCTCAAATTTTCTTATTAAAAACCCAAATTACACTTCATTGAGATAAAAGTCTCATTCATTTCCTCTATATTATTCTTATTGAATTCGTTCACCGACGCTCCCATGATGATCAAAGACAGACAACATCCCTACGATGATCAGCTCAATGTAGTGGTTGTTGGAACCATGCCATTGCTTTAAATAGAGGGTAATTTGGGTATTTTAAAAAATTTGAGGGAAAACTATCGTCAGGATGTACCGATAAATGACTAAATGTCCTTACTTGAAAACTTACTGAAAACTAATATATTAATTTAAAAAGTTTTCAAACTTGTATTTTTTTTTTAAATAAGATAAAATCTTAGAGCCTTATTTGAAATAACGGAAATAATATTTTCAATGACAAAAGCCAAGAGAGGATATTTAGCAAAAACTTATGACTTTTCCATATCAATCAATTTAATGCAGTGTAGAGGGATTTCTCGTTGATTTGTCGTCTTTTGCAGAGGTATATAAGTCTACTCAACGTGGCATTACGATGTTGACGAAGCTTTTGGCTTTTCCACGTCCATCAATTCAATGCAAAGTAGAGGGGGTTGCTGGTTGATTTGTCACTGGGTTCTTTCTTGTGATATAATTGTCAGTCACATGGGAAGAGCAGGGCAAAAAACAAAGCAAATAATAGATACAAGAGACCACTGGCGAACCCAAAATTTTCATTTGAGAAGGACTCGCACTGGTCAATTGAAAATTTTAATTATTATTTTATTATATTTTCTTTATATTAATAAGGATAAAAAAAAATGTATTCGAAAAAATAATGGACAAGAATGTAAACTTCTATACTTGAGAATAGTGAAGAAGAATATAAAATGCATCAATATCCTACTCAAGCTCAACAATCATAGAAATGCACACTCTAATATACACTCAATGGTCTAACCAAGAATAGTTAGAGCAGAATTTTAGCCTAGAAAAAATTGGTTTAAACATATATATATATATATATATATATATTCATTTAGTCAAAACCACTTAATTCTCAAATAATCAATTTCTACTAAATAAAATAAAATCTCAAAAACAAAGAAAATAAACAAGCAGACCACTCCATTTGAATCATTATACATGGACATAACCATAAAAGTACACACATCAATAAAAATTTAAGACACCCTTAGTAAGAAAAATGAGGGTTTTTCTCATGTCATCAATAAAAAAATGAGGGAAATGATCTAAGGCACCCTTGGTTAAAAAAAATATACACATCAATAATTTCTTCATTGTCGTGTTTTTTTTTAAATAAAGCTTTCATAAATTGAGAGAGATAAAACTAAGAGTTACAAGTAGTAAAGTTGTCTTATGCGAAAAGAATATTTCTTTTGCGATTAGAAAATGCTACGGCGGTCCATGGTTTTAAGATTTATACTATTGATTTCAATGAAGAGTTGGAAGGCACATTTTAGTCACTTTTAAAGGGTTATAAAGATGCAAAACCTTACTAAGTAGAAACGAGAGTGTTTATTGACTGAGAAAGAGGGAGAGTTGAGTAGGTCTTTTGGAATTGGGAAATGACAAGGGGGACTTTGGTCTCATTTTGAGTGGTGTTGGGCCATAGGGCCTTAAGCCCTTATAGGCATTTTTTAAGTTGGGTAGCCCCCAGCCCATAACACATGGGTCCGCCCCTGCAAGAGAGAGAGGGTCTCACCAGAACGTGTGGGGATCAACCAAGCCTAGCAGTCATTGTGCATGGAGCCCTCACGGTTTTGGGTTTTCTGCAGGTCAAGTCAAGCGGACCCCACTACTAATCCACACGGCACGCCCATAGGGATGCAAACGGGTTTGATTCTCCTATTATCGGAAAATTCTAATATGTGAAAAATCAGGTTTGGAACCTGATTTAGGTTCTGATTCATAAACATAATTGGGCCTCGAACCCAATTTAGGTTCTAACTCATAAATGGATCCTGAGCCAGATTCATATAGATTTTGATCCATGGACCCGGGACTCGGATACGAGACTTTAAGATGGAAAATTGTAGCTCAAAACTAACTTTGGTTGGAAATTTTTATATTTAATCTTAGAGATGGTAGACTTGATACACTGCTACAAGTCGAATGATATCCTTATTTTAAGCTAGAGAAAAAGTGAAAAGAAGTCATAATCAGTTTCGGAGCTAGATCCCATTCGTCTAGTCAGACTTGGTTTCAGAAATGAATTTAGGTCCTCTAATTGGAGCCAAGTCTGAAATTCGAGTCATATTCGGTTATGAAACTGGAACAATTATTTAGAAATAGTTGCCCGTCCGGATCTAATATGGTTCCAATCCAGAATCAGCCAATTTTGTACTTCTCATGGGTTCACTTCCTCTATTTTCTTCTAATTTCCTTCATCGGCGGCCTCACGACGATGATCTAAATGTAGTGGATGTTGGAACCATGCCATTGTTTTAAATGAAGGGTAGTTTAGGTATTTTAAAAAAATTGAGGAAAAACTATCGCCATGAAATACCTTTAAATGACTAAATATCCTTAATTGAAAACTCACTGAAAAACTCAGAAACTAATTTAAAAAGTTTAAGAACTTGTGTCCTTCTCTGAAATAAGATAAAAACTCAGAGCCACTGTTTTTTAAATGAGATATAAACTCAGTGCCTTGTTTGAAATAAGGCTAATGATATTTTGAATGACAAAAGCCAAGTAAGGATATTTAACAAAAACTTATATGACTTTTCCACATCAATCAAAATTAAATGCAGTGTGGTGGGATTTCTCGTTGATTTGTCGTCTTTTGCAGATGGGAGGAAGAGCGTGTCATGGGAAGAGAAGAAAAAACGTAATAAATACAAGAAAGAGAGGGGCTCACCAGCGTGAGGATCAACCAAGCCCAGCCGTCATGGACTCAAGTGGTTTTGTGCATGGAGCCCACACGGTTTTGGGTTTTCTGCAGGTCAAGTCAAGCGGACCCCACCACCGATCCACACGGCTTCTCCTATCATCCAGAATTCCAACCAGTAAAATATCTTTTTTTAAACCTGTTTTAGGCTCTGATTAATAAACGGATTCGGGTTCTAAACCCAATTTAGGCAGTAATTCATAAACGGGTTCTGTTTCGGATCCATTTAGACCTAGGACTTGGCATATAAGGTTTTAAGATGAGAAATTGTCGCTCAAAAGTAACTTCGGCTGGACATTTTTATATTTAATCATAAAGATGGTAGACTTGATGCATTGCTACAAGTTGAATAATATCCTTATTTTAAGCTAAAAAAAAAAGTAAATATAAGTCATAATCAATTTTGGAACTAGATCCCATTTGTCTAGTCATGCCTTGTTCCGGAAAAAAATCCGGGTCTTCTTATTGGAACCATGTCCCAAACCAGAGTCAAAATCGATTTTGAAGTCGGAACCATCATTTAGAAATAGTTGCCAATTCGGATCCAATATGATTCTAATCCAGAATCGACCCATTTGCATCCCTACATACCGCCAGCACCAGCAAGCTCTAGTCGTTGACATAAGCACAACCCAAAGATGTTGAAGCAAGGCGGCTGACATCTGCACAGAAACAAAAACAAAGGCTCACTCGGGCAGTGGGGATCATCGGCCATTTAGAATGGTTGGTGAGGTGGCACCTCTTTTCTTGAAGGGATGCTAGTTGAGAGGTTGAGCCCCTCTCCTCTGAGCTTTGTTTGAAAATTCCGCCTGTTTAAAACTTAAACAAAATCATTTATCATTTCACCGCATTGTTATCATTAATTTGAATCAACCATCAACAAAAACGTGGAAGAAACCACATGATTTCACTTATAAGCGGCCAATTTTTGCTCAATTTCACCTTCTAATACTACAACCTACAGTTATTTGAATTCTTAAAGATCAGGCATCTTTTTATTGAATGGACCATAAAATCATGATGATGTCTTAACTATCTTGATCGGTTAGGTTACATTTTGTAATAATAAGAATTCTTAGATAACACAAACAATGCTTTGGTCACACAAACAAGATCTTCACCTAGTCTAAATGGTTTTTTTGAGACTGTCCAGGTTTCTGATCAATGGTCGTATTGTGCCTCTAGAACTCAATGAGTGGTGATGCTAGGCCTGTGGACCCGGCCTTTTGATGAGGGGCCCAGTCTGGCCTGGGTCACCAAAGCTCGCGAAGAAAGCGAGCTTTCTTTTTTGTCCTAAAGCACGATGAAGGGCAGGGCATGGTTTTAAAATGCCCGTCACCTAATTCCTAGCCTGGCTTTTCATCCAAAAGTAAATGTAGCATCTGTACTATGCAAACAGCCCACAAGAAAAGATCTCCTATGATCAACTACCACCCCACTTGAATGTCACTCATGATCAGCCTAATGTTTGTTATACTATTCCGAAAGGAATTGACCATTAGATTTAAATAAAAAAATAAAGTAGATGCATTCTAAAACCGTTAAAAGTTGAAGCCACAGATCAAGTGGATTATGATGATTTAGAGTGCACAGAATTTTACAAACAAGTGGGTCACATTGGATTACATAGGAGTTTTTAGGTGAGCTTGAGCGGATTAGCTTAGATGCGTATGACTCACTTGCAAATACTTTATATGATCAATTTGAATGGGACACACACTACCACCCTCGTAAATGTAGGGCTACAAATGAATATCCTACTATCCTAGCTACTGGGGCCTTTCACAAAAAATAAAAGGGCTGGAACGTCTTTCCAGACTAGAAAACTAATCGGGCCTAGTTCCGGATCTATATAGGTTCCAACACTTGAACCTGAACCTCTGTCCCATACTCCCACTTGACATATATATATATATGAGGGCTGCTCTCCTACACTGCAGCCCTCCTTAATATCAGCTGCAGGGCATGTGAGGGGAGCAGTGTACGGCATGTGAAAGCATGGTTCACATGCCTGCAGCTGATATTAAGGTGGGCTGCAGTGTAGGGGAGCAGCCCTCTATATATATATAAAAGGCTGGATATTGGATCTCCCATTATGTAAGTATCTAAGTTCTCCTGTTATATTAAAGCGGTATGGAATCAATTTGGATCCATGAGAAATTCTGATTTTGATCTCCATCCATGCATATTGTATCCAGAACATTCGAATCCACAATCAGATTCTTTATTTTATGATCCAAGGAGTGGAATAGGACGTATGATTATATTCATAAATTAGAATAAGCAGAGCTTTAAGGGCTACTTAACCTTTTTTTTTTTTGGTAAAAAAGGGCTATTAATTTAACTTGAATTGTATTCATACACCTTTTGATAGCCCCTCTTGTACCTTGGGGGAAAAAAATATTTTGAAGTTGTTTTACCAATTGTACAATGCAACCCACTTCTTAATATGGACCTAGTTTTATAACTGGATCCTCTGGGAATCGGAGTCATTGAGGATTTTTCCTACGGTGACGGTGGGTGGACTGACCACGGCCCACCACGTCACCGTGAGGAGCCCTAGCCTGGAATAGCCCCACTTTCTCGTCTTGATCATGTGGCTCTAAGTCTTCCTGGGGTTAGAATTGTGATCTTTGGTGGGTCTGTGGCGGGTCTTCACTCTGCCACCCAGCTGTATCTATTGGACCCGACTGAGGAGTAACCAACCTGGAGGATACTGAACTTGCCTGGCAAACCACCAAGATTTGCTTGGGGGCACAGTACTTGTGTTGTTGGAGGAACAAGAGCTATTATTCTTGTGGGGCATACTGGAGAAGATTGGATGTTGAGCGAGTTGCATGAGTTGTCACTGGCAAGCTCAATTGCATAAATTCATGGGAGGGTGAAGGTGATGTCCAGTTGCGCTGGAGTTGGGGTGGAGCATTGGTTCCAGAAGATGGGCTGATAGTACTCTCTTATTTTTGGTTGAAACAGGGTAGCATGATCAGACTGAGTGGTCATGGCCATTTGTTGGAGAATGGGTTTGATCAATTGACGGTAGTGTTGCTAGGTCCCATTAACAGGAATGTATCTCTCTCTCCCCTTTATTGTCTGGATGCATTCTCTTGTAGCAGTTAGATAGATATGCTTGTAGGTGATGAATATTGGGCTTAATCTTTTTGCGGCTTGGGCGAGTCAAAGTTATTATTATTAGGTGCTCTCATCTGTGAAAAGTCTTAAGAGATAATGTCTCATTTTATACGTATCTTAAACTGTTTATGTTTCATTCCTTTACCTTTCTTGCTGTGTTTCTGGTCTTGTATTCTGTAAGAAGGGTGTCTTGTCTGTACACAGGATGTTACTGTCTGCTGGGGCTGTATTAGTTAGTGTTACTAGCTGATTATCAATCAATAAATACAATAAAAAAGCTAGCCGACCAATTTTGTACTTCTCTTTGGGGCCTGATTTAGGCTGCTAATTCCTCCGTTTCCCCTGCCAATTCTCTTTGGGGCCTGATTTAGGCTGCTAATTCCTCCGTTTCCCCTGCCAATTTCCAGTTTCCATTTCCCACCTCAATCCTATCTATCTATCTATCCATCCATCTATTACAGTTTAGGGTTTATTTTGTTTCGCAGTTCACGGTTTTGGTAATCTAAATGGGTTTCTCTATTGAATTAGAACTTCTACGGGGCCCTTTTTAGAAAGTTAGGAACTCAAATGTCAGAAGAATTATTCAAGAACTATTAGAATACGATTTACTACAGGTTCTAACTAGAACCAATCTGCTTGCCTGTAATTGTTCTTGTTGCATGTAACCGAGTTCCAAGTGGATGGACCCTTGTTAAAAAGACTCGGGTTGCCAAATAAATCTGATTATCTGAAACCTACATTCAGTAAAAGAGTATTGTTGTTTGGATTCATGGTAAATCTTATTGGCACAACATTTTCACAAAATTTAGGTTTTCATAGCCTCTAAGAGGGCATTTCTAGGAATTGAGGTTTATCTACAGGTCAAGTGCATGATGGTTATTCTTTATTTGAAAGCGGTGGCATCAAAAGGCCCAACTCTTTGTCAACTGAATGGGCTGTGGGTAACATGAATCAACTGAACCCAACCGTGTAACACTTTTTCGGCCCACATATGATCCAGCCGTTTGGAGGCTTTACTAATGGAGTTGAGCGAAGTAAAGATTATTTTTAAGAAAGAATAAAATATAAGTGGGTTATGATGATCCAGCTGTTTGGAGGCTTTACTAATGGAGTTGAGCGAAGTAAAGATTATTTTGAAGAAAGAATAAAATATAAGTGAGTTATGATGATATTTTATTTTTAGTTATATGTGATGGAATTTTTTTAACCTTTTGTATTGAAAGGTGGATTTTTTTTTTTTTGTCTTTTAGTGGAAAAAGGGTTTTTTTTTTTTGGTGGAAATTTTGAATTAAAGTGCTTTTGATGTGACTTTGTTATGAGAAATGGGGGCTTTATTTTACTTGACTCTATTAGTAGAGTTGCCAAACAAGCCTGACTTCTAATAAATTTAAACCGAGTGGGTCCCACCGTATGATCGATCACCTTGATGAAAAAGTGATAACACCACATCAGCAGTGATGCCATGTCAGCCTCTTGTTGCTGCTCTACTTGCATTAGGAAAAAAGAATAAGAAAAGTTAAAAGAAAGAAGAAAAGAAGAAGATAAATTCGATGAAAATATAAGGAAAGAAGGAAACAGGAGGGAAGCAGCAGGAGGCAGGAGGAGAAAGGAAGAAGATTATTATTCTGTAGGAGCGCACAATAATTACAAATTCATAAAGGAACGACTACAGCGAGTAACTCTCAAACAAGAGGAAAAAAGATTAGAAATCTTTACAGCAAAATAGAAGCGTTTGTGCTTCTAATTATATTTTGTAATTGTTATATTATGTTAGTGCCACCCGGGGAATTAGTCCTATTGGGTCAAAGATCTTAGACGAAAAACGGGGAATTGTATTTCATATACCGATGTCATAAAACGAAAAAAAAGAAAGAGAAAAGGCGGCATGTTCTATAAGAAGTTTATAAAGAAATACTATGCTATATCTAATACCAAAATTGAATGCAAATAGTAGCAAAAAACTTCTTATGTTTATGAGTCCTGAAACTTGAAATGGTTGATGGAAGATAGTTAATCAATAAACAAAATACTACAATTAATGCAGTCTGAAATCAATGATACAAAAGGGCAAAAATCTGATGGCTAGGATCTTACAGCCTGAGTATTTTTCACCATTCTGTGGCCT
Source organism: Cinnamomum chago (assembly GCA_038049695.1). Taxonomy (NCBI): domain Eukaryota; kingdom Viridiplantae; phylum Streptophyta; class Magnoliopsida; order Laurales; family Lauraceae; genus Cinnamomum; species Cinnamomum chago. Next base: position 67,662,260 of record CP142458.1, on the reverse strand, counting down.
TGATTGCAATGGTTTGGAAAATGGAATTGTGGGTCCATGTCCCAAGTAACTGATGACCAAATCAAACTATGTTTATTTCACCATTTTGTGGCCATGATTGCAATGATTTGGAGAGCCTGGATCGTATTAGGAGGGACTTTCTATGGAGAGGTATTGGGGATAACAAGAAGTTGCACTTAGTGAAATGGATTGAGGTGATCAAACCTAAATCAAAAGGAGTCCTTGGCCTTGGTAGTTTGGAAAATAAAAATTGGGCTTTGTTGGCCAATTGGTGGTGGAGGTTTGGGGAGGAAAAATAGGCTCCGATGACAAATGGGTGTGGTGGCCTAAGATTGGACGTACACATAGTAGGTCGGGCATGTGGAGGGCTATTGCTTCTGTTGGAGATGAATCGAATTTGAGAGGGAAAATTAGGCATAAAGGGGTGGCCTTGGTGGTGGGGAATGGTAAAGATGTTAGGTTTTGGTTGGATGATTGTGTGGGGATGGGTCCCTTGAGTAGTATGTTTCCCTGACTCTTTAGATTGGCTATCAAAAAAGACTCTTCTGTCAATGAATGTCTTGAGGTGAGGAGTGCTTACATAGTTTGGGGGGTATCTTTCAGGAGGAGTCATCGGCCATTGGATGGGGACTCTTATGAGGAGTTGTTGAGTATTCTTACTAACACTTTTTTTTGTAGGGAATCTAAGGACTCTGATTTGAAAGCACTCTAGCTCCGGAGAGTTCTCGGCTAAAGCTTTCTATTTGGCCTTGGAGGGAACTTTGCTTCATAGGGCCCCTTCCTCCCTTGTGTGGTTGAGGTTGGCTCCTCCTCGGGTCGAGGCTTCTTGCTGGTTGGTTGTTGTCGGTAAAGTCTCAACGATTGACAATCTAAGAAGGAGAGGGTTTACTTCTAATAATCTTTCAAACAATTGTGTGATGTGTGACAAGGATGAGGAGTCAATTAGCCATCTTTTTCTTCATTGTGAGGTGGCAACTTTGGTTTGGAGCAACTTTATCCAGAGATGCGGTTTCGCTTGGTGTTCCCCAAAGAATATTGCTGACGTGGCGGAGTCTTGGTTGAGTGGGTGCTTCGTAGGGTGCGGCCGAGTCTTTTGGAGGATGATCCCCTTTGCTATCTTATGGTCTATTTGGAAGGAGAGAAATGATAGAATATTTTGGAGTTCTTCTTCTTCAACGGAAAGAATTGACCTCTAAAGTTGCTTTTAGGCTTGCAAAATGGGCTTTGATTATAAAGGAGCTCTCCAAGCTTACCTTTGACGACATTCTTTCAAGTTGGGGAGCTTGCATGGTGTGTGACCCTTCTAAGGAGAGGAGATCAACCCCTTGGTATCCCCCTCCAGAAGGGGTTTTAAAGTTCAATGTGGATGGTTCTTCAAGGGGTAATTTGGGTCAAGTAGGGATGGGGGGTGTGCTTCGCAATAGCAAGGGCGAGGTGTTACTTATGTTTTCAAAGAATATTAGTGTGTGTGATTCTAATGAAGCGGAGGTGTTAGCTATTCTGGAAGGTCTTAGATTGTTTCTCTACAAGATATGGTGGTGCACTTCTTATCGAAAGTGATTCCTAGGGTTATAAACGGGTTGGTTCCATGGTGGACCCGGAACCAGAACTGTGTGGAACTGGACCCGGACCCGGAACCGTTTCAGAACCTATTTCTTGGCTCTGGAACCGGAATCAGAACCATATATGGGGCGGGTCTGGATCCGAGTTTGGATCTAGGTAGAGAATTATATTTAAAAAATATGGTTTTTAGGAGTGATTTTCGAAAATTGGGGTAATACGTCGGGTTTCGGGTCCACGGGTCTGAACCAAGGTGGAACTGGACCCGGACCCATTTACTTATCGGGGCCTAAATAAGGACCCAGACCCAATTTTTGACGGGTCGGAACCTTCGGGTAATTGGAGAATCGGGGACCCATTTACATCCCTAGTAATTCATCCAATGCGATCGCTTGGGTGTTGTCACAACTCGAGCTCGAGATCTGATTACTTCGAACAAATCCCGGGTCGCAACATCACGTACTCCCGTAAAATCCGAATTAACTGAAGCTAAAATGAAATCCACAAGGGATAAACATACTTTCACATCTGTCAAAAATACATATTACGGAAAATACAATCATCAATATTAAATTACAAATTTACAAGTTCTTTACCAAAAGTAAAGTTCCTTATACACAATTTAACATTTTCATTTCACTATTTATGTCAATCATCTGCATATTCAAAATACAATGCAGGATGACAAGTATAAACATTCCAAAATAATTTCTTTCAAAAAGTTTCAACCACAGTACTCACACTTGGATATCAATATCAAATGATATCCCGTCCATTCCATTCTATCAATCCTCCTGGAGGAACCTGAGTGGTCTCCTCCACTGGCGCTACGGCCTCCGTGAGACCGACATTGGCAACTGGGCCTGTAATGTCATCAATAACACTGGTGAATACGATGATTCAACAATGTATGCATATTTTTATGATAGTACATGCTGATACATATATACTTAATCTGTTCAATCTATCAATTAAACAATTCTACTAATCAATATCCATTTCTAGACAATTCGTACAATGACAATAACATATGCATTCAGAGTCAAATAATAAACAATTACTAATTGGAAACTACAATAGCTATTCATTTCATTTCTTCCAAAAGGAACTATTCATTCATTTATGTCATTTATTCAATTATTCAATCGTTCACTTCATTGGATCATTCCATTCAATCATTAAATTAATTTTGTGTGGGATCTACCAGTGCCCAAGCCAGGGACAACCGGCATCACCACAGAGCTCTGGAACACCCCCAAATCCATCTACTGCAGTAGGAATACTCATTTATTAATTCATTTCAGCTCTATTATGAGCTATAATAGAACTACTATGTAGTGTCAGACTCAGGAATCAAGTCAATTCAATATATATCGCAAGTCAATGTTCAACCCATTTGGGTTTCGATTCGACTTAACAATTTCCATTCAAATAAATGAAAGGAATAAACAATGACATAATTTACATTAGACTTGAGATAACAATATGAATGCAATTCAATCGAAGAATTAGAGCAATTTGCACTTCTATTCATTTCTACCATTCAAACCAATCATTGGCTTTCATTTTAACCATATATCTTTATCACTTCAAACCAATCATTTAGGTGAAAAGTTCGGTTAGCTAATGTACGTGTTATTCTTGATGAACAATAGTTAACACCTATGAAGGCTTGTACATAACTTTTGTAACATTTTGCCCTCTTTCCATTTCAATCAATTCGTCACTCATTTCAGTCAAATTCTAGACTTGGATTTGTCACGAACTTCAATCCAATTGTGACAACTAAGTTCGCATAATCAGTCTTAGAACTATCTATTTAATAGTCTCAAGAACTCTCTAATTCAATAGGCTTAAAACCTGAAAATTCAGAACTCCAAACACATAAACTTTTCTGAGTTCGGCTACCTGTTCGACTGGCCGACAAATCTCGGTCGCCTGTCGGTCAGCTCTCCAGAGCCTTGCATTTTATTGAAAATCTTGTTAGGTGAGTTCGGTTACCTTTCGATTACCTGTTCGTGTCAGGCCCCGACCCAGGTTTAGTATATATTATTATTGTTTTAACTGTGATTAGTCTCTAAGTGGGATTAGGGGATGATTAGCTTGGATTTTTAGTTAGATTAGACTTTTAGATAACATTGGGGAATTTTGAGCGCGTTGAGTTTGGTTTGACCGGGCCCGGGGTGGCCCGTGTGTCACGTGTTAGTATGAGAATTTGATTTATTAGATTTATTTGATTTATGAAAAATATGGATTTCGACATTTTTGAATTTGTTATTTTGATCCCAATAACTTTCATGCTTGCTCCGTTTGCATTTGAAACCTAAAAATCGCATTTTTTGAGAAAAAGGATAAAACAGTCTTTTCACACCCAAATCTGTGCATAAATTTCGAAATTTGAAGATCATGAGGAAAATATACTTTTTGAAAACTAGATTTTTCAACGATCATTTTTCTCTTCTTCGTCTACTTCAACCGGGACCCACAAAAGGGAGTTTTAAACACTTGAAGATTTGGGGCCCACCTTCCTCACTTAAAACCCAAATAAGTCCCACGTTGGAGGCCTTCTTCTCCTTCATTTTGTTTTCAGTGGTGCTGCGTACCCCGGGATCCAGACCCCGGACGGACCCCGGGGTGCATAGACTTTTTGTTTTGTTTTTCCTGCAACTGTGTTGAGATAGAGTTTTCCTTCTCTTCCATTTCCAGCCACTTTCTCTCCTCTTGCATGTATAGCAAACTCACCCTCATTGGAAAACAAATTTCACCAATCTCTTCCTCATCTTCCAAGCTATCCATTGGTACCATTTTTTTTGAGATTTCAGCTGGGTTCATCATCTTCTCCAAGCTCTTCTTCTTGTTTGAACCACCTAAAGGTAAGCCATTGCTACCTTGTTGATACCATGTGTCCTTTTAAGCCTATAGAAGCCTCTTAGCAATCATGCTAGGTGTTCTCTTGGAGGACTCCATTAATTTCGAATTTTCATGGATTTTAAGCTAGTTTTCATGGGGCTTTTGGTGTAGGCTTTCAGCTGACTGTGTAGGAGTTATTTGGAGTATATTTGAGACTCATCTTGACTTGAGGCAAGTGAATAAATTATGTTGGATCTTACACCCTATTGAGCTACCACTTATCCCAAAACCAATTGGTGATAGGAAACGGCACAACAATAGTTTTATGGTGAGGGCGAGGGCTCGACCACAATTATGACCGCTCAGGAGCGAGGGTGGACGTTGACCTCAACAATCCCTCCCTCAACGGCACACTCGCCGCGACTCCTGCTGCGAACTCGCAAAACGCATGTCCCGTGACTCGAACATCCGACCTACCAGGCTCTGATACCACTTGTTGGATCTTACACCCTATTGAGCTACCACTTATCCCAAAACCAATTGGTGATAGGAAACGGCACAACAATAGTTTTATGGTGAGGGCGAGGGCTCGACCACAATTATGACCGCTCAGGAGCGAGGGTGGACGTTGACCTCAACAATAAAGATTGTAAGTACTTTGAGTATTGGCTAATTCATTGGGTGGACAAAACATGGGAGTCCATGTATTTTCGTACTCTTAGATGGACCACTTCGTGTTGAAGAAGGATTTCAACTTCGCAAGAGTCAGAAAAAAATTCGCGAAAATTCAGGCGCAGAAGCAGACCGATCGATCGGCCATCAGGACCGATCGATCGCCAGAAAAAGGCTTACAGTTAAAACACAGACCGATCGATCGGTCTGTCTTGACCGATCGATCGGACAGAGACGAAATTCAGCCCGTTTGTAGTTTGTTCTCTCTGAAACTCTGTCTTTCAATCCTAATGGGACTCAACCTCTTCCATACGAATTCCAGAGCCTATTTAAGAGATTAACCTCTTCACAAAGCCTGCACCTCTCTATGAACTAAACCCTAAACTATCCTAAGAGAGATCTTCCTCCTCCAGAGAGTTCTTGTGAGAATTACATGTGCTGAAGCATTACTCTTTGGAGAACCAACTTACATCCTCCAGCCAATTCGTCTTGCCCAAGACGTGGAGATTGAAGCACGGGAGAAGGTGAACGGCGTGGTCGTCGACAAGATTCACGGTGGTCCTTAGGTTGTGGTCAACTGTAAAGGAGAGTGAGTTCATCTTGTAACCTTTGAATTGATAGTGCTTGATCTTTCTGGACCGGTGCTAAGGTCCCGTGGTTTTTTCCCTTTTCAGGGTTTTCCACGTAAAAATCTGGTGTCCATCTTATTGCTTGATTAACTTAGATTTTCCGCTTTCCATATTAGTATCTGTGCTGGGATTTGTTTTATTTTTTCTGTTAGGTTTGAGTTTATCAACCCTCCAGGAATTTTCAATTGGTATCAGAGCGGTTCACACTAATCTGTTGTGTGAGATCTTCTCAGACTTCTGATATGGATATTGTTAGAGATGGATCCTCTATTTCCAAACCTCCTCTCTTGGATGGATCGAACTATCATTATTGGAAAGTTCGAATGACTGCCTTTCTTCAATCCATAGATTTGGAGGTCTGGAACTGTGTGGAACTTGGCTACACCAAGCCTACTGTTGTTACTGATGACAACAAGACCATTGAAAAACCATGCCTCAATGGACTAAGGATGATAAACAAGCCTTCAATTATAACAGTAAAGCATTGAATGCTGTTTTTAATGGTGTCTCTCCTTCTGAATTTCGTCGAATTTCTATTTGCAAAACTGCTAAGGAAGCTTGGGATATACTAGAAACTGTTCATGAAGGTACTCTCAAGGTAAAACAAGCCAAACTTCAGAATTTGGCTACTGCCTTTGAAAATTTGAAAATGGATGAATCTGATGTGTTTGATGATTTTAATGATAAGTTGACTGCCATTGTTAATTCTACTTTCTATTTGGGTGAAGTAATTCCTGAACCTAAAATTGTTAAGAAGATTCTTCGTTCTCTTCCTGAGAGATTTGACCCAAAAGTAGTGGCAATTGAAGAGTCCAGCAATTTGGACTTAATCAAACTTGATCAATTGGTTGGCAACATGCAAACATTTGAAGCCAATCTCAGGAAAACAAAGAAAGCTAAAGGGATGGCTTTGAAGTCTCATCTGGAGCATGAAAATGACTCTGACCAAGAGACTGAAGACCCAGAACTTGATGCTCTCTTTGTTAAGAAGTTCAAAAGATTTTTGAAAAACGACAAGAAGGATTTTAAAAAGAACTTCAAAAATACCTTTCAAAAAGGACAGAATAAACCTTCTTCTTCGTTTAAACCAAATGCTGGTCAAAATCCTGAAAAACAAGTGTCCAAAATACCTCCCAAGAGTACACACTGTTATGAATGCAAAGGTTTTGGTCACTATGCCTCTCAATGTGTCAATAGAACTTTTCGATCTCAAGGAAAGGTTTTGAACGTAACATGGGATGATGATTCAGACCAAGACTGCAATGACACTGAACCAGAATCTTCATCACCTGAACATGGGAAGTTTATGGCTTTTATGGCAAGATCTAATGAGTCTGTTTTGCAGGATGAAGTGGAAAAATCTGATGATATTAGTTCAGAGGATCTTAATCCTTTGTCAGATAATGAACAAGATTTAGTGGAAGCATATAATAGTCTCCTAAAACACTCTAGGAGAATGACACAGCTGAATGATATTTTAAAAAGGAAGTGGAAGGCTGCTGAAAAAGAAAATCTGGATATTAAATCTGAACTTAGTGAAGCCCAAGGTAAAGTATCTCAACTTGAAACACAACGTGCCATATTATCTGACAAGTTGATTTCTGAAGGGAATGGACGTGAGTCACTCCATGAGCTCTTTGTCCAAGCTGAGAAAGAAATACTGAGTCTGAAACAAGAACTGGATTTAAGCAAAGCGGATAATGCTAGCCTTTCGGACAAACTAAAGAAGACTATTGCTGAAATGGACTCTACCAAATCTGATCTTGATCGAATGAACAAAGGGTCAAAGAAGCTGGATGAAATTCTGGGTGCACAAATCATGTCAAGCAGCAAGCACGGCCTTGGATTCGAACATGGTGCTGCTTCTACCAATAACCAAGGTAAATTTGTGCGAGGTAAGACACTGTTTTCTATTGATCCTATTGTTTCTAACTCACAACATGTGAATCACATTGTCAAGAAACATATGCCTCAACGTACTTTTGTTCCTACTTGTCACTTCTGTGGAATCCTTGGACACATTAGGCCTCATTGCAATAAATTACGTAAAAGACTCCAAAATGGAAGAAGAAACATGAATTTGACTCCTTACACTCTCAAACGAAAATCCATTTGGATACGTAAATCTGATCTCTATTGCAATGTGGTATTCACTGCTCTTAAAGCTCAAAGTTCACATGTCTGGTATCTAGACAGCGGATGCTCTAGACACATGTCAGGGGATAAGTCACTTTTCACATCCCTCGAGAGTCATCATGGTGGAAATGTTCAATTTGGAGATGGAAGCAAATCAAAAGTCATCGGTAAAGGATCTGTCAACCTACCAGGTATGTCAACTCTCAATAATGTCTTTCTGGTTGATGGACTTAAGGCAAACTTGCTGAGCATCAGTCAATTCTGTGAGTCAGGTAATGAAGTTCATTTTTCCCTAAACTCTTGCACTATTGTTGATAGTCATGGAAAACATGTGCTCTCTGGTAAAAAGAATTCAGATAACTGTTATGTGGTTGCTAATGAAAAAGTCTTGAACTGCAATTCTGCTACCATCAATACGGTTGACCTTTGGCATCAAAGACTAGGTCACATTAATCATGCTGATTTGGAAAAACTCTCTAAACAAGAATTGGTTCGAGGACTCCCCAAACTTCAAAAACCGGATAACCACGTCTGTGGTGCTTGCCAATTGGGGAAACAAATTAGAGCACCACATAAAAAATTGGATGTGCTTACTACCAAGAGACCACTAGAGCTACTTCATATGGATCTTATGGGTCCCGCACAATCTGAAAGTATTGGTGGTAAAAAGTACATTTTTCTCACTGTTGATGATTTTTCTAGATTTTCTTGGGTTCGATTTCTTAGAGATAAATCTGAAACTTTTGATGTATTCTATTGCTTATGGCTTCAACTTCTTGCAGATAAGGGTGCACAGTTTGGAGGCGTCGCAAGAATCCGATCTGATCATGGAACAGAGTTTCAAAACTCTTCATTTGACTCGTTTTGCACTGAAAATGGCATAAAACATGAGTTCTCTGCTCCGAAAACTCCACAACAGAATGGAGTGGTGGAAAGGAAAAATCGGGTTGTTCAAGAAATGGCTCGTGTCATGATTCATAGTAAAAATGTGCCACAGAAGTTTTGGGCAGAGGCAGTCAATACTGCTGTATATGTGATCAATCGTGTGTACATCAGGACAGGCACAAAAAATACTCCTTATGAACTATGGACAGGACGCAAACCCACTGTGAAATACTTCAAAACCTTCGGGAGTAAATGCTATATCTTGAAAGATAGGCAACATCTGGGAAAATTTGACTCCCGAAGCGATGAAGGGATTTTTCTTGGATATTCTTTAAATAGCAAGGCCTACAGGGTGTTTCACCTGCGTTCCTCAACGGTCATGGAATCTATCAACGTCACTGTAGATGATGCTGGCCCCTCTCATTTTTCTGATGACGAAGATGAGTTTCCACTAACTCTTTATTCTTCTCCGCAGGATGATCAAGATGGGAATCAACGTACGGAAAGAAAAGATCCAGTGACACCGGATCAAGATGCTGTTATTCCTGATACTGAATCTGAATCTGAAAGTGAAGCATCTGGACTGAAAGCGAAAGGCTCTGCTCAAAGAACATCAAGTCATGAAGCCTCTGTGAGCAAAGAAGTACATCCTTGATCACAAAAAGGACAGGTAATCAGAGATCATTCACTTGAAAAAGTTATTGGTGACATTCAAGCTCCTTTAAAAACTCGCCAGCAAATCCAAAGTGAGGTAAATTTCCTGTGTTATGTTTCATCTTTTGAACCTAAAAACATAAATGAAGCACTTATTGACGACTCCTGGATCAACGCCATGCATGAGGAGTTAGGTCAATTTGAGCGTAATAATGTTTGGAAACTTGTTCCACGGCCCAAAAATACACATGTTATCGGAACAAAATGGATTTTTAAAAATAAAACAGATGAATTTGGTCAAGTCATTAGGAACAAAGCTAGATTAGTTGCTCAGGGTTACACACAGGTGGAGGGAATCGATTTTGATGAGACATTTGCTCCGGTTGCTCGTCTTGAGTCCATTCGAATTTTATTGGCTGTCGCGTGTTCCTTGAAAATCAAGTTATATCAAATGGACGTCAAGAGTGCATTCTTAAATGGATTTCTGAATGAGGAGGTGTATGTAGAACAACCGAAAGGTTTCCAAGACCCTCATAGCCTTGATCATGTGTTCAAGTTAAACAAAGCTTTGTATGGTTTGAAGCAGGCCCCTCGAGCATGGTATGAGAGATTGACTGTCTTCCTATTAGAAAATTCTTTTGTCCGGGGCAGCGTGGACAAAACTTTGTTCATCAAGAGAGAAAGAAAAAACATACTTATTGCTCAAGTTTACGTAGATGATATTGTCTTCGGTTCCACATCTGACAGTCTGGCTACCTCCTTTGCTTCTTGTATGTCACAAGAGTTTGAGATGAGCATGGTAGGGGAATTATCCTTTTTCTTAGGTCTTCAAATCAAACAATGTGAGAATGGGATATTCCTCTCTCAATCAAAGTACGCTCACAACATCTTGAAGAAATTTGGAATGGACTCAGCCAAACATTCCAGCACTCCGATGAGCACTACAGTTAAGCTGAGTTTAGACTTCTCTGGGAAAGATTTTGATGAAAGAATTTATCGAAGCATGATAGGCAGTTTGCTATACTTGACTGCTAGTAGACCAGACATCTCCTTTAGTGTCTGTGTTTGTGCTAGGTATCAGTCAAAGCCTAAGGAATCTCATGTGCAAGCTGTGAAGAGGATTTTAAAATATGTTAGTGGCACCACTGATTTTGGTATTTGGTTTTCAAGAGATACTAACATGAATGTTGTAGGCTACTCAGATGCCGACTGGGCAGGTTGCGTAGATGATCGGAAAAGCACGTCTGGCGGCTGTTTTCTGATTGGAAATAATTTGGTTGCTTGGCACAGTAAGAAACAAACATCCACCTCCTTATCCACGGCTGAGTCAGAATACATTGCTGCTGGAAGCTGTTGCACACAATTGTTGTGGATGAAACAGATGCTATCTGATTACGGAATTACTCAAACCACAATGGTTGTGTATTGTGATAATAAAAGTGCCATTGACATCTCTAAAAACCCTGTACAACACTCCAGAACCAAACATATAGACATAAGGCACCACTTTATTAGAGATTTGGTGGAAGAGAAGATCATTTCCTTGGAGCATATCCCGACGGAAAATCAACTTGCTGACATTCTTACCAAACCATTGGACCCCACTCGGTTTGATACCCTTCGTAAGTCCCTCGGTATTTGCTCTCACCCTTAGTTTTACTTCTCCACTTTTTAGTAGCTTCCCTATCTTGTGATTCATTGAATTTTGCCAAGTTTAAGTCTTTTTGTGCACTAAAATTCTCTTATAGTTTGATGGTTATGGTTATTACACATGATCAGTACTCTTTTCTCAAAAAAAAAAAATAAAAAAAAATAAAAAAAAATAAAAAATAAAAAATAAAAAAATAAAAAAAAAAAAAAAAATAAAAAATTTGCTGGAGGATCAGGACTACCTACGAGTATGTGTGATAGCTGCTATATGATTGAAAAGTTTCATTAGAGAAGGCTACCATACTTATTAGTGTGAAAGTCACCTATGATGGTATTTCATTCTTTCTATTCAGTGACAAGTTCGGGTTTGAAGCCTTTTTAACCCGAGCCAGTAAGCCCGTAGAGGTATTGCCATACTTAGTGCCCTAAAGTCATCTGGTTTGGGAGACATTGGCTGAATGCTCGTTACACGGGTTATCTAGAAAGTTTAAGAAACCTGAACATTGCACTGTCACTCAAAAAAAAAAAAAAAAAAAAAGTGAGTCTGGTCTGTGCACTTTTCTCATTTATCCTAGAACAGACTATCTTTCAAAACTTACACTCCTGCACACTTACTTGGTAAAATATCAGGATTGGATCAAAAAGGAAGAAACCTGGCCCATTTTAGGTTACCCAGGCCCATTTCATTAAAATGGCCTATGACCGATCGATCGGTCAGTTACTCGTTTTTCTTTTTTTCTCATTCTGTTTCTCTCCTTCATTAGTCTTCCCTGGTTCTCTGCCCTAGCTGTTTACCTCCCTCTCCACGGATTTCTCTTTTGGGATTATTGCTCCGCAGGTATGATTATTTCTCCACTCTCCTTCTCTTTTCTTTTCCCTACATTGTCTATTGTTGGAATATGGCTGTTTGGATGGGTGATTGGAGATAGTTGGAGATTCGCTGTGGTTGGAATCTGATCATGGTTGTGCTACCATTTTTTTTCTCTGAAATTAGATGCATTCTGTTGTTGAAAGTATGATTCATTATGTACATCCATTTTTGGGATGTTCATTTTTCTAAACTTCATGTTGGATATTTCTCTCTTCAATATGCACACCAGGTGTTTGTGAAATTTCCTCAAAGAAAGAAATGGCCCCGAAAAAGAAAACCTGTCATAGGGGGAGTTCCTCATCAGCCCCTACCTTTGATGCTACTAGATTTCAAAGTCTGATCAAGGAAAATTCTTTTACAAGTGTGTTTTCTAAAAAACAAGTGATAGTGGAGCGTCCGGTTCGGTTCGAAAAGATTAATATTGACTTCAGTGTCTGGCTCCGTGAAAGAGCATGGGATTCTCTCTATGTGTTTGACCCCAGGGCTTATGGGTCATTGGTGCAGGAATTCTATAATAATTTCTTTGAATACGGAGATGAATCGTTTAAAACTTTTGTCCGGGGGGTGGTGGTTGAGATTAACCCCAATATCATCGGCCAGTTTCTCCACATTGATAGGAGTCTGAATGCTGATTACCCGACTCCGAAGCCTGATTCCGACGACATGGAAGACGACCCCGCACCTCACATTGACTGGGCTGAAGTTTTTTCCACATTAACTGCTGGTCGGCTGACTTCCTTGCCCGGTGCCACCATGAAGCAGAAGTCTCTCACTCCTTCCTATAGGATGTTGAACCTCTTTGTCTGCTTTAACCTTCACCCGAAAGGGCGATATTCCGAGGTGATCACGGAGACAATGTATTTACTTTACATGATTGGGACTGGTCGCACCATAGATGTTCCCCTCACTATATTCAGGCACATGCGGGCTGCCCCCCTAGGAGCTTCTTTTACATCCCTACCATATGGTGCTCTGATCACTCGATTTCTTCTCTCTCGAGGAGTTGCTGTGGGGCCACAGGATTCATTAGTCAGGGGGAGAGGCCCCATTACCTATCGCACTGTTAGTCTCTCTTCAGCACATGTGGATGAGAGTGGGGATGAGAGACACGCTCAAGAAGATGATGAAGCTGCTAACATTGATGAACCTGCCAGGCCTTCCTATCTGCAGGAATTTGAAGACAGTCTCCTCGACCAGTCGGTTCAGATGGAACTCCTTGAACATAGTATGGATCATCAATTTCAAGAAGTATTTTCTCAGATGCGGCAGTTACAGATTGGGAGCACCCGGATGGAGGACAAGCTGGATATTCTTCTTAGTCGATTTCCTCCTCCGCCTCAGTAGCCATTGGTTTTTTTTTGTTGAACTTTTCACTGTTGGTTCTGTTTAGTTTCTGTTACCATCTCTCTCTTTTCGTTTTGCTGACCCTTGCCAATTTATGGCCAAAAAGGGGGAGACTTGGTTGTTAGGCTTATTTTCTGCTCTAGACTTACTATCTGCTCTTCTGCTCATATGTTGCTGTTTACTTAACTTTTTATATATCATTGATTTATTCTCTATATACTTGTGTGTTTAATTTGATCTTCTGTCAAAGAGTGTCGGTGACAGGATTTGCAGGTATCAGCAATGGAAAATGGTTTTAGGAGTATAGTCCTTGTTTGGGATATTTTCAGGGTAGATTTATTGTATTAGCTGTTTTGTCCATGAATTGCCAAAGGGGGAGATTGTAAGTACTTTGAGTATTGGCTAATTCATTGGGTGGACAAAACATGGGAGTCCATGTATTTTCGTACTCTTAGATGGACCACTTCGTGTTGAAGAAGGATTTCAACTTCGCAAGAGTCAGAAGAAAATTCGCGAAAATTCAGGCGCAGAAGCAGACCGATCGATCGGCCATCAGGACCGATCGATCGCCAGAAAAAGGCTTACAGTTAAAACACAGACCGATCGATCGGTCTGTCTTGACCGATCGATCGGACAGAGACGAAATTCAGCCTGTTTGTAGTTTGTTCTCTCTGAAACTCTGTCTTTCAATCCTAATGGGACTCAACCTCTTCCATACGAATTCCAGAGCCTATTTAAGAGATTAACCTCTTCACAAAGCCTGCACCTCTCTATGAACTAAACCCTAAACTATCCTAAGAGAGATCTTCCTCCTCCAGAGAGTTCTTGTGAGAATTACATGTGCTGAAGCATTACTCTTTGGAGAACCAACTTACATCCTCCAGCCAATTCGTCTTGCCCAAGACGTGGAGATTGAAGCACGGGAGAAGGTGAACGGCGTGGTCGTCGACAAGATTCACGGTGGTCCTTAGGTTGTGGTCAACTGTAAAGGAGAGTGAGTTCATCTTGTAACCTTTGAATTGATAGTGCTTGATCTTTCTGGACCGGTGCTAAGGTCCCGTGGTTTTTTCCCTTTTCAGGGTTTTCCACGTAAAAATCTGGTGTCCATCTTATTGCTTGATTAACTTAGATTTTCCGCTTTCCATATTAGTATCTGTGCTGGGATTTGTTTTATTTTTTCTGTTAGGTTTGAGTTTATCAACCCTCCAGGAATTTTCAAATTAGATTTGGATGCATGCAAACAAAATGGATCTTCTTCTCAAAGTTTGGTTGAATGATTTTCTTAGTTTTGGAAGGGTTATTTTCTCAATGATTTGGTTCAAGTTATATATGATTTTGTGCAGGGAATGTTTTAAATGTGATTTATTATAAGTTGTATTTTTTGTTGAGATTTCAGTTCTGTTTTGGTAGAGATGGAAATTCAATGGGTAACTTCTGTGTTTATCAATTTGTACTGTGAAACTTTGTTTTCTTTCTCTTTGATATGTGAGTGGAATGAATGAGATGTTGGAGGCTTAATGGAGATGATTGGAGAAGTTTTATACTCATTTTTGTGTCATTGGAAGACAAGTAATTTCTGAACTCAGTAGGAGGAGGGAAATGGTTTAAAGCAAATGAGGAGAAGAAACAGTGCAGGAAGAACTGGGCGTGCAGAGCCCAGTCCGAGCGGGCCTGGCCAGGGCCCAGGTCTGTTCTCAGGCCCTACTCTGGGCTGTTTTCAGGCCCGTTTTCAGGCCTGTTTTCAGGTCAGTTTCAGACCCATTCCAAGGCTGACTTTTGGCCCAATTTCAGGCCTGTTTTCCAGCCCATATCAGGCCCATTCCAGGGCTATTTCCACACCAATTTCAGGCCCAATTTCTGGGCTGTTTTCCAGCCCAATTCAGCCCCCTTTTCCAGCCCATTTCCCCCATTATTTGAAGCCATTTAAACCCCATTGAAGCATAGTAGTATGAGATGTATACATTGAATCAAATTACCTTAAATCGTGAATTTAAATGGGAAAAATGATGGAATTTGTTGATGTTAGAATTACCTGGGAAATTTAATTAAGTCTTAATACACACTTTATATCCTTAATTGTCAGAGATCTTCAGTGGCACCAAGCTCCGCATATATTATCGACATTAAGGGACTAAGTGTATGTCAAGACGACCCGTGGTAAGACATTAAACCACTATACATTAATTCATTCCAAGTTATGAAAATTTGTATACTTTCTACAAATTGTTTTGAAATAGATTTGAGTGGTTTGCCACATTTGGAAACATAAGGCTACTCATCTGATTCGTTCGAATTTGTCAGTATGTATTTGTCTGGAGTAGTTCCTTTTATCGATTTTGAAAATTTATTACTATGATTTGATTTGTATTAATTCAGGTTTTGGTTTTGAATGACACCACTAAATTTAGGTCACCTAGTTGGGCTGATCACCTGGCTTGGGATCTTAAAAATTATTTGCCAACTGCAGTTTGGATTCTGTTTGTTTGCTCCGGCCATGGCAACGGTTATGTATTCCGGTCCCACGAGTAGTGGCAACGGCTTCTGTTTGTCTGTTCCGGCCATTTTATATGGCAATGGTTATTTGTCTGTGTGCTCTTGTTACTTCAGTAATAGGAGAATATAGCTACATGTGGTTTGCCAATATTTCGATTATTTGTCAGTTAGTTTGAAACATTTAAACTATGAAATTCTTTCATTTGTATAGATTTGGTTCATTTGGTTTACTCTTTATATATGTTTCGTTTCAATTGTATTTTTATGATTTTAAACATGACATTTATAAAACTTGTATACCTCATCTGCTTTATTCACTTGCCAGACCGTTGTGTCTGATACTCTTTTGTTTGGTGTCAGATGTCGGACCCGCAGATTTTGAGGCGGAGCACGCGGTTGAGGCGGTAGAGCCGCCAGTGGAACGCGAGTGGTAGCCCAACGATGTCATGTAGACGTCGTGTTGGAATTTGAACTGGGATAACATTTTGGGAACTTAGTTTATGACCTCATCGGTCTTCTTTTGGGATGTATAAATTAAATATACTTTTGTGATCCTCACAACTTTAACTAACTTTGGGTTATACCCTTAATATATTTCTCTTTTGATACAGAGTTTGTGCAATTATTTTATATCTCGTTTGGTTTTCATTTTGCTACAAGCTTCCGCATATTATTATTTGTTGTGAATTCGATTAATTGGTTGTGATGGATCGTCTGGAATCTTCACCGCGGAATCCTGTGGGAAAATAATTAGCATGTGCGGGCGGAATTTTCTGACCCGTCGCGCCACGTCCCCCGGATTAAGGACTTGATTATCAAGGCCTCGGTCCCGGGGCGTGACAGTTCGGTTGGCCGACTTATGGAATACGGCTAGCCGAAAGAATTCGGTCACCATTCGTCAGGTTATTCGTGGCTTCAATTTTCTCAGAAACTCAACACAGTCACATTCGGTCACCTGTTCGGTTGTTCGGCTAGCCGAACAGTGCCCAGGTTCGTAGCAAAATTCTAAACCGAATTTTATGATTTTGAACTCTAAGAGTTCATACATCATTTTTAGCATCCTAAATCATAAGAAATGCATATACTTGCCTCTCTTTGAAGTCAATTGACAATAATCCCTCTTTGCTAACTCAATTTGAGATGAAATCCGGTCAATCGAAACCCCTCTTTCAACCTATCATCCAGAAACCATTCAAAACAAAACTCCTTGAGTTTGTTTATGCTAAATATAGTCCTAAACATTTAATAGAACTTAAAAGTTCTATAAAGGACCTAATTCACTTGCAATCTCTTGAAGAGAAATTTGAGGTCTTCGTCAACTCTAACACCCAAAGAAATGAAAAAAGCTTGATGAAGAAGATGAAGTAATTCAATCTCCTTTCCCAAATCTCCTTACAAGCTACCCTTCTAAGCAATTGATGGAAAAGAAAGAAGATGAACCTAGGGTTTGAGCTCTCAAAACACTTGTCCTGGAAAATGAGTGAATGAACTCAATTTGAGTTCATCTAAGACTATATAATGGAACTTTTGCACCTAAGCCCTCATTCTCCTTGATCTCTTATTTACATTTTGAGTCAAATGAAGACTCATTTGATCCATTTCAAGTCAAATGTAATCACGCCCATTATGAAAGTTAATGTACTCTATGAGATACGCGCATTGGTATCAAGAGTTACCATATTCGAAAAAATACTTGAAAATCTGTATTTACACAAAAGTCCTTGTCTTTCCTTGTTTGAGTCTAAAATAAACTCAATTACCTTAATCTCAATCAAAGTCATTTCACTAAGCTTAATTCATTCACTTGAGACTAATCTCATTCATTTTGGTCATTAACCATAATAAGCCTAATTATACATGATTAATTAGTATTTTCTTAATTAACTGGAGTTAATCTTCGATCATTAACTCAGGACGGGGTGTAACAGGTGTCCAACAAGAAGGCCAATCCATGGAGATTCCAATTTCATTTTAGTGAAATCAGGGAGTTATTGACCAACATAAATGTTTCTTTTTGTCATGTGTTTAGATCCGCTAATTCCTTGGCGGATGTATATATTATCCAAGCAAGGGGACGATAGGTGATTCCTTGGGTGGGTGTGTTATTGTAATTGAGGTTGGGCTGGTGCATCTCTCTTGTACCTTCCGGTTCCTTTGTTCCTTCGTTTTGATTTTATTTGTCTCTCCCTTTTTTCTTATTGAAATCTTTTGTTACCGCTTCAAAAAAAAAAAAAACTGTGTTTATTTAGGTCCCCTCAGGGAGCTGGCTTTGCCTTATATCCATGTATCATTTTTGATGAATTAGAAATCTATATACTATCCCCTCAGGTAGTTGGTAAGGTGGCACCCCTTTTTTTAAAACGATACGTGAGAGGTGGAGCCCCTGTCCTCTGAGTGTTGCTTGAAAGGTGTCCCAAATTATCCTTCCTGTCTAAAATCTCAACAAAGTCACTTATCATTTCACCACATTTTTATCACTAATTAGAATCAACCATCAACAAAAATGTGAAAGAAACTACCTAATTTCACTTACAAGCGACTCATTTTCGCTTAATTCCACTTGCTAATACTACAGCCTACAATTGTTTAGATAGTGACGTTTGACCCTAATTTCAATCCAATCAGGGTCATATATTATACTACCACAAGAGCAATTATATATAAATTACATTACTATTTATATTTTATCCATATCAATCTAATGATTTGCCCACCAATAATCTTTTATCAAGGGTACATGTATTGAACTTAGATAACATGGCTCTTTCATCCTATCTAGGTTAGTTTTGGAGCATATTTCTCCCTGTACTTTGTCATATACTTTTTGTCTTATAGGATTATTTTTTAATATTTATGTCCTTGAACCGTTTGTTAGTTTTTTTTAAATTATTTTATTTACATTTAAACAATAATTATTTTATATATTCCTCATGTTACCAAACATGCCCTTAATGAAACAAATATGCTCTTAGAGAAAACATAACATAAATAAAACTCTAACTTTTATACAGAAGACAGTTTTCTACATTATCTTTCTTATCATGGCGGCCAATGATACATCTCTATATTTACCAACACAATATGAACATTTATTAATCATGAGTGCTAATTATACATTTCTTACAAATGTAGTAGTAAGGAAAAAGTCCCTAACTTTCTGCAATTCCGCGATCACATCTTCCATCTCTTTTCGAGCTCTTGGAGACTCAACTGAACATGATACGCCTATTTTCACCAATGAAACCAGGCACTCATGCATCATGCTGTTAACTCTATTGTTATTTCTATTGTGTCTAATGATTTCAATTTCTTCTGAGAGCAATCGACTATCTACGATGTCCATTACACTTTCAGGCAATGCCATCTTAGAAAATTGATGAAGATCGAGATCTTCTTTAAACAAATCATCAGATGGTCTCTTTCCGGTGACCATCTCCAATAGAAGGATCCCATAGCTATACACATCTCCATATGTTGATGGATTAGCACCCGTACCATATTCTGCAATTCGTAAACCTCATATTTTTAATAATCAAGGGCTAAAAATTTGTCATGAAAATATAATGGGGTGTTCATTCCTTGGCTAACCTGGCCAAAGGTTCTCATTAATTTGGCATAATATTCTAGCCAAATAAAAGTAAAGCCCAAGTTCAAACTTTGCAAATTAAGTCTATATATATGAATGCTTTCGTCCCTTTGAACTATATATTTCAGGCCAGTCAAGGCATTCGGGCATAAATAGGCGCACACCAAGGCCTAATCAATTTAACTATTGGGCGAGAAAACTAGGCCCAAATCCATCCTATGGACCTTAAAACACAGTTGCCAAATCTGGCTAAGGCATGTTGGGCTTGGGCTTGCCTAGCACGAGTGCCCTTAGCATACAGTGTCAAGATTTTACTTGAAGTTAATTCTCATAGACTTTAAGGTAACTTCAAGTCCATTTGGCATAAATGAAGTACTTAAAAGAATAGAAAGACCTATGTAAGTGCTCAAGATTAAAAAACTAGATTTAAGAATAGAAGTATTACCTGGAGCAATATATCCAATCGATCCCATTGGAGCAAGCGAATTGGTCTGACACTGTGAATAATTGATACCTTCGGAAATGATCGTTGCTAGGCCGAAATCACTCACATGTGCAACCATGTCATCATCAAGAAGAATGTTGCTTGGTTTTAGATCGCAATGAACTATTGGTGGTCGGCAATGATTATGAAGATAATCCAATGCACAAGCTATATCAATAGCTAGATTCAGCCTCTGAATAAGGTTTAAAATCTTCAACGGATGAAGCTCATTTGCACTTGGATGTAGCCAACTGTCTAAACTCCCGTTAGGCATGTATTCAAGAACTAATGCCTTGAAATCATTGCCACTAAAGTCGATGCTTGAGCAGACAGTGAAGATTTTGACAATATTCCGATGTTGAATGCTTCTCAAGGCTTTACATTCGGCTATGAAAGACTTAGAAGCTCTTTGATGCTGTAATTTGAAAACCTTTATTGCAACAATCATTTCCATGCGATCTATGAGTCCCCTGTAGACAGAACCATAACTTCCCACACCGATCACATTGGCAGATGAGAAGCCACTAGTTGCTCTAAAAAGCTCTGCATAAGTCACCCTTAAAAAATTCTCTCCCATGGAAAGTGTCGAAAGAAGTTTCTCCCTCGATTTTTTTGACCGAACAACTAATGCACATAGGAGAAGAAATGAAAAGAGAGCAGCAACAACAACAACTAAGATGATTACTTTCCAAGAGAGTGGCTTTTTCTTGAAATCTTTTTTGGGGCATTGAGGCAATTGTAATTCGGAGATTCCACCACAAAGCTTGTTATTTCCAAGGATTGAAACTGCAGATGCATTTTGAAAAATCCCTTGTTTTGACACTTCACCCTCCAAATTGTTGAATGACAAATTCAAATACTCTAGAAAGGGAAGTAGTGCCAAATCACTCGGAACATGCCCGATTAAGTTATTACGTGAAAGATCAAGCTCTTGTAGACCTCTTAAAGCGCCCAGGGAAGGAGGAATGCTTCCATGAAAAAAATTTCCTTTCATATAGAGGTATTCCAAATGAACACAAGTGCCAAGAGTGTCAGGAATTTCACCAGACAATTCATTGTTAGAGATATCTAGTCGGAAAAGATTTTTCAATTTTCCAATATCAGTTGGCAAGAAACCAGTCAAATTATTCATGGAAATATCAAGCTCTAAAAGGGAGGGAATATCTGCAATTTGTTCAGGTATTGTCCCATTAAGTTTATTGTCTAAAAGGTATAAGTATTGTAGATGTTGACACTGTCCAAGACTCCTTGGAATGCTTCGTTGGAGATTATTTTTGTTTAAAGCGAGGAGATATAATTGAGTGAGATTTCCAATAGGATTTGGAATTTTTTCTGAAAGTCTGTTTCCACCCAGACGAAGCATTTGCAACTTATTTAGCTTCGTAAGATGGATGGGAATAGTTCCTTCAAGAAGGTTATCCCCCATTTCCAATGAAATCAAGCCGGCGAGATTCTCAATTCCTGATGGGATGGCTCCAAAGATTTGGTTTTGACCTAGATATATTTCACTCAGCTGAGTAGAGAGATTAGCAATTGATTTGGGCAGTATACCACTGAACTTATTTTGTGAAAGATCTAATTGTTCTAAGACACTGCAATTGGTCAAGAAAGTGATGAAAGTGAATTCCTCATCATTCTGACTAACAAGTTGGTTAGAATATGCATCAAGGCTTGTGAGGCCCTTTAGCCATCCTATACTCATTGGCATAGACCCACTGAAGTTGTTGTCACCAAGTGCGAGAAGGAATAACCTTGAAGCATTGCCTAATGAAACTGGTATAGGTCCTGTAAATTTGTTTCCCCAAACATAAAGCCCTTCAAGATTTGGAAGAAATAGGCCCAACTTAGGTGGAAGGCTCCCATATAGACGGTTACCCGAAACACCAAGGGACTGAATCAATGAGAGATTATAAAGAGATGAAGGAATCTTACCCAAAAACTTATTAACATCGAGTGCAAGATGTTGTAGCTTCACCAGTTGGGCTAGTTCCTCGGGAATGCTTCCGTCCAAACTATTCCCTAGTAGATCGAGTAACACAAGTGATGAAAGATTCCCGAGCGATGGAGGGATGTGCCCCGAAAGCCTGTTTTCCCTCAGACGTAGCTTATAGAGCTTTGAGAGAGAGCCAATGGCCATCGGGATTTTACCAACAAGGTCATTCCCAAAAAAGTCTATGATTTTAAGTTGCAAACAGTGGGTCAGATTGTTGGGAATCTCTCCAACAAAAGAGTTCTTCTTGAGTATGAGGCGCTGAAGCCTAAAGAGATGGCCTATTTCTTGTGGAATGTGGCCTTCCAAGTTGTTACCTGATAGATTAATAGCCCTGAGGAAGGAGAGGTTTCCGATGTTGGGAGACAAGGGACCCCTCAGGCTTTGATAGGCGAGGTTCAAGGTCTGGACCCTCTGAGGATGTCGCCTGCTACAAGTAACCCCACTCCACATGCAGAAATGGAGAGAATTGTTCCAAGAGCTCAAGACTCCATTAGGATCATTATTAATTATCTTCTCTTTGAAAGCGAGTAGAGCCATTCGATCTGTCTCATTTCCCAAGTGAATAGTATTAGATTGAGCGCTGCACAACGAATTGATGAACCCCAGAAAGGTGGCAATAAAGAGAAGCATAGGAAACACTCCTGCACTCAGACTGACCTCCATTGGTTTTATTTTTTTGTTTGTTGTGGGATTTGATAATCTCAAAGCCCCCCAACTCTTGTATTTATATAGGCCTCCCTCACACATTTGTTTTGTTGGAAGTAAAAAGAACCACATAACACTAATATTCTAGTGAAATTAGTGGTTTATGCATATCACCGATGTTATCATTGTTTTCTCTCGTGCTTGGCGTGCTGAGTGGACCGATACCACATTTCCACGACAGCATCGAAAGACGCCTTAGGGCCCACTTCGGAAAAATAATTAACTTTATGTTACAAGTGGGTTTTCATAACTTAAAAAAAAAAAAAAGACTTGATCCCCAAATAAAATTAGCCACATTGCGGACAGGTAGATCAAGGTGCATGTTTTTTTTTTCCTCCTCAATTGAGGTCCGAGAGTTGAACAAAGTATAGGTACCACTTGGCATTGGATGGGGAATAAAAGAATTTGATATTTTCAAGTGCTTCTCCCAGTTTCTACAGGATCATTGAATTGTGAGTGGGATTCTAAAAAATCTCACTCTTATTGAGATTAAGTCTCTTTGATCCTTCACTCAAATGGATTTTTTTTTCTTTGTCTTGGTCTGGACCGCTTATTCAAATAAATTTTATTTTGTTTGTTTTTTTTTTTTTTTCATGGGTCTTCTCACTGCATCTCCCATATTCAGGTGATAATTAATTTATTATCATTAAAATAACAAATATAACATTTGCTTTAATTCTAGGTGTTTGGATGCATTGATACGGTGGTTTGGGTGAGCATCCAATTACCCAATTTGGGTTCCCAAAGGGGTTTTGTTTTGATCTAAGAAATTTACTCCCTATAGTTGATCATGGGCCCATGACAAAGAAGAAAAATTGTCACTTAATTGTAACTAAAGTAATCCAAATATATGAACTATAAGGCCTTATTTATTTGTAAATTGAAGATTAATGTGTGCCTAATGGTGATTTGGTCATCTTCGGATTTGTAGATATGCTTATATGATCAGGTGATTTAAAATTAGGGTTTTTTGGGATTGGGGTCTTAAGTTTGATGAGGGAGGGAGATTGCTTTATTTAGGGTTATTTGGTGAGAGAGAGAGAGAGAAAGAGAGTAACCACGAGATAATCAGTGAACAGAAGATCAATCGGCGTGAAGAGGATCTTGAACTCTATGTGGAAAGAAGAGAACTCAACCTTTATTTTTTGAGTTTAGGGTCAACGGCCAGCAAGGGTAGCCGTCGACCCTGAGCATGCATTAATTCCTCATCTTCTTCATTCTTCATCCTTTTCTCAAACCCAATTCAATGATGGAGAAGTATTTCCTCTCTCCTTTGAAAATAACCCATTCCACTAGCATTTATTATAATTTGGGAGAGAAAAGAGCAGTCATGTGAAGGAGGAGAAGAGGAGAAAATAGTTGAGAAGGAAATTCATAAGCCCGTTTCAACGTGTAAGGTTTGTGGAGATGAACCGAAAGAAGGGTGATAGGCAAGCACAAGATGAGATGGATGGAAATCGGAAAGGAGTTTTGGCAGTCAAGTGAGAACCATTGAGCTAGAAAATCTGGTATTATTACTCCACAAAAGTCTAGTGGGGTTGGGCAGCTGGACACTGAATTCATCATGCCTCCCAAAGAAACGTAATTTGCAAGATAACATTTTTTTCACACGTCTTGCCGCATCGAAAAGTAGTAATGATTTTGCGAGGAAACATTCCACCCACTGATTGTCGTTTTTTAATCTTCGTTTTTGTTTTCCTTCCTTGATTTTTGACCACTTTTAAAATAGATAATGCTAAGGAGACGAAAGGAACTGAAAAACTGAACCAATTTTTTTGATACCCCATCTAATGGGGTTAGATCCCATCAAGTTCTTAGGTGAGGGAAGGAGACATCGGAAGAGATAAAGGAGCCCTGGGGTGAGGGAAGGAGACTCCTTGAAAAAGGGAACCACTTAAAACTTGAGAAATTTACTCTCCCAAATTGTAATAAATGCTAGCAAAATGGGTTATTTTCATAGAAGAGCGGAAAGACTTCTCCATCTTTGGATTGGATTTGGGGAAGAGAGGAAGAACGAAGAAGATGGGGAGTTCATGCATGCTCAGGGTCGACGGTGACGCTCACTCCCCCATTACAGAAAATGAAGGTCAATAGTGAACACACACACACACACACACAAAAAGGTAAAAGATGTAGTTTTTCTATATGGATTCCCTATTTGGTATGAATTTGGCTAAAGTTCCTTGTTTGGTGCACTGGCCATGTATAGTATTTTTTTGGATAAACTCCCCTTCTTTTTTTATAATTAAAATAAACATGATGTTTTCAATGACAAAAGCCAATATTCTTTCGATCACATGGAAAGAGAAGAAAAAAACTGAATAAATACAAGAGAGAGAGAGGGGCACACCAGAACGTGTGGGGATCTACTAAGCCCAGCCTTCACCAGCCCAATTAGTAAAAATATTGGATTTTAAACCTGTTTTAGGTTCCGATTAATATATTGATTCGGGTCAGTAATCCAATTTAGGCACTAATTCATAAATAGGTTCTATGCTAAATCCATATAGATCCTGACCCATGGACCCTAAACTCGGCATATGAGATTTTAAGATGGGAAATTTTATCTCAAAATTAAAGTTAGTTTGATATTTTAATGTTTAATTATAGAGATGGTGGACTTGATGCATTGCTACAAGTTGAATTATATATTCTAATTTTAAACTATAAAAAAGTGAAAAGAAATTATAATCAATTTTGGAAATAGATCCCCTTTGTCTGTCAGGCGTGGTTTCATAAAGGAATCCGGACCCGAGTCAAATCCAATTTTGAAAACGAAACCATCATTTAGAAATAGTTGTCAATCTGGACCAAATAGTTCTAATCCCGACTCACGCGTTTGCATCCCTACATACGGCCAGCACGAGTGAGGTCTAGTCGCTGACATAAGCATGATATAGCGTGACTCACGTGCAGACTAGTGAAAAAAAAATAAAAAAAAAATAAGACAGGTACTCAATTGATCTTTCCTGGATTTTGTGAATTTATTATTTAACTATATAGGAAGGAAAGGAGCAAATCTTATAAGATTCCCACTGTGTGGTTTGTTGTTGATTGTTTACTCAGCACTGATATCCAGGGTTTTTAGGCATTCATTTTCTATTGGACTGGCTGAAAGTGAGAACTTTGAATTAAAGGTTCAAACATTTGTGTGAGTGTGTGTGGATGGGTGTGTAAGTACTTGTCCTTTCCTAAGAAAATCAAAAAGTGATTATGCACTCTTCACTTTGGAAAAGTGATGGTCTATCCACCAACTTACACATGTTAGATTGTATGGTCTCAATCTATTAGTTGATGTAATAAATTGATTAATTTCTTTATTCATCAATAAAATCATGCTTTCATTTTATGAGATAAATGATGTCTTATTACTTAATACATATGACATAATGGTTCATGAGATGAACCGGGTCCCATTAGTATATTAGATGTGATATATGTATATGGATGAGATTCACATATGGGAGACATGTGTCACAAATCTTATACTTAAAATATCTTCACAACCAGTGATGAGACTGGACATCTTATCTGATAAGGTTGCAGCACTTTGATCACTATGAGATAGTGTGATTTGTTTCGATCATCAGAATGAAAGATTTTGGATCACGGTGTTGGTACATTGGATGTATTGAAGGACCATGAGAAGCACCTTATGAAATATTGTCTCGTTTTAAGGTCTGCTCTCATAATTCCCTAGCAATAGGCTCTCAATCTTGAGACATTAATGAACTCAAGTTTTTGTCTATTCATTTGCTTTGAGTCACCAATGAGTGAGGTCAACTGTAGGTCAACACCTCGGTGTCTTGGGTACGTGGTAGTAGGACTGTGGGAATATCCAATAGTTAAGATGGAATCTATCTATATTATCCCCTTGTGCCAATTAATGGATTTGTCATTAGTAAGTGCGCACACATCTCTATTAAGAGTTAATTGGATGGTACTGTTGATCACTGTTTTTAATTGAGGCTCCATGATAATAAGATGTGGATCTAAGATTGGATGGAACAGATTTATTCCAATTGATCCATGGATATTGATAGAGGGGCCTACTTGTGCTAATTGAGAAGTTTAATGTCTTCATTGTAATTTATTCCTAAGACTGGAGTACAATTGCATTTATATAGTGGTGTTATTTGCAATTAACTGTGAGCCCGGATTGCACATGAGATGTGGGGTCGCGTGTCCAAGTTGGAGCCAGCTTTCTAAGGAATCCCTAGTGATCCCCACGCTAGCCCAAGTTATTAGAAAGATTTTATTCTTACTTGAACTCTAAAAGGGAAGGAATTAGAAAGTTACTATTTCTATTTGAAGTGGGACTTCTAATAGTGGTAATAGTAAGCTACTAATTTGTGTGGAAGTGTGACTTCTAATGCAATTAGTAAGAGAGTCTTAAGAGGAGATTTGAGGGCTATAAATAAGGGAAGAAACCCCTTGGACGTCCAACATATATCCCCACCTAGGGATTCATGTGCACATCTCTTCCTTCTCCTCTCTCTCTTCTAGATCCTTGGAGTTTCTAGTAGGGTTTTCTCTTGGAGATTCCACCAATCTTCTTGAGAAAAGATATCTGATAGAGGGCCATAGAGTGGAAGACAACAAGGTCTTGGAGATCTCTAATTGTTTCAAGAAGAGTTCTTGATCAAGTTGATTGTCTTATCCTCCATTAGAGCACTACCGGGCTCCAAAGGTATAATCTACTTCTCTATTTATTGTAGATTATTTTGTTGTATGTAGTTGCTGATTTCTATCTTATAGATAGTATTTTTGTTGTACTTGATTGATGAGATTGAGGAATTGCATCCTGGATATGATTTATGGCGTTTTGGATAGTTGATCCCTAAGTCAAGTAGGTCAAAAAGTTTTAATAACCTATCAACGAGGCCTACCTACTTCCAACAAGGCCTTCATTCCTTCATTCCCTCATCTCTTTCTCAACAAACACAATCAGTCATCAATCCTTGATTGTAGCTCTATAACATAAGCAGCATGCGGGTGCCTGAGCGTCTTCTTCTAGAGTAGGAGTGAAAGGGAGACCAAAAAAAAACACACACACACAATTATCATATTCTTGAAACCATTAATTCCTAGAGTTTTGTACAGGTTTTAAACTTTCAGTGCTTCTTTATAAATAACTTCAATATTGTCTATAAAAGCATAATTAGTGTAAACTAATCTTATCTAAAATACCATTTTTCTGGAGTCTTTTTATATGGAGCCTAGCGGGTTACCCTCCGGTAGGAGTTGGGCCCACCTTTAGATTGCTCATATATAAAATTAGTAATTTTACATCACATTTTGTTCATAATCATTTTATATGTGATCAATCTAATTGTGACTATCCTAATTGGGAAATGAATATATAATGGGGTGTTCATTCCTAGGCTAACCTGGCCAAAGCTTGTCTTTGGGTATAATATTCTAGCCACATAAAAGTTAAGATTTGGGTATAATATTCTAGCCACATAAAAGTTAAGCCCAAGTTCAAACTTTGCAAATTCTATATGAATGCTTTCCTCCCTTGAACTACATATTTGAGGCCAGTCAAGGCATTCAGGCATAAATAGGCCCACACCCACGCCTGATCAACTTATCTGTTGGGAGAGAAAATCAGGCCCAGCTCCATCCATGGAGCTTACAACAAAGCTGCCAAATCTAGCTAAGGCATGTTGGGCTTGGCCTTGCTAGCACAAGTGCCCCTAGCATAGGGTGTCTAGATTTTATTTGAAGTTAATTCTTATAGATTTTAAGGTAACTTGAGGTCCATTTGGCATATATGAGGTACTTAAAAGAATAGAAGGCTTTGCAAAGTGTGAAAGATTAAAAGACTAGATTTAAGATAGAAGTGTTACATGGAGCAATATGTCCAATAGATCCCATTGGAGCAAGTGAATTGGTCTGGCACTGTGAATAATTGATACCTTCGGAAATGATCGTTGCTAGGCCTGAATCACTCACATGTGCAACCATATTATCATCAAGAAGAATGTTGCTTGGTTTTAGATCGCAATAAGCTATTGGTGGTCAGCAATGATTATGAAGACAATCCAATGCACAAGCTATATCAACAGCTAGATTTAGGCTTTGAACAAGGTTTAAAATCTTCAGCGGACAAAGCTCATTTGCACTTGGATGTAGCCAACCATCTAAACTCCCGTTAGTCTTGTATTCAAGAACTAATGCCTTGAAATCATTGCCACCAAAGTTGATGCTTGAGTAGACAGTGAAGACTTTGACAATATTCCGATGTTGAATGCTTCTAAAGGCTCGACATTCAGCTATGAAACTCTTAGAAGCTCTTTGCTATTGTAATTTGAGAACTTTTATTGCAACAATCATATCCATGCGCTATATGATTCGACTGTAGACAGAACCATAACTTCCTACACCAATCAAATTGGCAGATGAGAAGCCACTAGTTGCTCTAAAAAGCTCGGCATAAGTTACCCTTGAAAAGTTCTCTCCCATGGAAAGTGTAGAAAGATGATTCTCCCTCGATTTTTTTGACTAAACAACTAATAAACATAGTAGAAGAAATGAAAAGAGAGCAGCAACAACAACAACGAAGATGATTACTTTCCGAGAAAGTGGCCACTCTTTCTTGAAATCTTTTTTGGGGCATTGTGGGAATTGTAATTAGGAGATTCCACCACAAAGCTTGCTATTTCCAAGGATTGAAATTGCATATGCATTTTGAAAAATCCCTTGTTTTGAAATTCCACCCTCCAAATTGTTGAATGACAAATTCAAATACTCTAGAACATGAAGGTGTGCTCAGTCACTTGGAATATGCTTGATTAAGTTATTATATGAAAGATCAAGTTCTTGTAAACCTCTTAAAGCGCCCAAGGAATGAGGAAAGCTTCCATGAAACAAGTTAATTTCCTTTCATATAGAGGTATTGCAAATGAACACAAGCGCCAAGAGTGTCAGGAATTTCACCAGACAGTTCATAGTTAGATATATCTAGTCGGAAAAGTTTTTCCAATTTACCAATATTAGATGGTAAGAAACCAGTCAAATTATTCATTTCAAAATGTAGCTCTAATAGGGAGGGATATCTGAAGGTATTATCCCATCAAGGTTATTGTCACTAAGATATAAGAGATGTAGATGTTGACACTATCAAAGACTCCTGGGAATGCTCCCTGCAAATTATTTCTGCTCAATTCGAGGTGGTATAATTGAGTTAGATTTCCAATGGGATTTGTAATTTTTCTTGAAAGTTTGTTTCCATCTAGATTAAGCACTTGTAAATTAATAAGCTTTGTAAGATGGATGTGAATAGTTCCTTTGAGAAGGTTATCGTCCATGCCCAAATAAATCAAGTGGGCAAGATTCTCAATTCTTGGTGGGATGGCTAAAAAAATCTGGTTTTCACCTAGATCCATTTCACTCAGCTGAGTAGAGAGATTAGCAGTTGATTTGGGTAGTATACCACTGAACTTATTCTAGATATATACAATTGGTCAAGGAATTGTTGAGAGTGAATTCCTCATCATTCCCACTAACAAGTTGGGTAGAAGCTGCAGAAAGCCACTTGAGGCCCTTTAGCCATCATATACTCATTGGCATATATCCTCTGAAGTAGTTGCCAGCAAGATTGAGAATGACTAAATTTGAAACATTGCCTAATGAAACTGGTATGGGTCCTCTAAATTTGTTTAGACCGACATAAATCCCTTCAAGATTTGGAAGAAATGGGCCCAACTCAGGTGGAAGGCACCCATATGAACGGTTTTCTCCAACACCAAGGACCCGAAGCAATGAGAGGTTATAAAGAGTGTAGGGAATTTTATCCAAACACTTATCATTGATTGCAAGATATTGCAGCTTCACCAGTTGGCCTAGTTCCTCGGGCCTAGGGTCGGACCTGAACTTAGGGGCTGACCCAGGTTCTAGGTAAGAGATCTTGACCACTCTTAAATGAGTGGAACATGGAGTAACCTCTTAGCCCTCACGTGAACCATCTATGATGGAATTTTAGTTAAAAGTTTTTGTACGCTTACAGGTTTTTCATAGTAATATGCATGTATGATTATTATTTTGCAGGAGCGCACAATAACTACAAATTCATAAAGGAAGGACTACAGCGTAACTCTCAAAAAAGAGGAAAAAAGATTAGAAAACTTTACAGTAAAAAAGAAGCGTTTGTGCTTCTAATTGTATTTCGTAATTGTTATATTATGCTAGTGCCACCCGGGGGATTAGTCTTGTTAGGTCAAAAGACCTTAAATATATATACCCATGTCATTAAACGAAAAAAATGAGACAAACCGGTATATTCTATGAGAAGTTTGTAAAAGGAATACTGTTCTATATCTAATGCCAAAATTAAACACAAATAGTAGCAAAGAATTTCTAATTTTTAGGAGTCCTGAAACTTGAATTGATGGATGGAATATCAACGCGGTTTGATATCAATGATAAGAAGGGCGAAAATCAGATGGCTCGGATCTTACAGCCTGAGTATTTTTCATCAATTTGAGGCCATGATTGCAATGGTTTGAAAAATGAAATTGTGGGTCCATGTCACAAGTAACTGATGACTAAATCAGACTGTGTTTATTTAGGACCCCTCAGGTAGCTGGCTTTGGTAGTTGGTAAGGTGGCACCCCTTTTTTTTTTTTTTTTTAAAAAGATACTTGAGAGGTGGAGCCCCTCTCCTCGGACTAGTGTTGCTTGAAAGGCGTCCCAAATTATTCTTCCTGTTTAAAATCTGAACAAAGTCACTTATCATTTCACCACATTGTTATCACTAACTAGAATCAAACCATCAACAAAAATGTGGAAGAAACTTCCTAATTTCACTTACAAATGACTCATTATCGCTCAATTCCACCTGCTAATACTACAGCCTATAGTTGTTCAGAAAGTGACGTTTGACCCTAATTTCAATCCATTCAGGGTCATATATTATACATACCACAAGAAAAATTATGTATAAATTACATTACTATATATATTTTATCCATATCAATCAAATGATTTGTCCACCAACAATCTTTTATCAAGGATACATGTACTGAATATAGATAACATGGCTCTTTCATCCTATCCTAGTTAGTTTTAATTGGAGCATATCTCTCCCTGCACTTTGCCATATACCTTTTTTTTTTATTTTTTTTTTAGGGGTTTTTTTTTTTGTTCTTTAACTATTTTTTATTCTTTATAAATTATTTTATTTATATTTTAAAAATTAATCATTGCATATATTATTGATGGATTCCTCACTTGTTACCAAACATTCTCCTAATGAAATAAATATGCTCTTAGAGAAAATATATAACACAAATAAAACTCTCACTTATATACAAAAGACACTTTTCTACATAATCATTCTTATCATGCGGCCAATTATACATCTATATTTACCAACACAAGATATATATGAACATTTATTCATCATGAGTGCCAATTATACATTTCTTACAACTGTAGCAGCAAGGTAAAAGTCCCTAAACTCTCACTTTTATACAGAAGACACTTTTCTACATAAACTTTCTTATTATGGCAGCCAATGAAACTTCTATATTTGCCAACACAAGATGAACATTTATTAATCATGAGTGCCAATTATACATTTCTTACAACTGTAGCAGCGAGGTAAAAGTCCCTAACTTCATGCAATCTGGCGATGACATCTTTCATCTCTTTTCGTGCTTTCGGGGACTCAACGGAACATAATACACCTATGTTCACCAATGAAACCAGGCACTCGTGCATCATGCTTCTATTGTGTCTGATGATTTCAATTTCTTCTGAGA
The DNA here is from genome assembly GCA_038049695.1 of Cinnamomum chago. Taxonomy (NCBI): domain Eukaryota; kingdom Viridiplantae; phylum Streptophyta; class Magnoliopsida; order Laurales; family Lauraceae; genus Cinnamomum; species Cinnamomum chago. Next base: position 67,629,981 of record CP142458.1, on the reverse strand, counting down.
GCAATCGACGATCTACGATGTCCATTACACTATCAGGCAATGCCATTTTAGCAAATTGATGAAGACCGAGATTATCTTTAAACATATCATCAGGTCTCTTTCCGGTGACCATCTCCAATAGAAGGATCCCATAGCTATACACATCTCCATCTGTAGATGGATTAGCACCCATACCATATTCTGCAATTCATAAACCTCATATTTTTAATAATAAAGGGCTCAAAGTTTTACGTGCTCGACTCATCTCCTCCACACTCCCAATCTTAATTACGCAGAAATATGTGAAATATAACTTGTAAGTCCAAAATTTAATGACTTATAATGAAGCAGGTTGGGCAATCCGGCAATGTCTGACTTTGGATATGAGAAAGTAGTTTTTTTTTCCTCCTGTACAACAAAACTGATGATTTATGACGTTCAGTCATAGAGAGCAAGCAAGAATGTCAAAGAACCGAGCTAGGTTGGGCTGCATGGACTCGACTGGGCATGAGCCCTTTTTTTATTTTCTGCTGCTGTTGTTGTCTACAGAGAAAGGGTTACATAACAATAGAAAAAAAGAAAAGAAGAAGAAGAAGAAGAAGAAACAAACAAAGCAGGGAAATAAACAAACACAAAAACAGAACTTGAATGAGCCGCCAAAAAAACCACCACGAAAGTGCAAGCACTCCACTTGGGCGCAATTTCACTATGTGAAAACTAAAAAGAGATTGAGTTGTCTCAGTTAACTCACAAGCTAACCTCGATTTGAGCTTATCTTGTGATTCAGCTTGCGCTTAGCTTGGCCTGTACAATTTTGTATCATATATGCCATATATAAATAAACATATTATCACAAACACATATGATACAATATTACAGTTGTGTGTTTAATATTATGGCAACATGATATTATGGTACATATAATTTTAATACTGAATATGCATATATTATATATAATTTTATTAGGGATAAAAAATAAAGTGAAGTTTAAGCATAACTTGACTAGAGCTAGATTTGTCAAGCTTGACCAGAGCTTTAACTCCCAAGTCTACTACGATGACGGTCTATCATTGTCTACTACATTTTAAAAGATAGAAAACCAATCCACCACCACCTCCTTCTCTACAAACACAACCAGTCATCAACCCCTAATTTAGCGGTCCTCATGGGCCGGCCCAGCCCGAGCCTGATCCGCACCTAGCCCGCTTTGGGCCGGGCTTGGATATGTAATTAGGGCCTTATTAATAATTGGGCCGAACGTGGATTAAATAATGGAAAACCCATAGCCTGGCCCTGCTTGTATAAGAAATGCATGCAATTTAATTTAATTTAATTAGTGTTCTAATGCCCACAAAAGTGATGAAAAGCCCGGTTCAGCCCGGCCTGATTGATTAAATGGTGGGCTTGGGCCTAATTTTATGGCCCGTGTAAGGCTTGGTATGGGCATGGGCCAGTGTTTCTAAAGCTGGGTTGGGCTTGGATATGCCTTAGCCCTGCCGATGAACACCCCTACCCTAATTGGAGAATGGGGGACCAAAGAAAAAAAAGACACACAATTGTCATATTTTTGAAACCATTATTTCCTAGAGTTTTGTATAGGTTTCAGACTTTCGGTGCTTCTTTATAAATAACTTCAATGTTGTCTATAAAAGCATAATTAGTGTAAAATAATCTTATCTAAAATACCTTCTACACTTGTTTTATATGGAGCCTAGCAAATTACCCTCGAATAGGAGTTGGGCCCACGTTTAGATTGCTCACATATATAAAATAAGTAATTTTTTGTATATGTGATCAATCTAATGGTGATTAGCTTAATTGGAGAATGAATATATTATAATGGGCTGTTCATTTCTTGCCTAAGGTGGCCAAAGCTTGTCATTGGGCATAATATTATAGCCACATAAAAGTAAAGCCCAAGTTCAAACTTTCCAAAGTCTATACGAATGCGTTCCCTTTCCACTGCATATTTAAGGCCATTCAAGGCATCTATGCATCAAAAGGCCCACACCTAGGCCTGATTGATTAAACTTTTGGGCGAGAAAACCAGGCCCAGGTCCATCCCATGGACCTTACAACACAGCTACCACATCTAGCTAAGGCATGTTGGGGGTAGGCCTTGCCTAGCACGAGTGCCCCTAGCATAGAGTGTCGAGATTTTATTTGAAGTTAATTCTTATAGACTTGATCAGGTCCATTTGGCATATATGATATATGAGGAAATAGAAGAATAAAAAGACTTCTGCAAAGTGCTATAGATTAAAAGACTAGGTTTAAGAATAGAAGTGTTACCTGGAGCAATATATCCAATAGATCCCATTGGAGCAAGCGAATTGGTCTGGCATTGTGAATAATTGATACCTTCAGAAATGATCGTTGCGAGGCCGAAATCACTCACATGTGCAACCATGTCATCATCAAGAAGAATGTTGCTTGGTTTTAGATTGCAATGAACTATTGGTGGTCGGCAATGATTGTGAAGATAATCCAATGCACAAGCTATATCAATAGCTAGATTTAGCCTATGAATAAGGTTTAAAATCTTCAACGGATGAAGCTCATTTTCACTTTGATGTAGCTAGTCGTCTAAACTCCCGTTGGGCATGTATTCAAGAACTAATGCCTTGAAATCATTGCCACTTATAAGGTCGAAGGTTGAGCAGACAGTGAAAACTTTGACAATATTCCGATGTTGAATGCTTCTCAAGGCTCTACATTCGGCTCTAAAACTCTTAGAAGCTCTTTGATGCTGCAATTTGAGAACCTTTATTGCAACAATCATCTCCATGCGATCTATGATTCCCCTGTAGACAGAACCACAACTTCCCACACCGATCAAATTGGTAGATGAGAAGCCATTAGTTGCTCTAAAAAGCTCTGCGTAAGTCACCCTTAAAAAATTCTCTCCCATGGAAAGTGTAGAAACAAGTTTCTCTCTTGATTTCTTTGACCGAACAACTAATAAACATAGCAGAAGAAATGATAAGAGAGCAACAACGATAGCAATTGAGATGATTACTTTCCGAGACATTGGCCACTTTTTCTTAAAATCCCTTTGGGGGCATTGAGGCAAGTGTAATTCCGAGATTCCACCACAAAGCTCGTTATTTCCAAGGACTGAAACAGCAGATGCATTTTGAAAAATCCCATGTTTTGGCACTTCACCCTCCAAATTGTTGAATGACAAATTCAAATACTCTAGAATTGGAAGTTGCGCAAAACCACCTGGAACATGCCCAGTTAAGTCATTATGTGAAAGATCAAGCTCTTGTAGACCTCTTAAAGCGCCTATGGAAGGAGGAATGCTTCCATGAAACAAGTTTCCTTTCATATTGAGGTATTCCAAATGAACACAAGTGCCAAGAGTTTCAGGAATTTCACCAGACAATTCATTATTACTGATATCTAGTTGGACAAGATTTTTCAATTTTCCAATATCGGATGGTAAGAAACCAGTCAAATTATTCATGGCAATATCAATTTCTAAAAGGGAGGGAATATCTGAGAATTCTTCAGGTATTGTCCCATTAAGGTTATTGTCACTAAGATGTAAGAGCTGTAGATGTTGGCACTTTCCAAGACTCCTCGGAATGCTTCCTTGGAGATTATTTCTACTTAATTGGAGGAGATATAATTGAGTGAGATTTCCAATGGGATTTGGAATTTTTCCTAAAAGTTTGTTTCCAGCCAGAACAACGGATTGCAACTTATTAAGCTTCATAAGTTGGATTGGAATAGTACCTCCGAGAAGATTATTCTCCATGCGCAATGAAATCAACTGGGCAAGATTCTCAATTCCTGATGGGATGGCTCCAAAAACTTGGTTTCCATCTAGATGCATTATACTCAGCTGGGTAGAGAGATTAGCAATTGAGTTGGGCAATATACCACTGAACTTATTATGGGATAGATGTAATTTTTCTAATACACTACAATTGGTCAACGAAGTGATGAATGTGAATTCCTCATCGTTCTCACAAACAAGTTGGTTATAAGATGCCCGTAGCAACTTGAGGCCCTTCAACAATCCTATACTCATTGGGATAGACCCACTGAAGTTGTTGCTACCAAGATTGAGAATGAATAAATTTGAAGCATTGCCTAATGAAACTGGTATTGGTCCTGTAAATCTGTTTCCGCCGACATCAAGCTGCTCAAGATTTGGAAGAAGTAGGCCCAACTCAGGTGGAAGGCTCCCATATAGACAGTTTTGTCCAACACCAAGGACCTGAATCAATGAGAGATTATAAAGAGTGTGTGGAATCTTACCCAAACACTTATTACCATTGATTGCAAGATATTGCAGCTTCACCAGTTGGCCTAGTTCCTCGGGAATGCTTCCGTCCAAACTATTCCCTGATAGATCGAGAACCACAAGTGATGAAAGATTCCCAAGGGATGGAGGGATGTGGCCTTGAAGCCTGTTTTCACGAAGAATTAGCAGATAGAGCTTTGAGAGAGAGACAATGGCCATCGGAATTTTACCAACAAGGTCATTCCTATAAAAGTCTATGATTCTAAGTTGCAAACATTGAGTCAAATTGTTGGGAATCTCTCCAACAAAAGAGTTATTGCCGAGCGAGAGATTCTGAAGCCTAAAGAGATGGCCTATTTCTTGTGGAATGTGGCCTTCCAAGTTGTTACCTGACAGATTGATAGCTCTAAGGTAGGAGAGGTTTCCGATGTGGGGAGACAAGGGACCCCTCAGGCTTTGATTAGCGAGGTGCAAGGTCTGGACCCTATGAGGATGTCGTCTGCTACAAGTAACCCCACTCCACATGCAGACATGGAGAGAGTTGTTCCAAGAGCTCAAGACTCCATTAGGATCATTAATTATCTTCTCTTTGAAAGCGAGTAGAGCCATCCGATCTGTCTCATTTCCCAAGTGGATTGTAGATTGAGCAAAGCACAACGAATTGATGAACCCCAGAAAGGTGGCAATAAAGAGAAGCATAGGAAACACTCCTGCACTCAGACTGGCCTCCATTGTTTTTTTTTTTGGGATTTGCAAAGCACACGCCAATGGACTGCATTATATGCCTCCTTCACACACTTATTTGTTAGAAGTAAAGAGAACCACATAACAGTAAAAGATGCCACTCAAACATCACTATTATATTTATGGGTCGGTCCAGGGAAATTAGTGCTATATACATATGACCGATGTTACCATTGTTTTCTCTCGTGCTTGGCACGTTGATTGGACCAATACCACATTTCCACTTCAGCATTGAAAGACACCTCAGGGCCCACTTCTGATGGGTTAATTTGCAATGCCATGAAATAATTAACTTTATGTTACAAGTGGGTTTTGATAACTAAAAAAAAAATTCATCCCCAAATAAATGCCCCATTGAGGACAGGTAGATCAAGGTGCTTGTTCTTTTTTTTTTTTTTTTTTTTTCATTTGAGGTCAGAGAATTGAACAGAGTAGAGGTACCAGGCATTGGAGGGGCATAAAAAAATTTGAGTTTTTCAAGTCCTTCTCTCAGTTTCTACAGAATCATTGAATGTGGGATTCTCAACAATCTCACTCTTATTGAGATTTAAGTCTCTTTGATCCTTCATTCAAATCGATTGACTTTAATTTTTCTTTGTGCTGGTGTGGATCGTTTATTCAAATTGATTTTTTTTATTTGTTTTTAGATTCACTATCTTCTTCGTCGACAGAGAAATTGTTGTCCTCTCAAGTAGTTCTGTGCATAACGCGGAATTGGAAAAGAGATTTGACCTGGACAATATTTTTCTCTCTTTTTGGGACGGGAATCGTCTTGAATTTGGGGTTTATTTTTATTTTTTTTGTGTATTCATGAAAAAACCCCGTGACATAAAATTATTAACAAACCCATCTGACCTCAAAAGGGTGACTAGGCGTTGAAGTGTCATACAATATTGACGTGGCAACTTGGTATTGGCCCACTCATGGAACCTTATCATGAACCCTCAGGGTGTTTGGGTAATTCACTTGTTGACAGATGTGAAGGTCTTCAATTTAAGAGACATGAAGATGAGTCATATAAAAATGTAATAAATCTTAAAAGCCACATCTATTTTTTAAGTTGAAAAGTAATTTTCTCATTTTGTTAAATGAAAATAGAAATTTATTTTTTATAAATAAAAGAAAAAATTTCAAATAAGGCTTTAAGTTTTACATTATTTAAAAAAGGACATGAGTTTCAAAACTTTTCAAATTAATCCATAAGTTTTCCAAAAAAAATTCAATGGATATTTGTTCATTTAAAGCTACTTTTGATAACTTTTTCCCTCAAATCTCGTTAAAAACACAAATTTCACTTCATTAAGATAAAACTATCCTTCACTTTCTCTATATCATTCTCATTTCCTTCACCGGTGCCCTAACGGTGATAAAAGATAGTCAGCAGGAGCGGAACAAGTAATTTTTTGTTGGGGGGGCCAAAGTACTAAAATCTTTACTATACACTATAGGTTCCATGGGATCGTCTTCAAATGTAGGATCCTTCCCCTCAAATTCCGTGGGTTCCGCCGTGACGAATTGTGGTTTACATTGAAATCTCACAATGATATTTGAGATTTTTTTTTGGGACACCTATGTATGCTTATTGATAAATATATATCATTGAAGAAGACTCATACTTAAGTTTTAAATTGTTCATAAACATGGCCCTACTAGTTTTTATCATCTAAAAATGCTTTGCTCCAATCATATTTATTCTGACATAGGTTCAAATATAACTAAAAAAAATAAGAAAGTAACTAGTTTTTTTAATTCATAGTGGATATATATAACTCCATTTGAATTAGAAATTTATGTAATAAAAGAACACGAGGAGAAAATAATTTTTAGTGATTTAGATTTTATATGTGAGCTTCAATGACTGAAAAGATTAATACTGTACCGTGCACGATTATATTTACCAAGTGTAAATAATTAAACTAAGAAATTTGTAAGATGGTTATATTTTTCTTCAACCAACATATTAGCACTTAAATGAGGGTATCCAAGATCTGCTACTTGGAGACGGCGTGTGGGCAACTCTTGGCTAATCTAACACAACAAAAATCATTAGATTCCCATGTATATTTATTGAATAAATGGCTTGGGCAATGAATTTCTATTTATGTAAAAAATCACTCAATAACATTAGCAGATTCGTTCTCCTTTAACTTCTCCATTTCATTTCATTTCCTTTTCTTTCATTTCTTTTCATTCACTCTATTTTATTTTCTAACAAATCAATTAAGATCGTGTAACACTACTTTTAGAATCAATGATTCCTACAATTAAATCTAACAATTGATGGGGGGCCATCCTTCACAAAATAGGTGCTCCCACATAATCTAAACAAAAGGAGTTTTAAAAAACTATGGGGTCCAAGGCCCCTGCCTGCCCCCCTCTAGTTCCGCCCCTGACAGCCAGCATCCATACGATAATCAGCTGCATGTAGTGGCTATTGGAACCATGTCATTGCTTTAAATGAAGGGTAATTTGGGTACTTTAAAATTTTTGAGTGAAAACTGTTGCTAGGAAGTACCTTTAAATGACTAAATGTCATTAATTAAAAATTTACTGAAAAATTCAGGGACTAATTTGAATGGTATTAGAACTTGTGTTCTTTTCTAAAATAAGGCAAAAGCTTAGAACCTTATTTGAAGTAAGGCAAATGGTATTTTCTATTACAAAAGCCAAGAGAGGATATTAGCAAAAACTTATGACTTTTCCATATCAATCAATTCAATGCACTGTTGAGGGATTGCTCGTTGGGAGGAAGAGTGTGTCATGGGTTCTTTCATGTGATGTAATATGTAATTGTCAATCACATGGGAAGAGAAGAAAAAAATTTAATAAATACAAGACAGAGAGGGGCTCACCGGAACGGTTTTGTGCATGGAGCCCACACGGCTTTGGGTTTTCTGTAGGTCAAGTCAAGCGGATCCCACCACCGATCCACACGGCTTCTCCTATTATCTGGAATTCCAACCCGTAAAAAATTGGATTTTAAACTTGTTTTAGATTCTGATTAACAAACGGATTTGGGTCCAAAACCCAATTTAGGCACTAATTCATAAACGAGTTCTGTTCCGGATCCATATAGATTCTGTCCCAGTTACCCGAAACTCGACATTAGAGATTTTAAGATGGGAAATTGTAGGTCAAACTTAACTTTGGTCAGACATTTTTATGTTTCATAATAGATATGGTAGACTTGATGCATTGCTATAAGTTGAATGATATCCTTATTTTAAGCTAAAAAAAAAGTAAAAATAGTAATCCCCGTGACATAAAATTATTTACAAACTCATCTGGCCTCAAGGGTGACCGGGCGCTGAAGTGTCTTACAATGTTGAATGGCAACTTGGTATTGGCCCACTCATGGGAAACTCACCGTGGACCCACTGATGTGAAGGTCTTCAATTTAAGAGACATGAAGATGAGTCATGTAAAAAAGTAAAAAATCTTAAAAACCACTTTTTTTTTTTAAGTCGAAAAGTAATTTTCTCATTTTATTAAATGAAAAAAAACATTTATCTTTTATAAATAAAAGGAAAATTTTCAAACAAGGCCTTAAGTCTTTACATTATTTTAAAAAGGACATAAGTTTCAAAAAATTTCAAATTAGTCCATAATTTCTCCAAAAAAATTTCAATGGATATCAATCCATTTAAAGCTATTTTTGATAACCTTTTCCCTCAAATCTCGTTAAAAACACAAATTACACTTCATTCAGATAAAAGTCTTCTTCACTTCTTCTATATTATTCTCATTTCCTTTACCGATACCCCCACGATGATAAAAGACACCCAACATCACTATAGCGATCAGCTGTATCTACTGCTGTTGGAACCATGTCATTACTTCAAATGAAGGGTAATTTGAATACTTTCAAAATTTTGAGGGAAAATTGTCGTCAGGAAGTACGTTTAAATGACTAAATGTCTTTAATTGAAAATTTAATGAAAAACTCAAGAATTAATTTGAATGGTTTTAGAGCTTGTGTCGTTTGTTGAAATAACACAAAAACTTAGGATCTTATTTGAAATATGGCAAATGATATTTTCTATGACAAAAGCAACTTATGGCATTTCCATATCAATCAATTCAATGCAGTTTAAAGGGCCTGCTCATTGATTTGTAGTCTTTTGTCTTTTGCAGATGGGAGGAAGAGAGTGTCAAACACATCGGAAGAGAAGTCGTCGTGGAAGAAACAAAGTCAATGGCGTCCTTGCAAGGGAGAAGCGAAAACGAAATTAAAAATCAAGTCTACAATATCCAACGAAGTTTCATTGCACCGTCTGTCACTCAACTACTACATTTTCATCTCGACGTCCATCAGATATAACGCAAAAAAGTCAAATCAGAGGGACCACACCACTGGCACAGTTGGTTTTGTTGACCAAAGCATGAGTCCTATTCTCACAAAAAGATACAAGGAAAAACATTTTTATGGTTTGTACAAGGATCTATGATTTTTACTTTTTCTTTTTTCATAAAATTGGGAGGAGAGTTTGAAATTGTGTGTACTTTTAATATGATATGTTGTTATTTTTTATCTTAGATTTACTTTATTTTAATTTAATTATTTAATTGCTAAACACGTCCTTAGACTTTGATGTAGAGAAACTCTAGAGGTAAAATGAGGGGAACTTTAAGGTGGATCCCACCTATTCTTTGTTTCTAACTATGCGTTTCATTCCTTAAGTTGGATGGCTGACATTGACAAATGAAACTAACTTTCCGTAAATGCCGATCTACAATCCCTTCTTGTTAATTTCATTTTTTTTTACTTGGTTGAAGTTTTTGATGATGATACTTCCTCTAATTCTTTAATCTCGCCTGATCTCGTCTCTATTAATTCTTGTATTTTTCTTTTTTTTTCCAATCTAGATAATATAAAATCATTGTTGAAAAAAACTCATCATAATAAGATTTACAATTGTTCATACAGTTATTCGTCATCATCGTCGTCATCATCATCATCATCATCATCAAAGTCTTGTCCCTGCAATTGGGAGTCAGCTACATGAAAACTTTATATTCAAATTCTTCAGATTGTGACAAAAGTGTTAAACTAGTTGTCAATCTATGCGGTGCAATCCTCCTTTATCTAAGTTTTGGACTAGGTAACACTAATGATCTTTATGGTTTATCTCTTGATTTCTTTTGCTTATAAGGTAAGTTTGAATTAAGAAGAGAGAAAAAGAAAGAATACAAAGAGCTGAAAAGCTCCCAAAGAAGAAAGCAGGGGAACCTAATCCGGCCAAAAACAGAGGCAGGAAAAAGAAAACAAAGAGTTGATACCACCAACATACCACATCGTTCATTTTGACCAATTTATTTCAAACCATATTATTCATGCTAGAATTTCGTATTAAAGACGATTTCATATTTAGTAATGAAATGGATCATAGAAATTCCACCAGATTCTGGTGGAATCCTCCATGCTAGCCCTACTTTTTTGCCTCATCCATGTTCTTGATTTCCATTTGAGGAGGATGCTTCCATTTCTAATTTTCTAAAGAGAATAACAAATTCCAAGTACTTGCATTTCAATTAGTTTTTTTTATTTTTTATGGTAAATGCATTTCAATTAGTTGAATCTAGGTTATAACTAGTCCACAGACCGCTTGGAAGAAGAACGACACAATGCGTATGGAGTTTCAATAGATAAACATTAATTTGAGTGTCAAAAAGAATTAAAACAATCTAATGTAATCACAAAGGTAATTATTGAAGAAAAAACTGCTAAACACTTGCAACTTTTCAACTCAAACACAAATTTCTTAAATTCAAACATTAAAATATCCGCGAAGTTTCATTTGTACCATCTGTCACTCAACTACTACGTTTTCATCTCGACGACCATCAGATAACGCAAAAAAAGTCAAACAGTCATTTTGAGTCAGTGTCCAACCCCTAGAGGGAAAACACCACACACTAGGCATGTCAAACGAGCTGTGCCACTCCCAACCTTGGCCCGCCCGTGCCAACCCTGCCTCCTTCATATTTTTTTCTGATTTTTTTATTTCTTTTCAGTATTAAAAATAAAAATTAGAATACAAGCACAGAGAATGACTAAAATATTTAAGTGGTTCGGTCAAACTCGACATACTCCACTGATAAGAGAGAACCATTTGGATTTTAACTTTTTGAAGGTTTCTTAATAGGATTACCTTCAAAACCTTACAATCTTTCTTAGAAAATAAAAATAAGAAAAGAATGAAAAACTTATATATTTACAAATTACAATGAAGGTAAAAGTAAAAAAATCAGATGCGTAGTCCACTAATGTATTATGCTGGATCATAATCTTTCATTGATGTTAACTCTTGCTTCCTCTTATCTGCCAAATACTAGTCTCGGAGGCAAACACAACACTCCACTGTTTCTTCAGTTAGATTTGTTCCTCTGTCATCCACCACACATTCATTTGCACTAAAAGCTTGTTCTAATGATACAGAAGACATTGAAATCACTACAAGAAACTTGACATTTAGCGGCGACTTTTTTTGCCGCAGTCTAATTTTCGCCACTAAAAACCCACATTTAGTGGCAAATATTTGATGTTGCCACTGAAGGCATTATAATGCCCACATTTAGTGGCAACTTATATGTTGTAGCTAAATTTCGCCACTAATTCCTTGGCGGGAATTTTTGGCGCCATGGGATTTTGGAGGGAAAGAGATTTAGTGGCAAGTCTTAATTTATCGCCACTAATGGTGTCCGATTTTAGTGACAACTTTTTATGGTCGCCACTAATTTCTTAGATTCTTACATTTAGCCGCAGTATATTTTTTACCACTGTATGTTCTATTTTTTGTGGCTAATTTATATTGTCACTAAAGATATATCACAAGAAAGTTGACTTTTAATGGCAACACTTTTTGCCATAATTTAATTTTCGCCACTAAAAACTCACCTTTAGCGGCGAAGCTAGATGTTGACACTAAAAGTATTATGTGATCACATTTAATGACAACTTATATGTTGTAGCTAAAGGTCATTTTGGAGGGGAAGGAGATTTAGTGGCGAGTTTTCTTTTTGTGCCACTAATAGTCTAGGAGTTTAGTGGTAACTTTTTATTTTCGTGGCTAAATGTTTAGTTGTCATGTTTTCGCCACCTTTTGCGGCGACTTTCTATTGCCACTAGAAATATATTATATGAAAGTCAGCTTTTAGTGGCGACACTTCTAGCCACAAAGTTATTTTTGCCACAAAAGACTCACTTTAGTGAAGGTATTATAGTGATCACATTTAGTGACAACTTATTTGTTGTGGCTAAAGGTCATTTTGGAGGGGCAAAAGAATTAGTGGCGAGTTTTAATCTTTTACCCCTAATGTGGTCCAGGAGTCTAGGATGTCAGCGCCCTCCTCGAGCTTGATAATTCCATTGGAATATTGGCTTCCTACAAGCTTTTGTACATTCTCTTCATTCAAGTCCCATGCTCGGCTCACAAACTCGGTGGTGAATCCAGTGAAGATACCGGTCATCCCAGTGAGTTGGAAATTGGTGAACTCACCGACTCGGTGAGCTTTTGAGGTGTCACCCAAGAAGAGGATAACTAGTTCAGTGTCATTGCTGTTGAACCACCATGTAACCACGCCGAAGGGAAGGGCAATGGCATCACCCTTCTTGATTGCTACAACCTTCTCCTTGGTTGCCTCAGGCAATGCTATCCCAACCCTTCCACTGCCTGAAACAGAACATATGGGCAGGGAAAATGAGTTCAACTCAGTCAAGCAATGGCCAGTGATTAGTGTGAAAATAATTTAAACGGATAAATGTATGACATCTCTGTTTCTAGTGATCCATCCCCAGCTTACTTAGATCACTATGACACCCAGTGATCAACAATCTGGGTCATTCAGATACTGGGTTAGTTCCCTATGGGTCAGCAATATAACTGTAGTACAAATATTTATTTCAGTCACTGGTTACAAAGTTGATTCTTTTAGATTGTACCCAAACTTCCCAACCACAGATAGACTGGGATCAGAACATAGCGCATTATATCACATAATTGAAATCATAGATCTTAATGTGAGCAGTCATGTAAGTTAAAAGAAAGGTTATGCAAGCAAAGGATACAAAAAATAAATAACTTCATCCAACTACCTCTAGCAAACTGGGGACACTGACATGAGGCGAACCTCGACTAAATTGCAATCCAATGTCCAGGTAACACTGAATCCCACATACTTTCAGCTGAATTCTAGTAGTCAAGTCTACTGGCCAGGAGGCCATGAAACAGATGAAAATACTTTGGCCCCAATATATGTTCAAACCTATCCTAAAAGCCTTGTTAAAAGGATCATCAAAACTCTTACCATACACTTAGTTTATCTGTAAATCTAATTGTGTAGAACTCTACTTACTGGTAATTGATTATCACAAAAACAAAACAACTGTCAGGTATAGGCGATTAGGATCATTGACCAAACACATGAATTCTGATTTATGAATAAACTGAGTGACCTCGCAAGGTTTAGGAAGAATTCTTTCTACTCTAACAAGAAATGGAAAAAAAGTTTCCAACAGACTGCCAATTCTCAATAGCGGTCTCTGTTTTTTTTCAACAAATATTCAGAACAGGGGAACATACAAACAGGAAGAAGTGGTCCCAACATAACATCAGCCAGTACATAAATGTTTGGAATGAAGACAATGATTTTAAAACTGCTTTTGTTCCCATATAGGTCATGTCCAACATAAAAAACCAAGTCCATATCTTGATATTCTGTCTCTTTTGATATTTTACAAATATTCCAACACTTACAAATTGAACATCTTGATTTTCAGTGGTGTTTATGATGATTTACACATGAATAAAACCTTGTCCTATCATACAATGGTGGAGATAATAGAGACTTTGACAATTTAATGTTTCAAACTAATTCCATAAAAAATAACAAATGGGACAATACATATCAGTTTATGCAGAAACCTTGAACCAAGAAAAACCATTCCAATGCCATGTAGATTAAGGCCCCTGCCTGGACCATGACTCAGACTAGTTAAATTGATCTGTTTTAAACCTGATACAATTTGGGGGGAAAATTGTCATGGTTTTCGGCTTCAGTAAAAATTTCAGAACAATAAACAAAATCCCAAAAGCTAAATCAACTGAGACAGTATCAAGAACAAGATATTCAAATGGAATTAATGCAAAAGTGGATAGAAAAACATGTTCCAAAAGAAACACCTCAAGCATTTTCTTTTAAAAATATTGTCCTACTAGTCTAATACATTTTCTTCTATAAACAATGTTTTTGAAGAACCCATTTTAAATCTACACCATTAATCTATCATCTCATGGCCTTATAACAAAATAATAGTAATGCAAAACTCATTGCCAAAGTTACTTTGCCCTGGACCTCATAAAGCATTGGCTCCAATCAGGATGCCATAATAAAAGGCCTAACAGCAAGGTCCTAAAGTACCTAAATAAAAATAGAGCACATGATTGCAGAGCATAATTTACAAAAATCTCTCAGCACCGACAATTTTCAAAGATTGAATTTTATGGGCTATGGAGGTTTTGTGGGGTCCACCTCAACTCACACCAATTAAATCGGAAATGTTTCATAGTGTGTATAAGATTATGCTAACCATGTTATCAATTATACACTCAATCTCATGGTGGAACCATCTTCTACCGAAATAAAGTATGAGGATAAATCACTAGAGAGGATGGCATTCATTTTTAACGGTTCAGATTATCAATAGGTATGGCCAATGGTAGAGTTGGACACGTTCCACATTCCAATAAGCAGAAGGGTGTGGCCTGTGGGAGAATTTGTTATGACATTGAACCCATCTCCTATAGGAATAAAATCTATTCGAGGCCTTATTATGGAAGAATTTGTTATGAGTGGTTTTTTTTTTTTTTTTTTTTATAAGTGGTTTCTAATACAGGTGTGTAGGTCATGAAAAAACTTCGATACCCGATGGGATTTTCATTAGATTGACTGCTATAAAGTATTTGAGTTTTCCCTTTTATATTTTTAATTTAGGTTACTTAATAAGTGACAAATCGGATGGGCTCAATTTTAGTTGGATTAAAATTATTGAGGACCCACATCAAGGGAGGCATTTTTTTTCAGTTGCTTATATTTTTATAAGTAGGCTCACTATAAAATCTTTCAATTAAAAAAATAACTTGGGTCCATTAGATAAAAGAGGGGGATTCTCCAAGGACTTGGTTCTACCTTCATATATATATTTTTATTCAAATGGCTTAAAAGTAATAAATTTGATGGACCCAATTTTAGTTTGATTAAAATTTGTTTAGGGCCAATATTAAGAGGAGGCATTTATTTTTAATGACTCATGTTTTTATGAATAGGCCAACAGGGTAAAGTATTTAGATTAACAAAAATAACTTTGGTTCACTTAATTAGCTAAGGGTGAATTCTAAGATTTGGTCTCCAACTCCTCCCATGCTTTCATTACTCAATTAGTAAGTCGATCCTGCGCGCCCATTCCTTCCAATTAGCAAGTCCCGCGCCCTCAACCCATTCCTTCCCGCCATCAAATTGCATTCTCTAATCGTAGAAAGAGAACCCTCTCGGTCTCTGTCTCTCTCGCCATTCCAAAACGCAGAAGGGGGAAAAACGCTCTCGGTCTCGGTCTCGATCTCGATCTCGATCTCGGTCTCTGTCTCTCTCTCCGATCTAAAGCTGCGGTGCTCGGGTATCCTCCCCAGCAGATCCGAACCCTCTCTCTATCTCGGTAACCCCCTCCCTGTATTACTCTTTTTTTGTTTTTGTAAACCCCTCTCTATCTTAGTAACCCTCTCTCCCTTTCTCTTCGAGTTTGGATTCTCTCCAACAACAACACATAAGAATTGAGGATCTGCTTAAAAAATTGTAACATATTTATTGTTCTATTTGTGAGGGTTTCGGGTTTGTTTTTTAGAGGTTTTCTCACTTTGGGATTTACACTTGTTTGGGTTTTTCTCTTTAATGGGGTTTGATATGGAACTGGAATTACGATTTGAGTTGCTGTAGTTCTTTTTTGTTTCATATTGTTGTGATGTGACTGTTTCTTGCTTATATGATTTGCATTCGTTGTTCAAGAATTGCATTCGTTGTTCAAGAACAATTGATCTTTCTGGTGCTGCAATTCACGAACTGGGGCTTAGTTTCAGTTATAATGTATAAGTTAGAATTGGCTAATTGTTTGATTCAAAGGTGAATATCTAACACTAAAATATTTTAATATCGCATTACAGAGATTGATATTGAATCTTGTAATACCTAGTGCCTTTGCGATTGGATTGTTACTAATGTGATAGTGTATAATATTTATATATTGAGAATCTATAATATTAATACTATCCAGTGACTCCAAAACCTATAGAAAGATTGAATTTTTCTTGTTCTAGTCCGCTTTATATAATTATACCATGTATCAATTTTACATTTATCCTATAAAAAATATATGTTGTTGCCCTATCTTTTTGGATTGGTTCTCATGCTGTTGTCCTGTTAAACCAATTCATGTTTCACTGCTAATACAAATCCATTAGTCCCATTCAATCCATTTAAACATTTTTAAACTTCCAAGCCTAAATCCTAGAAAAAGGAAAATCTTGGTGGTTTTCCTTTGCTGAGATTTTCTAATGAAGTCTGTATTTTGTTAGAAATAAAAGAAACCTTACTTTTCATTATTTCAATAGCTACTTCATGTTAAGTGCTTTTCATGTACTCAAATAACATAGTGCTTTGTTGTCATTGTGTAGCAAGGATCATAGTGCTTGTCATGTACTCAACAAAGCACTATGAGAACTTCCTTTGTTTGACTACTTTAATTGAGAACATAGTGCTTGTCATGTACTTTTCATTGAAGTGCATAGTGGACCATATATGAAAATTGAAGTGCCTGGGAACTTTTCATTCTCAGCACGTTGTTTTCTCTTGGCATTGCATTGGTGTGCAGAAGGTTTCTATTTTCCTCAAAAGCAAAGATAAAATTTTCTAAAAGGGATGTCAGACTTGCAGGGGGTACATTGCATTGGTGGTTGATGCTAACATGGTTACTTGAATTCCTTCCCAAACCAATCCAATGCTTACATTGCATGCCATGAATGTAATTTGGGTAGAGAAAAGCATATCTTTTAGTTGCACCCATATGGGTTCTTCTAGGTAACTCTTCAAGAGGAAAACGAAGAAGAAAGAATTGAAAAGGAAGGATAACGTCTAGATATTCAAATTGGTCTCATATATTGTGTCTTTCAGATGACTATGGAGACTGGTGCATCTGAAATATTAAAAAAAAAAAAAAAAAAACAGGAACTCTTTTTGATAAGTGTCTCATGATTTGTGTTGAAGAATATATTTTTAAACTTGTATGTATGTCTCAATTTGTAAGTATATTATTCATCTCTTACACTCCATGTTACTTGTAAGTATACCCTTACAAGTAAATGGAAAACAATGTAAGTGTATTTGGCTGAGATCTTGACAGATAATTTTCCCTATCCTTAAAACAGGACAGCCTGGGAAACCACTACCATGAGTCCATGACCAGGAGCATTTAGGATCCAATGAATAATGTTATTGATGTATGTGGGATATTATGTTTCTTAAACAGCAGAGTGCTAGTCACCTGCAAACATGGTTGAAATAATGGCCCGGTATGCATTGTGTGCTGGCCATAGCCAATATGATAGTTTGATGTGCATTGGCCACATAAAAAATGTACCTGCCAACCAAAACATTGTATCTGTTTGTTCTGTATAAACTTTTGAAGTAATTACTAATGTCTTTCTTCATTGCTTTTTATTCTTTTTTAAATTGGACCAGTTCTTCATGGGTATAGTAATCGGATGATAACTTTCCATAAGTAGTTAGGTCCTGAAACTGATTGCTCACCGGAGCACCTTGTATCCTTCTACGAAGCTGGCAGCAAGTAGTAGTTTGCATGGGAATATGAGGGAGAGAAAGAGATGCTTGTTGCAATGTGGACAGTGAACAACTAGAAGAACCAATTTTCATCTTTAAATTACAGATGGCAAGATGAAAGAATAAAAGAAAACAAACAAGTGCATGACGTAAAATATTTTCTACGGGCAGTCTTTGCTCCAGATTATGAAATAAATTTCTGATTTGAGAACTAAATAGGAAGCAATCATGCAATAGTTCCAGCCCTGTTCAGAGCTCCATTTTCTATGTGGTGGTTTGGTTTTCCTCTAGTAGAGTCTTGCTGTGAGCAGCGCCTGCAATGCCTTGAATGCAGTTTGTTTGGTGGTGTCTCTCTTCTTTTTGCTGAGTTGCTCTTAGTTGCTGTTGTGCTGGATTTTGTAGTGCAGTTTCAGGTTTTTCTTGGGTTGTGATCCGGATCTTTTCCTCTTTGTTCTGGGCAAAGAGTTGGCTCTTTTCCTCCCATTTCAGACTTTCTGTTTCTTCCTGTGCCAGCTCTCAGCCTTCGTTTTTTTGTTCTGTGCTGCTCCGGGTGCTCTGTTCAGCAAGGGCACTATCTCTGTCCTGATAGTGAATTGCTACAGCAAGTCACAGTTGCTTCCATAGAGCTTCAAGTTGATTAGTATTTTTGTTTTTTCTTTTTGTTGCTTGGTTTCCTGTTCATCATTGTTCTTAGTTCCTGCTGTTTTGCTCCCTGCTCTGACCATCCTTTATTTAGAGGTGGCCTTTTTGTATTGCTTGCTGCCATATGGTTGTATTTTTATTCTCCTTCTCCTGGGGGCGTTGCCCCTCTTTCCCTTCTAATACACATTTACCATTTAGCAAAAAACAAAGTTGTTGTAAAAGAATACAACAAAGACAAAAACAACAGAAAGCCATGATGGGTGTTGGACTTCCGACAGACGTCATTTAGCATCCTCATAGAATGATGCAATTGAATTTTATGGAACAAATCTTCCTGCGATAGAGACCGGTCTCAGAATGGAGGAAAGAGCACAAAGATCCAATTACGGATAAAATTAGTGATGTGAAGACAAGTGGAGAGCAGTAGAAGTAGAAACAAAACCTTCTTAGGATCCAAAGCATTTAGGAATCATGATATTCCAAAAAGAAACAGTACAGAAAATTAAATTATGACAAATGAAGGAAGATTAAGCAAAAGCAGATGAGCATCTTTCCACGATTATGGAAAATAAAGAACATGTATACTTCCTAACATTCAAATGCCAATTAGGTTTAAATGATGATTTTCCACAGAACTTCACCAATTTTTACTGCTGGTCCAAAGCCCAAATAAAGCAGGGTATAGAAGACAAAGATAAGTGTAAAAAATGGAGTAGGTATAGTAGTAGAAAAGGATTTGAAAGAAAAAAAATAATATCAGGGCCTTTTTGATGATAAAATGGAGGACGCGGTGGTGTTTGTGGCTCTTTTTGCTGCCATTGATCTGAGCATGGATGCTTGCAAGCTGTTTTCACACAAGATGAGGAAGGAGCTTTGTGCCTAGCTAGCAAGACTTCTGTTGATGGTGAATTTTAAATGTGTTTTGATTTGTGAGATTTTTTTATTCATTTTTTGTTTTGATTTTTTCTTCCTTTCTGTTTTTCTTGTCAAGGCTTTTTTTCCTTGGGGTTGTGATGAGCTCTCTCTTGATTTTGTTGATGAGGAAGAAGTGAATAGAATGTTTAGTTACTGACATTGCTTAATAATAAAGGATTGATTATTTTTTTGCTTTGTGGTTGTATAAAGTGATAGTAGCAGATCTTTTTCAGTTGTCATGTGTTTTTTTTTTTTTTTTGTTTGTGGTGGAAATTTATTTGGTTTCATTGGCGATGTATCACCACTGTGGTTTGTGGTAAATCATTGGCAATCTGATGAAGATGAATGCATTAAAACTTAAACTTGTATGAGAAGATCCCTCTTTGGCAATCTAATGAACGCATTTCTTTTTATTTTATTTTAAAGGAAACATAACCAAAGGGCTTTTGCAGGTTCTGTGTGCATGTGGCCACAATGATAACTTATTATACTCGCCTCTGTTTGAAGTCAGTTGACAATAATCCCTCTTTGCTAACTCAATTTGAGATGAAATCCTCTTAATTGAAATCCCTCTTTCAACCTATCATCTAGAAACCATTCAAAACAAAACTCCTTGAGTTGTTTGTGCTAAATATAGTCCTAAATACTTAATAGGACTTGAAAGTTCTGTAAAGGACCTAAAGCACTTGTAATCTCTTGATGAGAAATTTGAGGTCTTCTTCAACTCTTGACACCCAAAGAAATGAAAGAAGCTTGATGAAGAAGACGAAGTAGTTCAATCTCTTTTCCCAAATCTCCTTACAGGCTCCCCTTCTAAGCAATTGATGAAAAAGAAAGAAGATGAACCTAGGGTTTGAGCTCTCAAACACTTGTGCTGGAAAATGAGTGAATGAACTCAATTTGAGTTCATCTAAACCTATATAATGGAACTTTTGCACCTAAGTCCTCATTCTCCTCGATCTCTTATTTACATTGAGTCAAATGAAGACTCATTTGATCCATTTCAAGTCAAATGTAATCACGCCCATTATGAAAGTTAATATACTCTATGAGATACGCCCGTTGGTATCAAGAGTTACCATATTCGACAAAATTCGCGAAAATCCGTATTTACACAAAAGTCCTTGTCTTTCCTTGTTTGAGTCTAAAATCAACTCAATTACCTTAATCTCATTCAAATTCATTTCACTAAGCTTAATTCATTCACTTGATACTAATCTCATTCATTTTAGTCATTAACCACAATTAGCCTAATTATACATGATTAATTAGCATTATCTTAATTAACTAGAGTTAATCTTCATTAACTCGGGACGGGGTGTAACAGGTGTCCAATAAGAAGGCTAATCCATGGAGATTCCAATTTCATTTTAATGAAATCAGGGAGTTATTGACCAACATAAATGTTTCCTTCAGTCATGTGTTTAGATCTGCCAATTCCTTAGCGGATGTATTATCCAAGCAAGGGGACGATAGGATGATTCCTTGGGTGGGTGTGTTATTGACTTATTGTAATTGAGGTTGGGCCGGTGCATCTCTCTTGTACCTTCCCGTTCCTTTGTTCCTTTGTTTTGATTTTCTTTGTCTCTCCCTTTTTTCTTATTGAAATCTTTTGTTACCGCTTCAAAAAAAAAAAAAAAAAAAAAAACTGTGTTTATTTAGGTCCCCTCAGGTAGCTGGCTTTGCGTTATATCCATGTATCATTTTTGATGAATTAGAAATCTATATACTATCCACTCAGGTAGTTGGTAAGATGGCACCCCCTTTTTTTAAAAGGATACTTGAGAGGTGGAGCCCCTCTCCTCTGAGCGTTGCTTGAAAGGTGTCCCAAATTATCCTTCCTATTTAAAATCTCAACAAAGTCACTTATCATTTCACCACATTGTTATCACTAATTAGAATCAGCCATCAACAAAAATGTGGAAGAAACTACCTAATTTCACTTACAAGCGACTCATTTTCGTTCAATTCCACCTGCTAAAAATACAGCCTACAATTGTTTAAACACTGACGTTTGACGCTAATTCCAATCCAATCAGGGTCATATATTATAAATACCACAAGAACGATTATGTATAAATTACATTACTATTTATATTTTATCCATATCAATCTAATGATTTGTTCACCAAGAATCTTTTATCAAGGGTACATGTACTGAACATAGATAACATGGCTCTTTCATCCTATCTAGGTTAGTTTTGACGCATATTTCTCTTTGTACTTTGTCGTATACTTTTTGTCTTATAGGGTTATTTTTAAAAATTTTTTTCCTTTAACCCTTTGTTATTTTTTATAAATTATTTTATTTACATTTAAAAAATAATTATTTTATATATTCCACATGAATTCCTCACTTGTTACCAAACATGCCCTTAATGAAACAAATATGCTCTTAGAGAAAACATAACATAGATAAAACTCTAACTTTTATATAGAAGACACTTTTCTATATAATCTTTCATATCATGGCGGCCAATGATACGTCTCTATATTTACCAACACAAGATGAACATTTATTAATCATGAGTGCTAATTATCCATTTCTTACAATTGTAGCAGCAAGGTAAAACTCCCTAACTTTCTGCAATTCCGCGAGCACATCTTTCATCTCTTTTCGAGCTCTCGGGGACTCAACCGAACAGGATACACCTATTTTCACTAATGAAACTAGGCATTCATGCACCATGCTGTTAACTCTATTGTTATTTCTATTGTGTCTGATGATTTCAATTTCTTTTGAGAGCAATCGACGATCCACGATGTCCTTTACACTTTCGGGCAATGCCGTCTTAGAAAATTGATGAAGATCGAGATCGTCTTTAAACAAATCATCAGAAGGTCTCTTGCCGGTGACCATCTCCAATAGAAGGATCCCATAGCTATACACATCTCCATATGTTGATGGATTAGCACCCGTACCATATTCTGCAATTCATAAACCTCATATTTTTAATAAGCAAGGGCTAAAAATTTGTCATGAAAATATAATGGGGTGTTCATTCCTTGGCTAACCTGGCCAAAGGTTGTCATTAATTTGGCATAATATTCTAGCCAAATAAAAGTAAAGCCCAAGTTCAAACTTTGCAAATTAAGTCTATATATATAAATGCTTTCGTCCCTTTGAACTATATATTTTAGGCCAGTCAAGGCATTCAGGCATAAATAGGCGCACACCAAGGCCTAATCAATTTAACTATTGGGTGAGAAAACCAGGCCCAAATCCATCCTATGGACCTTACAACATAGCTGCCAAATCTGGCTAAGGCATGTTGGGCTTGGGCTTGCCTAGCACGAGTGCCCTTAGCATACAGTGTCAAGATTTTACTTGACGTTAATTCTCATAGACCTTAAGGTAACTTCAAGTCCATTTGGCATAAATGAAGTACTTAAAAGAATAGAAAGACCTATGTAAGTGCTCAAGATTAAAAAACTAGATTTAAGAATAAAAGTATTACCTGGAGCAATATATCCAATCGATCCCATTGGAGCAAGCGAATTGGTCTGACACTGTGAATAATTGATACCTTCGGAAATGATTGTTGCTAGGCCGAAATCACTCACATGTGCAACCATGTCATCATCAAGAAGAATGTTGCTTGGTTTTAGATCGCAATGAACTATTGGTGGTCGGCAATGATTATGAAGATAATCCAATGCACAAGCTATATCAATAGCTAGATTCAGCCTCTGAATAAGGTTTAAAATCTTCAACGGATGAAGCTCATTTGCACTTGGATGTAGCCAACTGTCTAAACTCCCGTTAGGCATGTATTCAAGAACTAATGCCTTGAAATCATTGCCACTAAAGTCGATGCTCGAGCAGACAGTGAAGATTTTGACAATATTCCGATGTTGAATGCTTCTCAAGGCTCTACATTCGGCTATGAAAGACTTAGAAGCTCTTTGATGCTGTAATTTGAGTACCTTTATTGCAACAATCATTTCCATGCGATCTATGAGTCCCTTGTAGACAGAACCATAACTTCCCACACCGATCACATTGGCAGATGAGAAGCCACTAGTTGCTCTAAAAAGCTCTGCATAAGTCACCCTTAAAAAATTCTCTCCAATGGAAAGTGTCGAAAGAAGTTTCTCCCTCGGTTTTTTTGACCGAACAACTAATGCACATAGGAGAAGAAATGAAAAGAGAGCAGCAACAACAACAACTAAGATGATTACTTTCCGAGAGAGTGGGTTTTTCTTGAAATCTTTTTTGGGGCATTGAGGCAATTGTAATTCGGAGATTCCACCACAAAGCTTGTTATTTCCAAGGATTGAAACTGCAGGTGCATTTTGAAAAATCCCTTGTTTTGGCACTTCACCCTCCAAATTGTTGAATGACAAATTCAAATACTCTAGGAAGGGAAGTAGTGCCAAATCACTCGGAACATGCCCGATTAAGTTATTATGTGAAAGATCAAGCTCTTGTAGACCTCTTAAAGCGCCCAGGGAAGGAGGAATGCTTCCATGAAACAAGTTTCCTTTCATATAGAGGTATTCCAAATGAACACAAGTGCCAAGAGTGTCAGGAATTTCACCAGACAATTCATTGTTAGAGATATATAGTCGGAAAAGATTTTTCAATTTTCCAATATTAGTTGGCAAGAAACCAGTCAAATTATTCATGGAAATATCAAGCTCTAAAAGGGAGGGAATATCTGCAATTTGTTCAGGTATTGTCCCATTAAGTTTATTGTCTAAAAGGTATAAGTATTGTAGATGTTGACACTGTCCAAGACTCCTTGGAATGCTTCCTTGGAGATTATTTTTGTTTAAAGCGAGGAGATATAATTGAGTGAGATTTCCAATAGGATTTGGAATTTTTCCTGAAAGTCTGTTTCCACCCAGACGAAGCATTTGCAACTTATTTAGCTTCGTAAGATGGATGGGAATAGTTCCTTCAAGAAGGTTATCCCCCATTTCCAATGAAATCAAGCCGGCGAGATTCTCAATTCCTGATGGGATGGCTCCAAAGATTTGGTTTTCAGCTAGATATATTTCACTCAGCTGAGTAGAGAGATTAGTAATTGATTTGGGCAGTATACCACTGAACTTATTTTGTGAAAGATCTAATTCTTCTAAGACACTGCAATTGGTCAAAGAAGTGATGAAAGTGAGTTCCTCATCATTCTGACTACCAAGTTGGTTAGAATATGCCCTAAGGCTCGTGAGGCCCTTTAGCCATCCTATACTCATTGGCATAGACCCACTGAAGTTGTTGTCACCAAGCGAGAGAATGAATAACCTTGAAGCATTGCCTAATGAAACTGGTATAGGTCCTGTAAATTTGTTTCCCCAGACATAAAGCCCTTCAAGATTTGGAAGAAATAGGCCCAACTTAGGTGGAAGGCTCCCATATAGACGGTTATCTGAAACACCAAGGGACCGAATCAATGAGAGATTATAAAGGGATGAAGGAATCTTACCCAAGAACTTATTATCATCGATTGCAAGATATTGTAGCTTTACCAGTTGGGCTAGCTCTTGGGGAATGCTTCCGTCCAAACTATTCCCTAGTAGATCGAGAGCCATAAGTGATGAAAGATTCCCGAAGGATGGAGGGATGTGGCCTGAAAGCCTGTTTCCCCTCAGAAGTAGCACATAGAGCTTTGAGAGAGAGCCAATGGCCATTGGAATTTTACCAACAAGGTCATTCCCAAAAAAGTCTATGAATTTAAGTTGCAAACAGTGGGTCAGATTGTTGGGAATCTCTCCAACAAAAGTGTTCTTGCGGAGCGAGAGATTCCGAAGCCTAAAGAGATGGCCTATTTCTTGTGGAATGTGGCCTTCAAAGTTGTTACCTGACAGAATGATATTCCTTAGGAAGGAGAGGTTTCCGATGTGGGGAGACAAGGAGCCCCCAAGCCTTTGATTAGCGAGGTGCAAGGTCTGGACCCTCTGAGGATGTCGCCTGCTGCAAGTGACTCCACTCCACATGCAGAAATGGAGAGAGTTGTTCCAAGAGCTCAAGACTCCATTAGGATCATTATTAATTATCTTCTCTTTGAAAGCGAGTAGAGCCATTCGATCTGTCTCATTTCCCAAGTGAATAGTAGTAGATTGAGCGCTGCACAACGAATTGATGAACCCCAGAAAGGTGGCAATAAAGAGAAGCATAGGGAACACTCCTGCACTCAGACTGACCTCCATTGTTTTTTTTTTTTTTTGTTTGTTTGTTGTTGGATTTGATAACCTCAAACCCCCCCAACTCTTGTATTTATATAGGCCTCCCTCACACATTTTGTTTTGTTGGAAGTAAAAAGAACCACATAACACACTAATATTCTAGTGAAATTAGTGGTCACCGATGTTATCATTGTTTTCTCTCGTGCTTGGCGTGCTGAGTGGACCGATACCACATTTCCACGACAGCATCGAAAGACGCCTCAGGGCCCACTTCTTATAAATAATTAACTTTATGTTACAAGTGGGTTTTCATAACTTAAAAAAAAAAAAAAAGACTTGATCCCCAAATAAAATTAGCCACATTGCGGACAGGCAGATCAAGGTGACGTTCTTTTTTTTTTTTTCTCCTCAATTGAGGTCAGAGAATTGAACAAAGTGTAGGTACCACTTGGCATTGGATGGGGAATAAAAGAATTTGATATTTTCAAGTGCTCCTCCCAGTTTCTACAGAATCATTGAATTGTAAGTGGGATTCTCAAAAATCTCACTCTTATTGAGATTAAGTCTCTTTGATCCTTCACTCAAATGGATTATTTTTTTTTTCTTTGTCTTGGTCTGGATCGCTTATTCAAATGGAAAATTTTTTTTTTGCTTGTTTTTAGATCCACTTTCTTGTTGGGCGACAGAGTTCTCTGCATAACGCCGAAAGGAGAAAGAGATTTGACCCGGATAGTATTTTTTGTCTCTTTTTGGGCTGGAATTTGTCTTTAATTTGGGGTTTATTTTGAGTGCTGCTATCTACACACTGCAAAAATCTATCCACAAATTGTATTTTAAAAAAAATAAAAAAATACCTTAACTGCCCCTCTCCCTCTCCCTGCTCCGGCAACCCCGCCTTACAGAGGGAAGAGAAGGTGAGGCGAGCTGGGGGTGGCTGGCGAAAGAGTGGTCATAGGGAGAAAGAGAAGGGAAGGGAGGGAGAGGGGAGGATGGGAGAGGGGGAGGATGGGAGAGACCAGAGAAAGGTAGAGGGGCGGAGGTGGTGGGTGTGGGCAGAGGGAGAAAGAGAAGGGGAGGGAGGATGGGAGAGGGGGAGAAAGAGAGAGACCGGAGAGAGGGAGAAGAGCGGAGGTGGTGGGTTTGGGCAGAGGAGATGGTGGGGGGGGGGGGGCGAGGGGTGGGCTGGGGATGAGGGCAGGTGGGGGCTGCCGAAGCAGGAGAGGAAGAAAGGGAGATGGGTTGGTGTAGGGCGGCAGCCGACGGGGTTGCCGGAGCAGGGAGAGGGAGAGGAAGAAAGGGGAGGAGAGGGATATGGGTAGTTTAGGAATTTTTTTTATTTTTTTAAAATGCAGTGTGTGGAAAGGTTTTTGTAGTGTGTAGGTAGCAGCACTCGTTTATTTTTTGTGCTTTTATGAAAAAACCCCTCACCATAAAGTTATTTACAAATTCATCTGACCTTAAAAGGATGACTGCAGGTGGACCCAAGATTTTTATTTGGGTGAGGCTAAGCTTTTGCTCAAGTTTGCTGACTCTTTTCACATTAAAAATACCAAACAAGAAAATGTAATTCATTTTAAATAGATAAAACTTTTTTCAATAGATCTCTTACCTGATTGAAGGGCCTTCTCACTGCCTCTCCCAAATTCAGGTGATCATCAATTTATTATCATTAATACAACAAATATAACATTTCTTTTAATCATAGGTGTTTGGAAGCATTGAAACAGTGAATTGGGTGAGCATCCAATTACCCAATTTGGGTTCCCAAAGGGGTTTTGTTTCGATCTAAGAAATTTACTCACCTAGCTCTAAAATTAATTCCCTATAGTTGATCATGGGCCCATGGCAAAAAAGAAAATTGCCACTTAAATGTAACTCAAGTTATCCAAATATATGAAATAAGGCCTTATTTATTTGTAAATTGAAGATTAATGTGTGCCTAATGGTGATTTGGTCATCTTTGGACTTGTAGATATGCTTATATTAGGTGATTTAGAATTAGGGTTTTTTAGGATTAAGGGTCTGAAATTAGGATTTGGAGATTAAGGGCTTAGATTTAGTTATAGAGTGATTTGGATTATACAAAATTTGACGAAGGAGGGAGGTTGTTTTAGTTAGGGTTATTTGGTGAGAGAGAGAGAGAGAGAGTAACCACGAGATGATCGACGACGAGAAGATCGATCGGCGCGAAGAGGATCTTGATCTCTCTGTGGAAAGAAGATGTCAAAAGAGAACAGTGTGACTAGGTTATGGTACTCTCGATTACCAAGGTTTTGTAATGTGGAGTGATCACAAGATTTAGAGATGGGGCGATTGTTTATTAGATATATGTGGGACAGGTTAGGCCCCTTTAAATTCTTGGCAATTTCAAAATCAACTTGGGGCGATTGTTTATTAGATATATGTGGGACAGGTTAGGCCCCTTTAAATTCTTGGCAATTTCAAAATCAACTTGGGGAACCCACCCCAAGTCATATTTGTGTAGGTCCACCACTGGGTGACTGGGCGCTGAAGTGTTTTACAATGTTGACGTGGCAACTTGGTTTTTGTCCACACATGGGAACCTTACCATGGACCTTCAGGGTTGTTTGGGTAATTCACTTGTTGACTCATGTGAAGACTTAATTTAAGAGACATAAAGAAGAGTCATATAAAAAAGTAATAAATTTTAAAAACCACATCTTTTTTAAAAAAAATTGAAAGTAATTCTCTCATTTTATTAAATGAAAAAAAGATATTTCATTTTTGGGGATTTTACAAAAAAAAGAAAAAACTTAACGTTGTCAGTGTACCAAACATGGAACTTTAGCCAAACTTGCACTAAATAGCAAATCCGTACAGAAAAACTGAATTTTTTTTTACGTTTTTTTTTTTTTTTTTGTGGTCGCTATCAACCTTCATTTTTTGAGTTGGCGGGTCGCTATCGACCCTGAGTAGGCATAAATTTCTCGTCTTCTTCGTTCTTCATCTTTTTTCCAAACCCAATCCAATGATGGAGAAGTATTTCCTCTCTCCTTTGAAAATAACCCATTTTACTAGCATTTATTACAATTTGAGAGAGAAGAGAGAGGTCATGTGAAGAAGAAGGAGAAGAGGAGAAAATAGTTGAGAAGGAGATTCATAAGCCCGTTTCAACGTGTAAGGTTAGTGGAGATGAACCTGAACCGAAAGAAGGGTGATAGGCAAGCACAAGATGAGATGGATGGAAATTGGAAAGGAATTTTGGCAGTCAAAGTGAGAACCATTGAGTTAAAAAATCTGGTATTATTACTCCACAAAAGTCTAGTGGGGTTGGGCAGCTGGACACTGAATTCATCATGCCTCCCAAAGAAACGTAATTTGCAAGATAACTTTTTTTCACACGTCTTGCCGCATCGAAAAGTAGTAATGATTTTGCGAGGAAACATTCCACCCACTGATTGTCGTTTTTTAATCTTCGTTTTTGTTTTCCTTCCTTGATTTTTGACCACTTTTAAAATAGATAATGCTAAGGAGACGAAAGGAACTGAAAAACTGAACCAATTTTTTTGATACCCCATCTAATGGGGTTAGATCCCATCAAGCTCTTAGGTGAGGGAAGGAGACATCGGAAGAGATAACGGAGCCCTGGGATGAGGGAAGGAGACTCCTTGAAAAAGGGAACCACTTAAAACTTGAGAAACTTACTCTCCCATATTGTAATAAATGCTAGCAAAATGGGTTATTTTCATAGAAGAGCGGAAAGACTTCTCCATCTTTGGATTGGATTTGGGGAAGAGAGGAAGAACGAAGAAGATGGGGAGTTCATGCATGCTCAGGGTCGACGGTGACGCTCACTCCCCCATTACAGAAAATGAAGGTCGATAGTGATCACAAAAAAAAAAAAAAAAAAGGAAAAAGATGTAGTTTTTCTATATGGATTCCCTATTTGATATGAGTTTGGCTAAAGTTCCTTGTTTGGTGCACTGGCCATGTATAGTATTTTTTTGGATAAACTCCCCTTCTTTTTTTATAATTAAAATAAACATGATATTTTCAATGACAAAAGGCAAGATTCTTTCGATCACATGGAAAGAGAAGAAAAAATCTGAATAAATACAAGAGAGAGAGAGAGGGGCAAACCAGAACGTGAGGGGATCTACTAAGCCCAGCCTTCACCAGCCCAATTAGTAAAAATATTGGGTTTTAAACCTGTTTTAGGTTCCGATTAATATATTGATTCGGGTCAGTAATCCAATTTAGGCACTAATTCATAAACAGGTTCTATGCCAAATCCATATAGATCCGGACCCATGGACCCGAAACTCGGCATATGAGATTTTAAGATGGGAAATTTTATCTCAAAATTAAAGTTAGTTTGATATTTTAATGTTTAATCATAGAGATGGTGGACTCGATGCATTGCTACAAGTTGAATGATATATTTTAATTTTAAACTATAAAAAAGTGAAAAGAAATTATAATCAATTTTGGAACTAGATTCCTTTTAGTCTGTCAGGCGTGGTTTCATAAACGAATCCTGGACTCGAGTCAAATCCAATTTTGAAAACAAAACCATCATTTAGAAATAGTTGTCAATCTGGACCAAATAGTTCTAATCCGGACTCGACCTGTTTACATCCCTACATCTACATATGGCCAGCACAAGCGAGGTCTAGTCGCTGACATAAGCGTGATATAGCGTGACTCACGTGCAAACTAGTGAAGAAAATTAAAAAAAAGAAAAGACAGGTACTCAATCATGATCTTTCCTGGATTTTGTGAATTTATTATTTAACTATATAGGAAGGAAAGGAGCAAATCTTATAAGATTCCCATTGTGTGGTTTGTTGTTGATTGTTTACTCATCACTGATATCCAGGATTTTTAGGCATTCATTTTCTATTGGACTGGCTGAAAGTGAGCACTTTGAATTAAATATTCGAACATTTGTGTGAGTGTGTGTGGATGGGTGTGTAAGTACTTGTCCATTCCTAAGAAAATCAAAACGTGATTATGCACTCTTCACTTTGGAAAAGTGATGGTCTATCCACCAACTTAGACCTGTTAGATTGTATGGTCTCAATCCATCAGTTGATGTAATAAATTGATTAATTTCTTTATTCATCAATAAAATCATGCTTTCCTTTCATGAGATGAATGATGTTTTATTACTTAGTGTACATGACCAATACATATGACGTAATGGTTCATGAGATGAACCGAGTCCCATTAGTATATTAGATGTGATATATGTATATGGATGAGATCCATATGCGGGAGACATGTGTCACAAATCTTATACTTAAAATATCTTCACAACCAGTGATGAGACTAGACATCTCATCTGATAAGGTTGCAGCACTTTGATCACTATGAGATAGTGTGATTTTTCTCGATCATTAGAATGAAAGATTCTGGATCACGGTGCTGGTACATTCGATGTATTGAAGGACCATGAGAAGCACCTTATGAAATACTGTCTCGTTTTAAGGTTTGCTCTCATATTTCCCTAGCAATAGACTCTCAATCCTGAGACATTAATGAACTCAAGTTTTTTTCTATTCATTTGCTTTGAGTCACCAATGAGTGAGGCCAACTATAGGTCAATACCTTGGTGTCTTGGGTACATGGTAATAGGGCTGTGGGAACATCCAATGGTCAAGATGGAATCTATCTATATTATCTCCTTGTGCCAATTAATGGATTTGTCATTAGTAAGTGCGCACCCATCTCTATTAAGAGTTAATTGGATGGTACTGATGATTACTGTGATTAATTTGGGCTCAAGGATAATAAGATGTGGATCTAAGATTGGATGGAACAGATTTATTCCAATTGATCCATGGATATTGATAGAGGGGCCTACTTGTGGTAATTGGGAAGTTTAAAGTCTTCATTGTAATTTATTCCTAAGACTAAAGTACAATTGCATTTATATAGTGGTGTTATTTGCAATTAACTGTGGGCCCGGATTGCACATGAGATGTGGGGTCACGTGTCCTAGTTGGAGCCAGCTTTATGAGGAATCCCTAGTGGTCCCCACGCTAGCCCAAGTTATTAGAAAGATTCTATTCTTACTTGAACTCTAAATAAGAAGGAATTAGAAAGTTACTATTTCTATTTGAAGTGGGACTTCTAATAGTGGTAATAGTAAGCCACTAATTTGTGTGGAAGTGTGACTTCTAATGCAATTAGTAAGAGAGTCTTAAGAGGAGATTTGAGGGCTATAAATAAGGGAAAAAACCCCTTGGACGTCCAACATATATCCCCACCTAGGGATTCACGCCTAACCCTGGTTTGTACAAGTGTTGCACATCTCTTCCTTCTCCTCTCTCTCTTCTAGTTCCTTGGAGTTTCTAGTAGGGTTTTCTCTTGGAGATCCTACCCATCTTCTTGAGAAAAGATATCTGATAGAGGGTCATAGCGTGGAAGACAACATAGTTTTGGAGATCTCTAATTGCTGCAAGAAGAGCTCTTGATCAAGTTAATTGATTGTCTTATCCTCCATTAGAGCACTACCGGGTTCCAAATGTATAATCTACTTTTCTATTTATTGTAGATTATTTTGTTACATGTAGTTGCTGATTTCTATCTTATAGATAGTATTTTTGCTGTACTTGATTAATGAGATTGAGGAATTGCATCTTGGATTTGGTTTATGGCCTTCTGGATAGTTGATCCCTGAATCAAGTGGGTCAAAAAGTTTTGAAAACTTATCCACGAGGCCTACCTACTTCCAACAAGACCTTCATTCCTTCATTCCCTCATCTTTCTCAACAAACACAATCAGTCATCAATCCTTGATTGTAGCTCTATAACATAAGCAGCATGCGGGTGCCTGAGCGTCTTCTTCTAGAGCAGGAGTGAAAGGGAGACCAAAAAAAAAAAAAAACACACACACACACACAATTATCATATTCTTGAAACCATTAATTCCTAGAGTTTTGTACAGGTTTTAAACTTTCAGTGCTTCTTTATAAATAACTTCAATATTGTCTATAAAAGCATAATTAGTGTAAACTAATCTTATCTAAAAAGCCATTTTTCTGGAGTCTTTTTATATGGAGCCTAGCGGGTTACCCTCTGGTAAGAGTTGGGCCCACCTTTAGATTGTTCACATATAAAATTAGTAATTTTACATCACATTTTGTTCATGATCATTTTGTACGTGATCAAACTAATTGTGACTATCCTAATTGGGAAATGAATATATAATGGGGTGTTCATTCCTAGGCTAACCTGGCCAAAGCTTGTCTTTGGGTATAATATTCTAGCCACATAAAAGTTAAGATTTGGTATAATATTCTAGCCACACAAAAGTTAAGCCCAAGTTCAAACTTTGCAAATTCTATATGAATGCTTTCCTCCCTTGAGCTACATATTTGAGGCCAGTCAAGGCATTCAGGCATAAATAGGCCCACACCCAGGCCTGATCGATTTATCTATTGGAAGAGAAAATCAGGCCCAGCTCCATCCATGGAGCTTACAACAAAGCTGCCAAATCTAGCTAAGGCATGTTGGGCTTGGCCTTGCTAGCACAAGTGCCCCTAGCATAGGGTGTCTAGATTTTATTTGAAGTTAATTCTTATAGATTTTAAGGTAACTTGAGGTCCATTTGGCATATATGAGGTACTTAAAAGAATAGAAGGCTTTGCAAAGTGTGAAAGATTAAAAGACTAGATTTAAGATAGAAGTGTTACATGGAGCAATATATATATCCAATAGATCCCATTGGAGCAAGTGAATTGGTCTGGCACTGTGAATAATTGATACCTTCGGAAATGATCGTTGCTAGGCCCGAATCACTCACATGTGCAACCATATTATCATCAAGAAAAATGTTGCTTGGTTTTAGATCGCAATGAGCTATTGGTGATCGGCAATGATTATGAAGACAATCCAATGCACAAGCTATATCAACAGCTAGATTTAGGCTTTGAATAAGGTTTAAAATCTTCAGCGGACAAGGTCATTTGCACTTGGATGTAGCCAACCATCTAAACTCCCGTTAGTCTTGTATTCATGAAGTAATGCCTTGAAATCACTGCCACTAAAGTTGATGCTTGAGTAGACAGTGAAGACTTTGACAATATTCCGATGTTGAATGCTTCTAAGGGCTCGACATATTCAGCTATGAAACTCTTAGAAGCTCTTTGCTATTGTAATTTGAGAACTTTTATTGCAACAATCATATCCATGCGCTATATGATTCGCCTGTAGACAGAACCATAACTTCCTACACCAATCAAATTGGCAGATGAGAAGCCACTAGTTGCTCTAAAAAGCTCGGCATAAGTTACCCTTGAAAAGTTCTCTCCCATGGAAAGTGTAGAAAGATGATTCTCCCTCGATTTTTTTTTACTGAACAACTAATAAACATAGTAGAAGAAATGAAAAGAGAGCAGCAACAACAAAAACGAAGATGATTACTTTTCGAGAAAGTGGCCACTCTTTCTTGAAATCTTTTTTGGGGCATTGTGGGAATTGTAATTAGGAGATTCCACCACAAAGCTTGCTATTTCCAAGGATTGAAATTGCATATGCATTTTGAAAAATCCCTTGTTTTGAAACTCCACCCTCCAAATTGTTGAATGACAAATTCAAATACTCTAGAACATGAAGGTGTGCTCAGTCACTTGGAATATGCTCGATTAAGTTATTATATGAAAGATCAAGTTCTTGTAAACCTCTTAAAGCGCCCAAGGAATGAGGAATGTTTCCATGAAACAAGTTAATTTCCTTTCATATAGAGGTATTGCAAATGAACACAAGCGCCAAGAGCGTCAGGAATTTCACCAGACAGTTCATAGTTAGATATATCTAGTCGGAAAAGTTTTTCCAATTTACCAATATTAGATGGTAAGAAACCAGTCAAATTATTCATTTCAAAATGTAGCTCTAATAGGGAGGGATATCTGAAGGTATTATCCCATCAAGGTTATTGTCACTAAGATATAAGAGATGTAGATGTAGACACTATCAAAGACTCCTGGGAATGCTTCCCTGCAAATTATTTCTGCTTAATTCGAGGTGGTATAATTGAGTTAGATTTCCAATGGGATTTGTAATTTTTCTTAAAAGTTTGTTTCCATCTAGATTAAGCACTTGTAAATTAATAAGCTTTGTAAGATGGATGTGAATAGTTCCTTTGAGAAGGTTATCGTCTATGCCCAAATAAATCAAGTGGGCAAGATTCTCAATTCTTGGTGGGATGGCTAAAAAAATCTGGTTTTCACCTAGATCCATTTCACTCAGCTGAGTAGAGAGATTAGCAGTTGATTTGGGTAGTATACCACTGAACTTATTCTAGATATATATATATAAGTTTTCAAATACACTACAATTGGTCAAGGAATTGTTGAGAGTGAATTCCTCATCATTCCCACTAACTAGTTGGGTAGAAGCTGCAGAAAGCCACTTGAGGCCCTTTAGCCATCATATACTCATTGGCATATATCCTCAGAAGTAGTTGCCAGCAAGACTGAGAATGACTAAATTTGAAACATTGCCTAATGAAACTAGTATGGGTTTTGTAAATCTGTTTAGACCGACATAAATCCCTTCAAGATTTGGAAGAAATAGGCCCAACTCAGGTAGAAGGCACCCATATGAACGGTTTTCTCCAACACCAAGGACCCGAAGCAATGAGAGGTTATAAAGAGTGTAGGGAATTTTATCCAAACACTTATCATTGATTGCAAGATATTGCAGCTTCACCAGTTGGCCTAGTTCCTCGGGCCTAGGGTCGGACCTGAACTTAGGGGCTGACCCAGGTTCTAGGTAAGAGATCTTGACCACTCTTAAATGAGTGGAACATGGAGTAACCTCTTAGCCCTCACGTGAACCATCTATGATGGAATTTTAGTTAAAAGTTTTTGTACGCTTACAGGTTTTTCATAGTAATATGCATGTATGATTATTATTTTGCAGGAGCGCACAATAACTACAAATTCATAAAGGAAGGACTACAGCGTAACTCTCAAAAAAGAGGAAAAAAGATTAGAAAACTTTACAGTAAAAAAGAAGCGTTTGTGCTTCTAATTGTATTTCGTAATTGTTATATTATGCTAGTGCCACCCGGGGGATTAGTCTTGTTAGGTCAAAAGACCTTAAATATATATACCCATGTCATTAAACGAAAAAAATGAGACAAACCGGTATATTCTATGAGAAGTTTGTAAAAGGAATACTGTTCTATATCTAATGCCAAAATTAAACACAAATAGTAGCAAAGAATTTCTAATTTTTAGGAGTCCTGAAACTTGAATTGATGGATGGAATATCAACGCGGTTTGATATCAATGATAAGAAGGGCGAAAATCAGATGGCTCGGATCTTACAGCCTGAGTATTTTTCATCAATTTGAGGCCATGATTGCAATGGTTTGAAAAATGAAATTGTGGGTCCATGTCACAAGTAACTGATGACCAAATCAAACTGTGTTTATTTAGGACCCCTCAGGCAGCTGGCTTTGGTAGTTGGTAAGGTGGCACCCCCTTTTTTTTTTTTTTTTTTCAAAAAGATACTTGAGAGGTGGAGCCCCTCTCCTCGGACTAGTGTTGCTTGAAAGGCGTCCCAAATTATTCTTATTGTTTAAAATCTGAACAAAGTCACTTATCATTTCACCACATTGTTATCACTAATTAGAATCAAACCATCAACAAAAATGTGGAAGAAACTTCCTAATTTCACTTACAAACGACTCATTATCGCTCAATTCCACCTGCTAATACTACAGCCTATAGTTGTTCAGAAAGTGACGTTTGACCCTAATTTCAATCCATTCAGGGTCATATATTATACATACCACAAGAAAAATTATGTATAAATTACATTACTATATATATTTTATCCATATCAATCTAATGATTTGTCCACCAATAATCTTTTATCAAGGATACATGTACTGAATATAGATAACATGGCTCTTTCATCCTATCCTAGTTAGTTTTAATTGGAGCATATTTCTCCCTGCACTTTGCCATATACTTTTTTTGTTTTTTTGTTTTTTAGGGTTTTTTTTTTTTTTGTTCTTTAACTATTTTTTATTCTTTATAAATTATTTTATTTATATTTTAAAAATTAATCATTGCATATATTATTGATGGATTTCTCACTTGTTACCAAACATTCTCCTAAGGAAATAAATATGCTCTTAGAGAAAATATATAACACAAATAAAACTCTCACTTATATACAAACGACACTTTTCTACATAATCATTCTTATCATGCGGCCAATTATACATCTATATTTACCAACACAAGATATGAACATTTATTCATCATGAGTGCCAATTATACATTTCTTACAACTGTAGCAGCAAGGTAAAAGTCCCTAAACTCTCACTTTTATACAGAAGACACTTTTCTACATAATCTTTCTTATTATGGCAGCCAATGAAACTTCTATATTTGCCAACACAAGATGAACATTTATTAATCATGAGTGCCAATTATACATTTCTTACAACTGTAGCAGCGAGGTAAAAGTCCCTAACTTCATGCAATTCGGCGATGACATCTTTCATCTCTTTTCGTGCTTTCGGGGACTCAACGGAACATGATACACCTATGTTCACCAATGAAACCAGGCACTCGTGCATCATGCTTCTATTGTGTCTGATGATTTCAATTTCTTCTGAGAGCAATCGACGATCTACGATGTCCATTACACTATCAGGCAATGCCATCTTAGCAAATTGATGAAGACCGAGATCATCTTTAAACATATCATCAGGTCTCTTTCCGGTGACCATCTCCAATAGAAGGATCCCATAGCTATACACATCTCCATCTGTAGATGGATTAGCACCCATACCATATTCTGCAATTCATAAACCTCATATTTTTAATAATAAAGGGCTCAAAGTTTTACGTGCTCGACTCATCTCCTCCACACTCCCAATCTTAATTACGCAGAAATATGTGAAATATAACTTGTAAGTCCAAAATTTAATGACTTATAATGAAGCAGGTTGGGCAATCCGGCAATGTCTGACTTTGGATATGAGAAAGTAGTTTTTTTTTCCTCCTGTACAACAAAACTGATGATTTATGACGTTCAGTCATAGAGAGCAAGCAAGAATGTCAATGAACCGAGCTAGGTTGGGCTGCATGGACTCGACTGGGCATGAGCCCTTTTTTTTTTTTTTCTGCTGTTGTTGTTGTCTACAGAGAAAGGGTTACATAACAATAGAAAAAAAGAAAAAAAGAAGAAGAAGAAGAAGAAGAAGAAACAAACAAAGCAGGGAAATAAACGAACACGTACAAAAACAGAACTTGAATGAGCCCCCAAAAAAAAAACACCACAAAAGTGCCAGCACTCCACTTGGGCGTAATTTCACTATGTGAAAACTAAAAAGAGATTGAGTTGTCTCAGTTAACTCACAAGCTAACCTCGATTTGAGCTTATCTTGTGATTCAGCTTGCGCTTAGCTTGGCCTGTAAAATTTTGTATCATATATGCCATATATAAATAAACATATTATTACACACACATATGATACAATATTACAGTTGTGTGTTTAATATTATGGCAACATGATATTATGGTACATATAATTTTAATACTGAATATGCATATATTATATATAATTTTATTAGGGATAAAAAATAAAGTGAAGTTTAAGCATAACTTGACTAGAGATAGATTTGTCAAGCTTGACCATAGCTTTAACTCCCAAGTCTACTACGATGACGGTCTATCATTGTCTACTACATTTTAAAAGATAGAAAACCAATCTACCACCATCTCCTTCTCTACAAACACAACCACTCATCAGCCCCTAATTTAGCGGTCCTCATGGGCCGGCCTAGCCCGAGCCTGATCCGCACCTAGCCCGCTTTGGGCCGGGCTTGGATATGTAATTAGGGCCTTATTAATAATTGGGCCGAACGTGGATTAAATAATGGAAAACCCATAGCCTGGCCCTGCTTGTATAAGAAATGCATGCAATTTAATTTAATTTAATTAGTGTTCTAATGCCCACAAAAGTGATGAAAAGCCCGGTTCAGCCCGGCCTGATTGATTAAATGGTGGGCTTGGGCCTAATTTTATGGCCCGTGTAAGGCTTGGTATGGGCATGGGCCAGTGTTTCTAAAGCTGGGTTGGGCTTGGATATGCCATTGCGGACAGGTAGATCAAGGTGCTTGTTCTTTTTTTTTTTTTTTTTTTTTTTCAATTGATGTCAGAGAATTGAACAGAGTAGAGGTACCAGGCATTGGAGGGGCACAAAAAAATTTGAGTTTTTCAAGTCCTTCTCTCAGTTTCTACAGAATCATTGAATGTGGGATTCTCAACAATCTCACTCTTATTGAGATTTAAGTCTCTTTGATCCTTCATTCAAATGGATTTATTTTAATTTTTCTTTGTGCTGGTGTGGATCGTTGATTCAAATTGATTTTTTTATTTGTTTTTAGATTCACTATCTTCTTCGTGGACAGAGAAATTGTTGTCCTCTCAGGTAGTTAATTTTTGTCTCTTTTTGGGACGGGAATATGTCTTGAATTTGGGGTTTATTTTTTTATTTTTTTTGTGTATTCATGAAAAAACCCCGTGACATAAAATCATTAACAAACCCATCTGACCTCAAAAGGGTGACTGGGCGTTAAAGTGTCATACAATATTGACGTGGCAACTTGGTATTGGCCCACTCATGGGAACCTTATCATGGACCCTCCGGGTGTTTGGGTAATTCACTTGTTGACAGATGTGAAGGTCTTCAATTTAAGAGACATGAACAGGAGTCATATAAAAATGTAATAAATCTTAAAAGCCACTTCTTTTTTTTAAGTTGAAAAGTAATTTTCTCATTTTGTTAAATGAAAATAGAAATTTATTTTTTATAAATAAAGAAAAAATTTCAAATAAGGCTTCAAGTTTTTACATTATTTAAAAAAGGACATGAGTTTCAAAACTTTTCAAATTAATCCATAAGTTTTCCAAAAAAAATTCAATGGATATTTGTTCATTTAAAGCTACTTTTGATAATTTTTCCCTCAAATCTCGTTAAAAACACAAATTACACTTCATTAAGATAAAACTATCCTTCACTTTCTCTATATCATTCTCATTTCCTTCACCGGTGCCCTAACTGTGATAACAGATAGCCAGCAGGAGCGGAACAAGTAATTTTTTGTTGGGGGGGGCCAAAGTACTAAAATCTTTACTATACACTATAGGTTCCATGGGATCGTCTTCAAATGTAGGACCCTTCCCCTCAAATTCCGTGGGTTCCGCCGTGACGAATTGTGGTTTACATTGAAATCTCACAATGATATTTGAGATTTTTTTTGGGACACCTATGTATGCTTATTGATAAATATATATCATTGAAGAAGACTCATACTTAAGTTTTAAATTGTTCATAAACATGGCCCTACTAGTTTTTATCATCTAAAAATGCTTTGCTCCAATCATATTTATTCTGACATAGGTTCAAATATAACTAAAAAAAAATAAGAAAGTAACTAGTTTTTTTAATTCATAGTGGATATATATAACTCCATTTGAATTAGAAATTTATGTAATAAAAGAACACGAGGAGAAAATAATTTTTAGTGATTTAGATTTTATACGTGAGCTTCAATGACTGAAAAGATTAATACTGTACCGTGCACGATTATATTTACAAAGTGTAAATAATTAAACTAAGAAATTTGTAAGATGGTTATATTTTTCTTCAACCAACATATTAGCACTTAAATGAGGGTATCCAAGATCTGCTACTTGGAGACGGCGTGTGGGCAACTCTCGGCTAATCTAACACAACAAAAATCATTAGATTCCCATTTATATTTATTGAATAAATGGCTTGGGCAATGAATTTCTATTTATGTAAAAAATCACTCAATAATATTAGCAGATTCGTTCTCCTTTAACTTCTCCATTTCATTTCATTTCCTTTTCTTTCATTTCTTTTCATTCACTCTATTTTATTTTCTAACAAATCAATTAAGATCGTGTAACACTACTTTTAGAATCAATGATTCCTACAATTAAATCTAACAATTGATGGGGGACCATCCTTCACAAAATAGATGCTCCCACATAATCTAAACAAAAGGAGTTTTAAAAAACTATGGGGTCCAAGGCCCCTGCCGGCCCCCCTCTAGTTCCGCCCCTGACAGCCAGCATCCATACGATAATCAGCTGCATGTAGTGGCTATTGGAACCATGCCATTGCTTTAAATGAAGGGTAATTTGGGTACTTTAAAAATTTTGAGTGAAAACTGTTGCTAGGAAGTACCTTTAAATGACTAAATGTCATTAATTAAAAATTTACTGAAAAATTCAGGGACTAATTTGAATGGTAGTAGAACTTGTGTTCTTTTCTAAAATAAGGCAAAAGCTTAGGACCTTATTTGAAGTAAGGCAAATGGTATTTTCTATTACAAAAGCCAAGAGAGGATATTAGCAAAAACTTATGACTTTTCCATATCAATCAATTCAATGCACTGTTGAGGGATTGCTCGTTGGGAGGAAGAGCGTGTCATGGGTTCTTTCATGTGATGTAATATGGAATTGTCAATCACATGGGAAGAGAAGAAAAAAATTTAATAAATACAAGACAGAGAGGGGCTCACCAGAACGGTTTTGTGCATGGAGCCCACACGGCTTTGGGTTTTCTGCAGGTCAAGTCAAGCGGATCCCACCACCGATCCACACGGCTTCTCCTATTATCTGGAATTCCAACCCGTAAAAAATCGGATTTTAAACTTGTTTTAGATTCTGATTAACAAACAGATTTGGGTCCAAAACCCAATTTAGGCACTAATTCATAAACGAATTCTGTTCCGGATCCATATAGATTCTGTCCAGTTACCTGAGACTTGACGTTAGAGATTTTAAGATGGGAAATTGTAGGTCAAACTTAACTTTGGTCGGACATTTTTATGTTTCATAATAGAGATGGTAGACTTGATGCATTGCTATAAGTTGAATGATATCCTTATTTTAAGCTAAAAATAAAAAAAAAGTAAAAAAAGTAATCCCCGTGACATAAAATTATTTACAAACTCATCTGGCCTCAAGGGTGACCGGGCGCTGAAGTGTCTTACAATGTTGACATGGCAACTTGGTATTGGCCCACTCATGGGAAACTTACCGTGGACCCACGGATGTGAAGGTCTTCAATTTAAGAGACATGAAGATGAGTCATGTAAAAAAGTAATAAATCTTAAAAACCACTTTTTTTTTAAAGCCGAAAAGTAATTTTCTCATTTTATTAAATGAAAAAAGACATTTATCTTTTATAAATAAAAGGAAAAATTTCAAACAAGGCCTTAAGTCTTTACATTATTTAAAAAAGGACATAAGTTTTAAAAAATTTCAAATTAGTCCATAATTTTTCCAAAAATATTCAATGGATATCAATCCATTTGAAGCTATTTTTGATAACTTTTTCCCTCAAATCTTTTTAAAAACACAAATTACACTTCATTCAGATAAAAGTCTTCTTCACTTCCTCCATGTTATTCTCATTTCCTTTACCGACACCTCCACGATGATAAAAGATAGCCAACATCACTACAGCGATCAGTTTTATCTACGGCTGTTGGAACCATGCCATTGCTTCAAATGAAGGGTAATTTGAATACTTTCAAAATTTTGAGGGAAAATTGTCGTCAGGAAATACCTTTAAATGACTGAATGTTCTTAATTAAAAATTTAATGAAAAACTCGAGAATTAATTTGAATGGTTTTAGAGCTTGTTTGTTGAAATAAGACAAAAACTTAGGAACTTATTTGAAATATTTGAAATATG
This sequence comes from Cinnamomum chago, assembly GCA_038049695.1. Classification (NCBI taxonomy): domain Eukaryota; kingdom Viridiplantae; phylum Streptophyta; class Magnoliopsida; order Laurales; family Lauraceae; genus Cinnamomum; species Cinnamomum chago. The sequence continues at coordinate 67,587,703 of CP142458.1, read as the reverse complement.
GCAAATGATATTTTCTATGACAAAAGCAAAGAGAGGATATTAGCAAAAACTTATGGCATTTCCATATCAATCAATTCAATGCAGTTTGAAGGGGCTGCTCATTGATTCGTAGTCTTTTGTCTTTTGCAGATGGGAGGAAGAGAGTGTCAAACACATGGGAAGACAAGTCGTCGTGGGAAAGAAACAGAGTCAATGGCGTCCTTGCAAGGGAGAAGCGAAAACGAAATTAAAAATCAAGTCTACAATGTCCAACGAAGTTTCATTGCACCGTCTGTCACTCAACTACTACATTTTCATCTCGACGTCCATCAGATATCATATAACGCAAAAAAGTCAAATCAGAGGGACCACACCACGCACCCAGTTGGTTTTCTTGACCAAAGGATGAGTCCTATTCTCACAAAAAGATACAAGGAAAAACATTTTTATGGTTTGTACAAGGATCTATGGTTTTTACTTTTTTTTGTAAAATTGGGAGGGGATTTTGAAATTGTGTGTAATTTTGTTATGATTTTTTATTATTTCTTGTCTTAGTTTCACTTTACTTTAATTTAATTAGTTAATTGGTAAACACGTCCTTAGACTTTGATGTAGAGAAACTCTAGAGTTAAAATGAGGGGTACTTTAAGGTGGAGCCCAGCTATTCTTTGTTTCTAACTATCCATTTCATTCCTTAAGTTGGATGGCTGACATTGACAAATGAAACTAACTTTCGGTAAATGCGGATCTACAATCCCTTCTTGTTAATTTCATTTTTTTTTTACTTGGTTGAAGTTTTTGATGATGATACTTCCTCTAATTCTTTAATCTCGCCTGATCTCATCTCTATTCATTCTTGTATTTTTTTTTTCCAATCTTGATAATATAAAATCATTGTTGAAAACCAACTCATCATAATAAAATTTACAATTGTTCATAAAGTTATTCGTCGTCGTCGTCATTGTCGTTATCATCATTATCATCATTATCAAAGCCTTGTCCCAGCAATGTTGGAGTCAGCTATATGAAAACTTTATATTCAAATTCTTCAGGTTGTGACAAAAGTGTTAAGCTAGCTGTCAATCTTTACAGTGCAATCCTCCTTTATCTAAGCTTTGGACTGGGTAACACTAATGATCTTTATGGTTTATCTCTTGATTTCTTTAGCTTATAAGGTAAGTTTGAATAGAGAAGAGAGAAAAAGAAAGAATACAAAGAGCTGAAAAGCTCCCAAAGAGGAAAGCAGGGGAACCTAATCCGGCCAAAAACAGAGGCAGGAAAAAGAAAACAAAGAGTTGATACCACCAACATTCCACATTGTTCATTTTGATCAATTTATTTCAAACCATATTATTCATGCTAGAATTTCGTATTAAAGAAGATTTCATATTTAGTAATGAAATGGATCATAGAAATTCCACCAGATTCTGGTGGAATCCTCCATGCTAGCCTTACGTTTTTTGCCTCATCCATGTTCTTGATTTCCATTTCTAATTTTCTAAAGAGAATAACAAATTCCAAGTACTTGCATTTCAATTAGTTTTTTTTTGGTAAATGCATTTCAATTAGTTGAGTCTAGGTTATAACTAGTCCACAGACCGCTTGGAAGAAGAACGACACAAGGCGTATGGAGTTTCAATGGATAAACATTAATTTGAGTGTCAAAAAGAATTAAAACAATCTAAAGTAATCACAAAGGTAACTATTGAAGAAAAACCTACTAAACACTTGCAACTTTTCAACTCTACATAAATTTCTTAAATTCAAACATTAAAATATCCGCGAAGTTTCATTTGTACCATCTGTCACTCAACTACTACGTTTTCATCTCTACGACCATCAGATAACGCAAAAAAAAGTCGAAAAGGCATTTTGGGTCGGTCTCCAACCCCTAGAGGGAAAACACCACACACTAGGCATGGAAAACGAGCCGTGCCAGTCCCAACCTTGACCCGCCCGTGCCAGGCGTGCATCCTTCATATTTTTTTCTGATTTATTTTATTTTTAGTATTAAAAATGAAAATTAGAATACAAGTACAGAAAATGATAAAGATATTTAAGTGGTTCGGTCAAACTCGACCTAGTCCACTGATAAGAGAGAACCATTTGAATCTTAACTTCTTGAAGGTTTCTCAATAGGATTACCTTCAAAACCTTACAATCTTTCTTAGAAAATAAAAATAAAAAAAGAATGGAAAAACTTATATATTTACAAATTACAATGAAGGAAAAAGTAAAAAAATCAGATACGTAGTCCACTAATGTATTCTGCTGGATCATAATCTTTCATTGATGTTAACTCTTGCTTCCTCATATCTGCCAAATACCAGTCTCGGAGGCAAACACAACACTCCACCGTTTCTTTAGTTAGATTTGTTCCTCTGTCATCCACCACACGTCCACTTGCACTAAAAACTTGTTCTGATGATACAGAAGACATTGGAATAGTCAATAGATCATGAGCCATGGCGGTCAACACCGGATAAACGCTTTCTTGTTGCTTTCACCAGGCTAAAAGGTCAAAACTAGATGCATCATGCACCCGTATTATACTGATGTCAAGATACAATGATAACTCCGTCACAGTGTTACTTGAGCTTGAACTGGATGCCATGTCTGTGGACAGGGAAGAATACCACACATCCCACTCACCAACACCTGTTTGTTGGACTTTTGAATAGCCCATACTAAGCCCAGTTGTACCCATTTGCTCACAATAAAATTGAAAAAGTGCTTGTAAATTTGCCCTTATATTTGAAAAAAATCTTTAAATCTATATAATTCATATTTTTATTTATTCCATCAATAAAAAATTGTACACCACTTACTTTTAACCTAGGATCAAATACAGCAGCTAAAGAAAATGTCATTGGAGTCTCTTTCCAATATTTATTAAAGTTTTCTGCCATGTTTCCAATAGTGCTACTCAATAAAAAATGATCTCTAAATCTATTGAATTGTAAAGTAATTTTAAAAAACTTTATTAAAGCTTCATTAGATGTGGGATAATATATCCCAGAAAAAAAATAATGTTGAAGTATAAAAAGCTTCTAATAAATCTCTTATATGGGCATACAACTCCTAATGTTCATCACTAATCATCAAATCTTGTGCATGAAAAGCACAAAATTCATTCAAAATAGTTGTTGGTCAAGTACATTGTTTAACAAATCATACATAGAATTCCAATATGTTCTTTCTATTTAGGCATTTTAATAGCTAATACGCCTTGCCTCACACATATTTGGACATACAATTGTCTTCTCTGTGCGGAGGAGAAAATAAATCTAGCAATATCTTTAATAGCATCTGTGTAACTTACAATATGCTTTAAATCAACCTTTGCAATGAGATTTAAGATATGATATACACATCTATTTTGAAAGATAGAGTTATCTATCAAAGTTGCAAGTGGCATCTGCATTTTAATTAATTCAATAGCCACTGTATTATTACTGGCATTATCTAAAGTTATAGATAAAATTTTCTCCTTAATGTTATATTCATCTAGTTTTTCCAAAATAAATGTACTTATTCTAGTGCCATTGTGTGGCCATTCAAGACAGCTAAAACTAATTTTACGTTTATTAATAATTCATTTTACATCTATGTTATGTGCAGTAATACAAAGAAAACTATCACCCCCTTCAAAAGTCCACATATCTGTAGTTATGGCTATTCTACCATGAATTTCTGCAAGGTAATTTTTTATATTTATTTTCTTTTCCTGCCATAGTCTAATAGCATCATTTCTGACTATATTTCTTGAAATACTATGAAATTGTGGTTGACAGTATTTTTGGACCCATTCTGCAAAAAACTCATTTTCAACAAAAACAAATGGTAATTCGGATAACACAATCATTTTAACAAAATTTTGTCTAGTACTTTGTGTATTAAAAGAGAAAAAAGACCTAAACTGCTACTACTACTACCACCATCAGTAGCAGAAATTTGGGTTTGTGAACCAGGCCTCTCTGCCCTTGCATCCGCTGGCTTATGTAAAGCTAAACATTTTTGCCTATGTCTTGACAAATGGTCGGTACCTGATTTTGAATCGGCAGAATAAATCTTACAACAAAATTTGGATATTTTCCTTTTCAATTTTTTTTCCATTTTCAATAACATCAAACTTTGTAAAGACCTCCCAAACTACTGAAGTTCTATTCTTCTTAGTTGGTTTACGGGAACTCTGAGGAAAGGGGGGTGGTAAATCACCTATTTCATCTTGTAATTCAATAAAATCTTTTTCTACCTCTGAATTAACAGAAGAAGATTCTGTGGGAAGTCTTCTAGCCATATTTCAAAAAATAAAATTTATAAATAATAACAGTAATAGGTTAATAGCCTTCTTTTGTGATAATTAATATAAGAAAGGGAAGAAAATGAAAGTTAATATAATATATTGTAAACTTATATATATGGAATCTCAAATTTAAATAATATAAATACCTCTAAATCTTTGAAGGCCCATTTAATCTTGTCTCTTGATGACTTGATCTTTGGTCCTCCAAAAACTTCTTAGAGAGAGTGAAGAGGTGAATGCTTTGAGAGAGAGCTAGAGAATGTATAAAGAGAGAGAGAGAGAGAGAGAGAGAGAGAGTTGTGTAAATTGGTGAGAAATGAGAATCACTACAACAATATGCAGTTTTAGTGACGTTTTTTAGCGACGCTTTTATAAATCGTCGGTAAAAGTCATTCCTTTACTGACGGTTATACAAAAACGTCGGTAAAAGTATGACTTTTACCGACGTTTTCCTTAAAAACGTCGACAAAGTCCAATCTGGAAAATAGGCTAGTGAGAATGAGAGATTATTACCGACGAATTAGAAAACGTCGGTAAAATGACTTTTAGCGACGTTTTATTTGTTTTACCGACGACAAAAAACGTTTGTAAAAATCTTTTTATTTTTTATTTATTTTTCTATTTTCTTTTACAGACGAAAAAAAACGTTGGTAAAAGTCTTTATATCTTTTATTTATTTTTCTATTTTCCTTTTGCCGACGAAAAAAAAATGTCGGTAAAAGTCTTTCTATTTTTTATTTGCCAACGAAAACTAAAACGTCGGTAAAAGGAATTTATTTTTTATTTATGTTTTTTATTTTACCGCCGAAATTAATGTTTTACCGACGAAAATTAGCGTCGGTAAGTGTTTTACAGATGTTTAGCATAAAACGTCGGTAAAAGTTGTTAATTTTTAACTTATTTTTTATTAATAAAAATTTATTAATTTTTACCGACGAAAAAAAAAACGTCGGTAAAAATCCAATTTTCCCCTCTCCCGCCCAATATCCCTCTTTTATCTCTTTCCCTCTCCCTCTTTTCTCTCTCTCGATCTGCGCTTCTCTCACTCTCTGTCTCGCTCTCTCTGCTCTCTCTATTCTCTCTGCTATTTATCTCTCTCCCTGGCTCGATCTCTGCGCTCTATCTCGCTCGTTCTCTCTGTCTCTCTCGCTCGCTCGCTCTCTCTCGCTCTCTCTCTCTCTCTGATATTTGGTAAATCAGTTGATTGTTCTTCTTCTTCTTCTTCTTTTTGTTTTGTGTTTTCATGATTTGATTGATTCCTTTTTTGGTTTTTCCCCATGGCCATCATATTTCTGTTGCAGTTGAAATTGGATCTTTTATGAATTGGGATATTTTAATATTTCAACTTGGGATGTTCTGATTTTAGTAGATCAGTTAATGTTTTGTTAGTTCTCTGCGATTTATTATACTAGGATTATCAAAATAGCTGCTTAAGGCATGGTGGGATTTTTTGCTTATGGATGAGCTTTCATGGGCAAACGAATTTGTGATGGAGAGGTTAGATTTGATTGCATATTTTACTCTGTTTCCTAATCTTCAAAATCCATAAAGATTTCTTCTGTTTTGTGGTGATGGTTTTGCTTATTTTTCCTTTTATTTCTTTGTAGAATATCCACCCCTTTCATTTTTTTTTTTGTTTTTTCATCTTTGTTTTGATACATTGCTGCCAGGCATCATTCCTATTAGAAACGTAAAGCATATAAGGTTTTGTTCAAATGTGAAAATTTAACATTTATCGGAAGTAATATTTTTTTTCCAGGTTGGGTGAGTCTGATGGGCTAGGTATTCTATGTTCATAGTTTGTGCTTTCAAATAGATCTTTGCTCATAAGGAACCAAAGTGGGTGATCTGACTGGGAGTTTTCTCTTGTTGTCAGTTTTTGACTGTTCTAAGAAATAAGAAATCTGGTATCTCCCTAGTTTTCTCTATTATCAGTTATATGATTGGTTATAGCATTTAATTTGCTTTAAAAAATATATAAATGCAAACTGAGGCCTGTTCTGTGTTATGGTTTTGGAGCTTAGACTCCAAATCCTGCAGGTATGGGTGACTTTGAGGACTTCATATATGATAAGTAAACTTGTAGGAATGTGGTACACTACTTGTTTTCCTGATCTAGCTTTGCCTCGGATATTAATTATGTAACATGTAGGAATGGGTAATTGTTGCATGTTGTGGTCAGCTGTAAGAAATGTGAATGGGACTCCTAACATTTGTGGGAGCTGTAGCTTCCATTTTCCAACGTGGTATATGTATGTGAGATTTGATCTGCTCATCAGGTGAGCTTTTACTGATGGATGCCCTGACCCAAGAACAGACCGATCTGCACTTCTAGTTGTAGTGTGGACTGTGGACTGTTATCCTCCTTGTGTTATAACGAATTCTTTTGTGCATGCATGGCCAAATTGATAGTGGTGTGGTCTAATGTTTAGGCCAGGGCATTTATATCATAGGGCCTGCCTTATGGGTGGCTTGAATCCTTTTATAAGTTTGCTACATGGGTCCCTTGATACAGGACTCATTCATGTCTTGTTAATAGGGCACCTCAAAGTATTGAGTTTGTTCCAACTTTGGCTTTGAAACCATATCCTAATTATTTCTCTAAAAACTGCAATTGCCATTTTACAACCATGGAAATAAGATGGCTTCTAAAATGTGCAAAGCTCAAAGATGTGCTTCAGAAACCATTGCACTGACAACTCAGTGGCATGGGCATACCACTATAAAGGAGGCAACCTGGGGTCGATCTCCTACTCTCACAGTTGGAGTTCCAATCCCCTGCCACTCTCAAAGTAAATTAAAAAACAAATTTATTTTTTTTAAAAAGATAAAATACTTTTGCCGACGAAAAAAAAAAGTCGGTAAAAGTCAATAAGCGTCGGTAAAAATATAATTTTTGCCGACGAAAAAATATTTCGTCGGTAAAAGGTTTTTATCCACCTTTTGTTACCGACGTCTGGCCGACGAAAATATTTTCGTCGGTAAAGCGTTTTACCGACGATTTAGTGACTTTTGGCGACGAAAAATTCCGTCGCTGAAAGTGCAGTTTCTTGTAGTGAATGGGAGGATTAAGGTATTTACAGACTTTGTAAAATGGAAAATGACACAAAATACCCCTTATATGACTGTTTTATAGCTGCTGGGGGGTAAAATGGACTTTTAAAAAAAATGACATTTTGGCCGTTGGGCGGGCTTGGAGGGGCTTGCGGGCCAGCAGTTGGGCGGGCCGATCCTGACAGGCCACAGGTGCCCACCCACGTGCCAAGTGTGCCTGGCTGGTCGGGCCCAGGCACCTCGGCCCATGTCACAGGCCGTGCCCTGTGCCCGTTGACTGGTTCGGCATGGCCCTGCCCATTTGACATACCTAACCCACACACACAGTTGGTTTTGATGACCAAAGCATGAGTCCTATTCTCACAAAAAGATACAAGGAAAAACATTTCTATATATAGTTTGTACAAAGGTTCCGGGCCATCCTATTCTTGTTTGGCAACTCAAGTAAGGAAGAGCCCTCATTTAAAAAAAGAAAAAAGTCCCATAAAAAGTACTTTAATTCAAATTACCTTTATATTTAACAAAAAAAAAGTAAAAAAGCAACCCCATTTCTCTACTAAAAGACAAAAAAACTATACTTCCCAATGCAAAAGGTAAAAAAGATTCCATTACAAACAACTAAAAATAAAATACCATTATAACCCACTTTTTTTTATTCTTTATTTAAAATAATCTTTACTTCACTCAATTTCATTAGTAAAGCCCCCAAACTGGCCCGACTTTGATGTAGAGAAATTCTAGAGTTAAAATGAGGGGATCTTTATGGTGGAGCCCACCTATTCTTTGTTTCTAACTGTCCATTTCATTCCTTAGGTTGGATGGCTGACATTGACCAATGAAACTAACTTTTGGTAGATGCTGTTCTACAATCCCTTCTTGTTAATTTCATTTTTTACTTGGTTGAAGTTTTTGGTGATGACACTTCCTCTAAATCTTTAATCTCGCCTGATTTCGTCTCTATTCATTCTTGTATTTTTTTTTCAAATCTTGATAATGTAAAATCATTGTTGAAAAACAACTCATCATAATAAGATTTACAATTGTTCATAAAGTTATTCGTCGTCGTTGTCATCATCATCAAAGCCTTATCCCAGCGATATTGGAGTCAGCTACATGAAAACTTTATATTCAAATTCTTCGGGTTGTGACAAAAGTTTTAAGCTAGCTGTCAATCTATGCGGTGCAGTCCTCCTTTATCTAAGCTTTGGACTAGGCAACACTAATGATCTTTATGGTTATCTCTTGATTTTTTTATTTTTTTTTGCTTTTAAAGTAAATTTGAATTAAGAAGAGAGAAAAAGAAAGAAAACGAGGAGCTGAAAAGCTACCAAAGAAGAAAGCAGGGGAACCTAATCCGGCCAAAAACAGAGGCAGGAAAAAGAAAACAAAGAGTTGATACCACCAACATTCCACATTGTTCATTTTGATCAATTTATTTCAAACCAAATTATTCTTGCTAGAATTTCTTATTAAAGAAAATTTCATATTTAGTAATGAAATGGATGATCATAGAAATTCCACCAGATTCTAGTGGAATCCTCCATGCCAGCCTTACTTTCTGCCTCATCCATGTTCTTGATTTTTAGGATTCCTCTCATTTATCCCAGTTTATTTCCATTTGAGGATGATTCCATTTCTAATTTTCTAAAGAGAATAACAAATTCCAAGTACTTGCATTTCAAAAATTTTTTTTTTTTTGGTAAATGCATTTCAATTAGTTGAATCTAGGTTTATAACTAGTCCACGAACCGCTTGGTAGAAGAATCACACAAAGTGTATGGAGTTTCAATAGATAAACATTAATTTGAGTGTCAAAAAGAATTAAAACAATCTAAAGTAATCACAAAGGTAATTATTGAAGAAAAACCTACTAGACACTTGTAAATTTTCAATTCAAACATAAATTTCTTAAATTCAAACAGCCAACCAACTGATTTCACTAATCTAACAACCATGCTCCTAGCACAATAATTCATTATTTAAATTAGAAAGCTAAAGACCAGCTATCATCTATCAAACTTTAGAATCTTACGAGGCAACGATTAATTAGAACAACCATGACCTATGGAGTAGACTGTTGGCCAACTAGGAAATAAGACATTGATGATGACGACGATGATCCATCATCATCAGAGTTATTATCCAAATGCACTAGTCAAGAATTGTAATTACTAGAGTTAACTGAGTCCAACTGGGATTTTGAAAATGGTCTCCCACCTCTCTGGTGATTTTGATCATGATCAGCCTAATTCAATCTGTGGGCCTAGATGCCAATGGTCCGGATCAGCCATCTGTGTTGATAATGTAATGGCCCCACTTTGAATGATGGCCCATGCACAGAAAATTTCCAATTTTGAAGAGTTCTGAAACTTGCTTTGGTGGTTAAGAAACAAAATACTAAAATGCTGTCGGTAATCATGATGAAAAAAGGGCAAAAATCGGATGGCGAAAGGTTTTTGACTACATCATATCATATAATCTAAGATGACCGAGTTCATGCCATATGTATTACTTTAATACTTTCAAGCATTGAAGAGAATCGTGATTAAGTCCTGTCACCTTAATAGGTCATTTTAAGGCCATTAAATAGATAATTATCGTCTAATTTTGTAATGATATCTAGCTGGCTCTTACTCTTAGGGTTCCTTCTCTCTTACACATGGAATATGAAAATGGGATTTTCATGTGTAAAATTTGTAAATGTGAATTTTAAAGTTTAAACTTACACACATGAAACACACAATAGCATGTTTATTTGGGAAGCTCCATTTTCACTCATATTTATATATCTAAAAAATCTATGAATGTTTAAGACACAAGACTAAGAGCCTATTAGTTTGCAAAAAAATGCATAGGGTTGTATGTGTAGAAATTTATGGTGAAATGAGCTCACCAAAGGATTGTTAAAGGGGTAAGTGACGAAGGATAAAAGGTGGAGATGTAGATTAAATCTCGACTTTCCTAGGTGGATATGTATTCATTTCTCACCTTCCCTTTATTCAATTTTCATTAAGAGAAAGGTTATTTGATATTTATTTTTTTATATTCACCTTTGGTTCTTCATTTTTTAAGTACCTATGGAAATACAATCCTTAGTATTCAATTATATGAAATAAACAAGCCCTGAACATCTTGGGGTTTAACGTGTCAATAAAATACTCGAATTGTCAAAATGAAAAATTTGGAGCCAATAAGGATAAAATAAATAAATAAATAAAAGGTGGTGAGGGGAGTCAATACCAACACAATCTAGCCTGTGGAGCGCCTCTATATTGGCACCTTCTGAACTAAGAAGGTTTGCAATATTTTCACACCTTTTATGGTACTAAAGTTTTACATATGAAACTGGTCTCATTTATAATTTTTCATATACCTTATTTATGCTAAATGAGTACAAATAAATGCTACCATAACTAAATGTCACGAAGAAAGAAGACTACCCTTAAAATCATATAAGAACCCTTTTACTACCATCCTTCCCCAATGATTTGCATGCATCTAGGCTGCCCCCACCACTTGTTCTAGGGAACAAAAACTATAAAAAAAAAAAAAATTAATTCAAAAATTTAATTTATTTTCCACAACAGTTTTCCAATGTTATTCCTTGAAAAACCCATAATCTGAATTGCCTCAAGTTTCACAGCCTGCCCAAAAATAAAAACTTCATATGGGTGACAATATTGAACAAAGCCAGTGTGACCCAGATTGCTATACCAACCTCCAAAGTGTCATCTGGATTCAAATTGCAGGTTGGTTTTCAAATACTATCACACTATTAATCAATTTACGAGATTTTGGTTTCTCATTGAGTCGAGATCTTTACCTACTGTAGCTGTGATCAATCTTCTAAATTCTAATACCTATATTGTAAATCTGCACAAATTGTGATCCTGTGATCCAGGTAACTTTGGACAGGATTCATTTAAAAGATATAATAAACAAAAGAACCACTATATCTTCATATCAATCAATCCCTTTCCAGTAGGTGGAAGTGTTCAAGGGGAACACATTATAATAATAATAATAATAATTTAAAAAAAACTATGCAAGGCGAAAACGCAGTTTGACCCAAGTTGCAGAGGCACAGAAACCATCATCAGCACGCAAGGTGAAAATACATGTCAGCCCCTGATTCGTCTAAACCTAATTTGTCCAAACAGAGCTCCCTGTTTCGTCCCCTTTTGGACGAAACAGGGGATCCTTTGACCCAATTAACACTGAAAAATTCAACCAAGCTGGTCCAACAGTATGCGGTCAAACTTCAAAATATAACAAGATTGAACAAGAACGGTTCAGATCATTTGGCCATTGAACAACGTAGCACTCGAGTTAAGGTGGGACCCAACATTGCTTTGTTGAAAAATAAACAAATTCATGGCAAGGAGTCATGTGTGAGTGGGGTACTGTTATTATTTGTGCTGTTATAGATGTTAATGAGTTAGTGGGTGGTAATGTGTGTGTGTGCTATTATGAGTTAATGGGTGAGAATGTAACTGACTATAGGTTACTGTATTTGGAGAGTCAAGAGTCATTTTGTAAATGAGTGTATGAGTTCTATATATAGTTGTGTTAAGAAACAGAGCAAGAAGCAGAATAGTTATCAGGAATAAAATATACTTCCTCCTTTATTTCTAACAGAGTGGTATCAGAGCCTCGGTGAAGAAAAATGGCTAATGGTATGGTGCCATTTCAACTTCCTCGTCTCACAAAGGAGAACTATGAAAATTGGAGCATCCAAATGAAGGCATTGCTAGGATCTCAAGATGCATGGGACATCATCGAAAAAGGTTATGATGAACCAGAAAATGAAGGTAATCTGACACAGAATCAGATCACAATTCTAAAAGATGCTAGAAAGAAAGATAAGAATGCACTTTTTCTCATCTATCAATCAGTGGATGAGTCTGCCTTTGAGAAGATTTCAAGTTCCACAAACTCGAAGCAAGCGTGGGATTCACTTCAACGTTTTTTCAAAGGAGCAGACAAGGTGAAGAAGGTGCGTCTTCAAACTCTTAGAAGTGAGTTTGAGTCCCTGCATATGAAAGAATCAGAACCCATTTCTGACTACTTCTCAAGAGTTCAAGCAGTAGTGAATCAACTTAGAAGAAATGGTGAAATTATGGAAGATGTGCGGGTCGTGGAGAAAATTCTTCGATCCCTTGATTCGAAGTTTGACTACATAGTCGTGGCTATAGAAGAATCCAAAGATTTGGATACTATGGCAATCGATGAACTGATGGGTTTGTTAAAGGTACATGAAGAAAGGCTTCTTAAGAAGAAGGACCGTGAATCATCTCTTGAGCAAGTGATGCAATCAAAGCTGTCATTAATAAAAGAGCGTGATGGCTCCAGCAACCACAATTACAGAGGTAGAGGACGTGGACGTGGACGTGGTCAAGGAAGAGGCAGAGGACGAGGACGAGGAAGAGGTTTTAACACCTCAGGTTATGATGAAAAGAAGCAAGATGGGCATAATAATAGAGGGCGTGGCAGAGGAAATTTTCAAAGGCCTCGAGATAAATCGCAAAAGCAGTGTTACAACTGTAATAAGTTTGGGCATGAAGCGTGGGAGTGTAAGGCTCATATTCAGTGCTATAATTGCAACAAATTTGGTCACTATTCGATGGAATGCAGAAGCGAAGGAAATAATGAAGAGAAGGCTAACTTTGTTGAGAAGATAACAGAGGTTGACTCCACTGTATTACTTGCCTACCATGGAGAAGGAGGTAGTGAGTCAAGTAAATGGTATCTTGATACTGCAGCGAGCAATCACATGACTGGTAAGAAAAGTTTGTTCGTAGAACTTGATGAATCAGTACATGGCAATGTCACATTTGGAGATGGATCAAAAATTGCAGTGAAAGGCAAAGGTAACATTCTGATTCAATTGAAAAATGGTGATCATCAATTCATTTCTGATGTTTATTATGTACCTGATATGAAGAGTGATATTCTAAGCTTGGGACAACTCTTAGAAAAGGGTTATGATATACATATGAAAGATGGGAAGCTTTCAATAAGAGACCATAAAGGAAATTTAATTGCCCACGTAGCTATGTCAAGAAATCGAATGTTTCACTTGAAAATTCAGAATGATGTTGTGAAGTCCTCCAAAGCATGTGTGAAAGACACTTCATGGCTGTGGCATATGAGATATGGCCACTTGAATTTTGGTGGGTTGAAGCTGCTCTTCGATAAAAGAATGGTGAAGGGATTGCCTTTGATTAATCATCCAGAACAGTTATGTGAAGGGTGTTTGCTTGGTAAGCATCCAAGAAAGAGTTTTCCACAAGAAGCCTCAAACAGAGCCAAGAACCCACTGCAGCTAGTCCACACTGATGTGTGTGGTCCCATCACTCCCACCTCATTTGGTAAAAATAGGTATTTTTTAATATTTGTTGATGATTTTAGTAGAAAAACATGGGTGTATTTTTTAAAAGAGAAATCTGATGTGTTTAAAACTTTTAAGAAGTTTAAAGCACTTGTTGAGAAAGAAAGTGGATTTGAAATTGTGGCTCTAAGATCTGATAGAGGCGGCGAGTTCACATCAAATGAGTTTGAAGAATTTTGTGAAGAAAATGGAATTTGACATCCTTTGACAGCTTCATATACACCTCAGTAGAACGGTGTTGCAGAAAGAAGAAATCGAACCATCATGAACATGGCACGAAGCATGTTGAAAAGCAAGAAGATGGCAAAAGAATTATGGGCTGAAGCAGTCGACTGTGCTGTATACTTGCTGAATCGTTGTCCAACTAAAAATGTGTGGAACAAAACACCAATTGAAGCATGGAGTGGAATCAAGCCAGGTATTTCACATCTGCGAGTTTTCGGAAGCATAGCTTATGCACATGTGCCAGATCAGAAAAGATCAAAGCTTGATGACGTGCCAAGTATGTTTTTATTGGCTATGATGCACGAACAAAAGGTTACAAGCTCTATGACCCCATTATGAAGAAGTTGATAATAAGTAGAGATGTGGAGTTTGATGAGAAAGCTTCATGGGATTGGAATATTCCAGAAGAAGAAATTTATGATTTCTTTCCCTTATTTGATGATGAAGAAAGAGAACATCAAGGAGTTCGAGAACCACAATCTCCTTCTTCTCCCCAAACTCCAGTGACACCAAATCAAGATGCATCAAGCTCACAATCTCCAAATTCTTCACCATATCTTGAAGAGTCAAGTTCAAGTGTGGGACCAAGAGGCATGAGGAGTCTACAGGATCTTTATGAGGTAACAGAAGAACAAAATGATCTAACATTATTATGTTTACTTGCAGACAGTGAAGCCATAGTGTTTGAAGATGCTGTTCATGAAAAAAAATGGAAAGAAGCTATGGATATGGAGATTCAGTCAATTGAGAAGAACCAAACATGGGAGCTTGTTGATCTTCCAGAAGGACAAAAGGCCATTGGAGTTAAATGGGTGTACAAGGCAAAGAAGAATGCTAAAGGGGAAATCGAAAGGTATAAGGCAAGACTTGTTGCAAAGGGTTATAGCCAAAAACCCGGAATAGATTATGATGAAGTTTTTGCTCCTGTTGCTCGTCTTGAGACGGTGAGATTGCTGATTTCTCTAGCAGCACTAAACAAATGGAAAATTTCACAAATGGATGTCAAATCAACATTTTTGAATGGATATCTTGAAGAAGAGGTTTATGTTGAACAACCTCAAGGGTTTGTCAAAGCTGGTAGTGAAAACAAGGTGTTGAAATTAAAGAAAGCTCTTTATGGGTTAAAGCAGGCTCCACGGGCATGGAACAGCAGAATAAATCAGTATCTTGAAGAGAATGGATTTGTCAAATGTCCATATGAACATGCTGTTTTTTCAAAAAAGTCTAACAATGGAGATGTATTATTTGTTTGCTTGTATGTAGATGATTTGGTTTTTACAGGAAACAATCCAAGCATGTTCAAGGAGTTCAAAGACACTATGGTTCAAGAGTTTGAAATGACAGACATTGGTCTTATGTCTTATTTCCTCGGCATTGAAGTGAAGCAGATGGATGAAGGAATTTTCATCACACAAGAAGGTTATGCAAGAGAAATTCTCAAGAAGTTCAAGATGGATAGATGCAATCCGGTTTCAACACCTGTGGAGTGTGGACTCAAACTAACAAAGCATGGCGATGGAGACAGAGAGGATCCTACTATTTTTAAGAGCTTAGTAGGAAGTCTTCGTTATTTAACTTGTACCAGGCCAGATATACTATATGGAGTTGGGCTAATAAGCCGTTATATGGAGGAACCAAGATCTTCACATATGCAGGCGGCCAAGAGAATTCTTCGTTACATCAAAGGTACAATTAATCATGGGTTGTTTTATTCTCCTCATGGAGATTTTCATCTTGAAGGTTATTCCGATAGTGATTGGGGTGGAGATGTGGATGATAGAAAGAGCACTTCAGGTTTTATTTTCTACTTGGGAGAAACGGCTTTTACTTGGTTGTCAAAGAAGCAGCCTATTGTTACTCTCTCTACATGCGAAGCTGAATATGTCGCTGCATCAACTGCTGTATGTCATGCGATTTGGTTAAGGAAGTTGCTCAATGAACTTCAACTTCAACATGAAGAACCTACAAGAATTTATATTGACAATAAGTCTGCTATTGCACTTGCAAAGAATCCTGTGATGCATGAAAGGAGTAAGCACATTGATACTCGTTTTCATTTCATTTGAGAGCATGTGAAGAACAAGGAGGTTGAGCTAATCTCAGTCAAGACTCAAGATCAGGTTGTTGATATTTTCACAAAACCTCTCAAAGCAGATGTTTTCAACAAATTGAAGGATATGATTGGAGTGGTTTCTGGAAGTGAATTTGGTTTAAGAGGGGGTGTTGAAAAATAAACAAATTCATGGCAAGGAGTCATGTGTGAGTGGGGTGTTATTATTTGTGCTGTTATAGATGTTAATGAGTTAGTGGGTGGTAATGTGTGTGTGTGCTATTATGAGTTAATGGGTGAGAATGTAACTGACTATAGGTTACTGTATTTGGAGAGTCAAGAGTCATTTTGTAAATGAGTGTATGAGTTCTATATATAGTTGTGTTAAGAAACAGAGCAAGAAGCAGAATAGTTATCAGGAATAAAATATACTTCCTCCTTTATTTCTAACATGCTTGAATTATGTTAACACCAAGGAAGGAAGGAAGCTGGAGACGAACTTCCTGTAAAGGAGAAATTGTTTTTCAAAAGATCAAAGTTAGAGATGTTGATATCAAGCGAAGTTGGAGATGAACTTCCTGGAATGGAGGAATTCTTTTCAACAGCTCTCAAGGTCATTGATACTGTTCATATCTCTCACGCGGTTCAACTTCAACCTCAAAAATAAACATTACATATATCAGTTATCATCATCTTCATCTTATCATTCGCAGCATCAAGATCATAGTTTCGACCCGCAAACGATGTCCTCCATACCCTCGTTTCCATGGGGCACCAGCGACACCAGCACGCCTGAAACCGACGCTATCAAGCAGGTCAACAACTCGTTCCAATGGGTAACGGCAGCTGCCATCAGTAAGATATGATACTGCACCACTTCAATATCATAATGATCGAGATTGATAAGAAAATTCGCTAATCTTCCATGTTAATTAGCAATTCTGCTTATAGCTTATAGAAAGTTTATTTGATGAACTCTTTCCGCGATGCTGATTACAGGGTGAACCACATAAATCCTGTGTCTCTCTTGGATTCATTGCATGTGTTTATGCATGTTGCATATAGACTGTCGATCGCAAGTATCTTCCGCTGCGTCACTTGAAGGTACCTCCGATCGACGGTCTAGATGCAACATAAACTAAGCCAACTCCCTTGAATGGCTTCTGATTTTTGTTTTGAAATTCGTGCAGTTTCTTCAATCGTGGGTGCGATCGCGTTGGTTGCGATAGTGTATGCCATCATCATATGTCTGAGCAAAGCCGGAGATGCAATAAAACAACATGTCGATGGCTATAGCCTTGTTAGTTCGATTCCATCAGCCTCCCCAGTGATTCTCGACTCCCAAGTGGAAATGGCTACAATAGAGCGGTTCCTGAACGACATGGCAAGAGAGAAACCCATCCGATTCTCACCTCAACAGCTGGTGAATCTCACTAGAAACTACGCCACACGTCTGGGCTCAGGTGGTTTTGGAGTAGTCTACAAAGGAGAGTTCGCCAACGACGTGCAAGTCGCCGTAAAGATCCTCAATAGCAGCTCAGACAAGAGAGTCGAAGAGCAATTCATGGCAGAAGTGAGCACCATCGGTAGAACTTACCATATCAATCTTGTCAGACTCTATGGATTCTGCTTCGACGCATCAGTTAGAGCTCTAGTTTATGAGTACATGGATAATGGATCACTTGACAACTTCTTGTTTGACAAGAACAAAAAGATTGAGTTTGAAAAGCTGTATGGGATTGCTATTGGAACAGCAAAGGGAATTGCATACCTGCATGAGGAGTGCCAACAGAGGATCATTCACTATGACATAAAACCCGGCAACGTTCTCCTCGATGCAAATCTCAATCCCAAGGTTACTGATTTTGGGTTGGCAAAGTTAATTAATAGGGACAACACGCATGTGGACATGACTGGAGGAGGTAGGGGGACTCCTGGATATGCTGCACCAGAGATGTATACGCCATTTCCTGTAACCCACAAATGCGATGTTTATAGTTTTGGGATGCTTCTGTTTGAGCTTGTGGGGAGAAGGAAGAACCTCGACATCAATCAGACTGAGAGCCGGGAGTGGTTTCCAAGATGGGTTTGGGACAAGTATGAGAAACAAGAACTGGAAGTAATAACAAAGGATTGTGAAGTAGAAGACAAGGACAGAGAAAAGGTAGAGAGAATGTGTAAGGTTGCTTTGTCGTGTGTTCAATATCTGCCCGAGGCAAGGCCTCCAATGAGCAACGTTGTTAAAATGTTGGAAGGAGCTGAAATCATCGAGCCCCAGAACCCATTCCAATATCTTATGGGTTCGGGTGCAGGCTTAGGTTTTTGGAGTAGTGGAAGCAGTGATCATTCAATGGAAACAGCAAAGACTGCTTATGAAACCAGTTACAGAGATTCAACCCCAATCATGAGAAAATATGAGATAGAATTTGCAAAATCAGTTCAGAAACAATAGTTTTTTTTATATGCACCAAAATGTATACTAATTTGGAACAGTAGTTTCAAATGTACTCATATGTTCCATTCCATTTTTCGTCTGCATGTGCTTTTGTTAATTTGTATGGTTTCATAGAAATTAATAAGTCTTGGTTAACCAGGCCCCTATATTTCTCAAGTTGTACTGTAATTAGAACAGGTTTGGATGTAACAGGGTTTGGGGCTGATATTATAAATAGAGACTCAGAGTGTCTAGGATGTACACCTCTATTCCCGTGGACGTAGGACAAAAGCCGAAGCACGTAATTCTCTCTCTGCGTGATTGATATCTTCTTGTAGGCCCTAGATAACAACAAACTGGTAACAGAGCGATTTGTACGTGATGGGAGGAGTTCCGTAGATTTGGATTTCGAAAGGGCTGCTGATCGTGCATCTAATTGGTGGGTCAGAATCGTGATTTCTGTTTCGCGAACAGCAGAGGATCGCAATTCTGTGATCGCCGAAAACAAAGAGAGGAGACTTGCAGAGGATCGCTGCTGTTTAGCGCATCACCAGAGAAGAGTCTGGTTGCGGCCGGACTTGAGGAAGAAGAAACAGGGGTGATCGGATTTGCTGGGCCCCACACCGTCGAGGATAGCACGCCGTCGATGCGTACCGCCGAAGAAGAAGGGCCCCGCTGGTTCCGCCGCGCCCTGCCGTGGCCGGAGTGACGAAGAAGACGTCTCTGGTCATCTGGGTCTCTATTGTAGAACAGAAACCGAAGAAGAAGAAGACAGGGTCGGGTCAGGTCAAGGTCAAACCAAGCCTGTTTTCTGAAGTAGTTCCAGGTCAGTTTCTGGTCCAGTCCAGGTCGACCTGACCTGCGAAGCAGAGGCCCAGTAGCAAAGAAAAGGTTCGCTGACTCAGCAATATGCCAGCACCTGTACGGTCAAAGGCAGATTTGACAAATTGACGGCTGAAATTGATTTCGTGATATCTTGACGATCCGGAGTCCGATCTGAGATCCATTTGAACCTGTGAATTTTTCTCGAGGAGATCTACGCAGGTATAGTGAAAGATTCGCCGAATGGCTACTAAATTCGGGATTCAGAAATTCGACGGAAATAATGACTTCAGTCTATGGCGTTTGAAGATGCATGCTTTGCTGGTTCATAATGGGTTGCAGGAAGTTTTGAAAGGAATGAATGCTTTGTTTGACAAACTGTCAGATGATGAGAATGATGAGTTGATGGAAAAGGCGTCCGGTCAGATTCTACTATTTCTGAGCAATTGTGTATTGCGAAAGGTTGCTCAAGAAAAAATTGCTACTTGCATATGGCAGAAGTTAGAGAACTTGTACATTACAAAGTCTCTCACAAATCGCTTGTATCTGAAGAAGAGATTGTTCACCTTACAAATACAGGAAGGAACATCTGTTTCAACCCACCTTGATTCTTTTACGAAAGCTATTATGGATCTTGAAAACATCGATATTCAAATTAATGATGAGGACCAAGCCATCATGTTGCTATGCTCTTTGTCACCCTCATATAAGAACTTTGTTGATACCATGATGTATGGTAAAGAAACTCTTTTTAAGGAAGATGTTGAGTCAGCCTTAAACTCTAAGGAGTTGAAGAAAAAGATTGCAATTGAAAACAATGACAGTTCTGGTGAGGGTTTGATAGCGCGTGGCAAAACAGAGAAGAGAGGCAGAATAAAAGAGGCCGATCTAGGTCAAAATAAAAAAGTAGAAAATTAAAGTGCTTTAAATGTCACAGGGAATGACACTTCATAAAAGATTGTCTAGAGCGTAAAGGGAAGGAGAAATCTAATTCTGGAGAAGTTGTCGGATTTGCAACCGATGTTGTAGAGAGTAATTCTGATGGTGCAGAAGTTCTTTCGGTTACTGTTGGTAGCTCAGCTACTGAGTGGATTCTTGATTCGGGGTGTTCCTAACATATGTGTCCTTACAAAGATAGGTTTACCAATTACCAATCTATTGATGGTGGTAAAGTACTTATGAGAAATAATGCAGCCTGTAAGGTTGTTGGGATATGTGCAATCATAATTAAGATGAATGACGGTATTGTGAGAACTTTGTCAGATGTTAGGCATGTTCCAGAGTTAAAGAAAAATCTGATTTCCATGGGTACGCTTGACTCCAACGGTTGTACCTACAAAGTTGGAGGTGGAGTTATGAAAATCTCGAAGGGTGCTCTTGTAGTGATGAAGGGACTGAAGTAGAATGACCTTTACTTTCTTCAAGGTAGTACAATTACATGTGCTGCACCTATGTCGTCCTCAGATTCTGATTCTGAAACTACCAAGTTATGGCATATGCGACTTGGGCATATGAGTGAGAGGGGTATGGATGAGTTGACTAAACAGGGTTTGCTATGTGGTTAGAAAATAGGAAAACTGGACTTTTGTGAGCATTGTGTATTCGGAAAGCAGTGTAGAGTCAAGTTCAGGACAACAGTTCATCGGACCAAATGTACTTTGGATTACATCCACTCCGATCTTTGGGGTCCCTCTTGTGTTCCGTCTCTTGGTGATGGTTTATACATGTTGATCTTTATAGATGACTATTCTCGGAAAGTCTGAGTGTATATCTTAAAGTACAAACATAAAGCTTTTGCACAGTTCAAGTATTAGAAGGCTATGATTGAGAAGCAGATAGGTAAACAAATCAAGCGTTAATCAGATAACAAGCAAGTTGATGTTATCAGCAGGAGATCCAGACCATACCTCTACAGAAGTTTTACATTCTGTAGCTGTTGATGGAGACCGGTTAATCAGATAATAAGATGTGTTAACAGCTTCCGCCTAGAACTTCCTACGTAACCCTGCATTGGAGAGAATGCACCGGGTGTTTTCTAAAATAATCATGTTCATCCGTTCTGTTGCGGTGTATTTCTGACTGTGCAATGTCTCACAATCCCTTCATTCTTGCAGAACTCTCATAAGCCATTGTCAGTTCTCAAGCACTTGATGTCAAGACTGCATTTTTACATGGCGAGCTAGATGACAATTATTGTCACTTTTGACACTTTTATGGTTGGAAATTGTTATTGCAGGAGTGCATATGACAGTTGTGTCTATCACAAGAAGCACTCAAATGGCTCGTTTGTCTATTTTCTGTTATATGTTGATGACATGTTGATTGCTGCAAAGGACATGTTTGAGATCAACAGGTTAAAGGCTCAGTTAAATGGTGAATTTGAGATGAAGGACCTAGTGTTAGGATCGGAAGCACACGCACGATCTACGAGATAATCAATCACACAATCAATCAATCAATTCACGAGACACGAATTTACGTGGTTCGGCATGATTGCCTACGTCCGCGGGAGATTCACACCGTTCACTATTATTGGGAGATTCCCACAAGAGCACAAGCACTCATTGTCTCTCTTGTTCTCTCTCAATGTCACATTTAATTACAATGCTCTCACCACCCAGTATAAATATATGAAACCCTAAACCTCTAGACACCCTCAACCGTCAGATCTGGCCTTATAGCAGATGGTCCGATTAAACCGACATATTATAGATATGCCCCTTTAATTAAATAAAGTCTAGATCATGCTTCACTAACCCATCAATCACCCACTTGAAGACTGAACATACTGAATGACTTTAAAAATAATAAGAATCTCGATTCCTCATCTTCATGCTTGAAGACTAATTGAAGCCGAGCGCAGCTTTAGTTTCTCTGTAGTCACCACCTTTGTGAACATATCTATAGGATTCTCACTTGATAAAATCTTTTCCAGTTTCAACATTTTCTCCTCCAGAAGCCACCGTATGAAGTGATATCTGATTCGAATGTGTTTAGTTTTTGGATGAATGACACTCTTACTGTCACTGTAAAGCTTGCTGGACTTTTGCTTCTTACCAAACTCTTCCATTAACTCCTGTAACCAAATCATTTCCTTACTAGCTTCTATAGAGGCAACATACTCTGCTTTTGTGGTTGAAAGTGCAACGAGGTCCTGTAGCTGTAACTTCCAACTGATTGCTGCACTACCCAATGTGAAGACATATCCTGTAGTGCTTCTTCTTCTATCAAGATCTCCTGCCAAGTCTGAATCAACATAGCCATGCAATTTGATCTCTGATCCTCCAAAACACAATGATGCATTAGTGGTGCCTCTCAGATATTTGAAAATCCACTTAACTGCCTCTCAATGCATTTTTCCGGGATTACTCATAAATCTGGGATTACTCATTGAATCTGTTTAGAACTTTTTCAACATATTCTGCTTAAGACAACTTCAATGTTCGATTTTTCCAGTCTCTGCTAATTCTCATGCGAGAATTTTATTTGCAGCACCCAAATCCTTCATTTCAAATTCCTGTGACAATTGTTTCTTCAAATTATTTATTTCATGCATATTTGACCTTGCTACAAGCATATCATCTACGTACAAGAGTAGAATAACATAATAGTCATTAAAACTTTTGAAATAACAACAATGGTTTGAATGACACCGTTTGTAACCTGTGTTGCACATAAACCTGTCAAATTTAAGATACCATTGTCTTGGGGTTTGCTTCAAACCGTATAAACCCTTTTTGAGCTTACACATCATTCCATCCTTTCCTGGTATAGCATATCCCTGTGGCTGATGCATATAGATGTCTTCTTCCAAATCATCATGGAGAAACAGAGTTTTCACATCTAACTGCTCAAGATTTAAATCTTCTACCGCCACAATGCTCAAAACACTTCTGGTTGTGTTCAATTTAACCACAGGAGAAAATAACTCAGAGTAATCAATACATGCCTTCTGCTGGAAGCTTTAGCAACTAATCTGGCTTTGTATCGCCTGCTACCGTCATGTTCTTCCTTCAATTTGTATACCCACTTGTTGTGCAATGCTTTCTTTCCCTCAGGCAACTGAACTAAGTCCCATGTCTGATTTGATAACAAAGATTGCATCTCATCTTCCATAGCTTGTTCCCACCTAGCCCAAGTTTCAACCTGCAATGCTTATTCATAACATTCTGGCTCACCACCATCAGTTAACAAGTAAAACAAAGAAGGTGAATAATGCTGAGTAGGCTTAGGAGTCCTAGATGACCTTCTTACCGGAGCAGGTGTTTGAGGGTCCACCTGCGGGTTTTCATTTTCATGCACTTCAAATACATTATTTTCAGAAGTGTCATCCAGTTCTAAATATTCATTGTTGTCCTCCTGCACGTTATCTCTGTTTTTGTGCATCACTTTTTCATTGAATATAACATTTCTGCTTTTAATAATTTTTCTATTTTCATCATCCCAGAAGCGGTAACCAAACTCATCAGAACCATATCCAATGAAAGTGCATTTCCTAGATTTAGAATCTAGTTTGTCTCTTTTTTCAGCATCAACATGAACATAAGAGATACAACCAAATACTTTTAAGTGTGAAAGGTTTACCTCTTTTCTGGTCCAAGCTTCCTCTGGTTGTCCACCATTCAAAGGTACTGAAGGCCCCTGATTGATCAAGTATGCAGCAGTCACTACAACAATTTACATTTTTCCCGGCGTTTTTTCCCGGTGTAAATATTAAACGCCAGGGAAAGTATACCTTTTCCCGGCAAAAATAATTTTTACGCCGGTATAGGTCACATTTTCCCGGTGATTTTTTTTTCGCCGGTAAAGGTAACTGTGTTAATAAAAAAGTTGTTAAAAACTTTTCCCGGAGCGAATTTTCGCCGGCAAAAGTGGTTTTTCCCGGCGTATTTATATTTCGCCGGCAAATGTCACGCGCAATTCCCGCGCGCGCCTTCATTTGGGACATCCCGCGTTTTGTTTCCCCGAAGTGGTTTTGCCGGCGCACTATTTGCGCCGGGATTGATTGTAATTCACTAAATCCCTTCATCCTATCCTGCATTTTCCCTGATTTTTATCGAAACATATACCCTCTCTCTCTAAATCCCTTCGATCATCTCTCTCTGCTTCAAACCCTCTCTCTGCGCCCATCTCTCTGCTTCTCCCTCTCCGTCTCGCAGCGCCCCCTCTCGGTCCATCTCTGCATCTCTCTGCTTCTCTGCTTCTCCCTCTCGGTCCATCTCCCTCATCTGCTTCTCCCTCTCGGTCCTTCTCCCTCATCTCTGTATTTCCCCAAAGCACACAAGAAATCGCCCATCTCCCTCTCGGTCCATCTCCCTCATCTCTCTGCATCTCCCT
The DNA here is from genome assembly GCA_038049695.1 of Cinnamomum chago. Lineage (NCBI taxonomy): Eukaryota > Viridiplantae > Streptophyta > Magnoliopsida > Laurales > Lauraceae > Cinnamomum > Cinnamomum chago. The sequence continues at coordinate 67,563,105 of CP142458.1, read as the reverse complement.
CTCGGTCCCTGGCCCCTCTCACCTCGTCCAGCGCCCATCTCCCTCGTCCAGCGCCCAAGCTCGCAGCGCCCATCTCCCTCGTCCAGCGCCCAAGCTCGCAGCGCCCATCTCCGTCTCGCCCAAGCTCGGCGTCGGTTGTAGGTAATGTGCTCTCCGTCTCGTCTGCGTCGTTTTCTTCTCCATCTGTCTGCAAATCTGAGCCTTTTGTTCTCTTTTCCTTTTTATTTATTTTTCTTATTTTTTTCTACTTTTAAATAAATTTTCCTCAAGCCATTAAAATAAAAAACCCAAGCACTTTTTAGTACCCTAGAAAAAAAAAATTTGGTGGTGGCGGATGAGCTCTGTTTCTTGTAGAAGGTTTTTTTTTTTTTTTTCTTAACTTTTTATGATAGTTCTTGTAAGGTTTTTGAGAAGCTGGTGATTGCATTGAAAGGTTGAAAATTTTATTCGTTTGTTGTTTAAAGAATCTGATTTGGTGGTTTGGTAGGAAACAATTTAGGGTTTTTAGAGTGTCTTTTATGTAATCCAATTTACATTTGCTATTCATTCTACTCTGTATTTGGGGTGGGAAGGAAATCAGTTATTGTGTTTGGTGAATATGTTTTTTCCCAGTTGTCACTCAAAATCATTATTGCTGTTCATCATTGAAAATAAGTGGGTGTGGAGAAGGCATAAAAAAGTATCAATTTTGTTTGCTTTTCTGTGATTGTTCTTTGCTGCATTGTGAGTAGAAACACTTTTTTTCTGAGAGATAATTAAAAACACTTTGCAGAAAAGGAAAAATAGATTGTTAAGAATGGTGTACAAGCGAGATGCTATTAAGGAGATTGTAGGACACATATGATCTACATTGGCAGTGGAAACCAATTACCAACATGTTGGAAAAGAAAATTTTATGTAAGATGTAGAGAAGAATTGCATTGAAGAGGAGATTTTGTTTTGTGAAAACCAAAGGAGGTGAGGGGTATATATAGCCATCCAAGAGGAAAGTTGAGAATTCTGTAACTGATGGACTTATGTGTTTAAAAACTTTCCAGAACAGTTTCTATGATTGGCCAAAATCTCAAAAAATAGCAATTTACATCTGTTAGTGCTTAAATAGCAATTTACAGTTTCTAGTGCTTAAATGGTCGACCATTTAAAAACATATAAATATCTAAAATAAAACATGTAACGGTCAACATATTTCATGCAAGAATATTAGTTTTGAAATAACCAATGCAATATACAAGGATGACATCTAATCCTTCATTAACTAATTGTAATGGATGTGAATCACCGCTACACAAAGATGACTTACTAATCCCTTCATTAACTAATGCACCTGGATTAGAATTCACCTTGATTATGGAACAACACTTGCATCTCAGAGAATGCAGGCCTTACCAGAATGATGGAGAGCCTTCATGGTTCCATTGCATTGAAAGGTTGAATCGTTCGTGCAGTTTTGTTCTTTTTCTGGTTAATAATTTATTATGGGTTTCTTGTTTTACAGTTTTCGTCAGTGGTTGTTTTGGTGCGTTTGGTTTGAAGCTTTCGTCTCCCGTACGAAATACGAATTGAATACTAAATTTTTTTTTTTTTGGCCTCAACCCAGAATCGGATATGCCCTGATCCTGAGATTGTTCAATTGCGGCAGCAGGTAGGACTCCTTGAGGGCTTAGTCCTCTCCCTAGCTGAGCGCGTAGGCATAGACCCAAGTTCCCTTGTGGGTGGGGATGGCACCTCTGGTGGAGCTCAAGATGCGACTTCTCCAGGTTTTGTATATGATTACTCTTTTCAAAATGGTATTTACGGGCACGTTCATTACTATCTCTAATTACTATCTCTAATTAAGGATAAATGTAGATAAGAATATAGGGAGCTATACATATAGAGTGCACAAAAAGTGTTCAAGGCATGGAATTTGTGACAGATTGATCTAATTCAGGTCTTCTATAATTGCCATTTGATTTGTGCTTGGAAAAGAGTCCCTTCAAACAGAGTCCCTTCTTTAACTCCCTGTCGATCTTGTTACATTGTGGAACTTGCTCTTTTTTTTTTTTTTGCAGGTTTGAATGAAAAGTGAAGAAGATCTTTGGGTGTGTGATTCCATGTGGAAAAGATGCAGCCAACAGAACTCAGAGTTTCAATGTTTTGAATGTTGTTACAGAGTGGAATGTTATCATGTTTGTTTTATTTTACAATGGACCTAGTAAGGTGCTTTTAATGTTGTAAGGATACTTGAATATTAATATGAATCCTTATGAATATTCTCATTTCATTTCTTTATGGTGGATGGAAAACCACTTGTAGCAGTTGATGTAGCAGTTTATTGCATATGAGAGGTGCGGAAGTTGTGGGCGTCTACTATCCTCTGATTGATGATAAACTCATGACAATGTTGCACAGGTATGACCTTCGTTTATCATCAGAAAGTATCATCTTTCTACATTTCTTTTGTTGCCATGCATGCTATGATCATTGGTCTATGTGTATGTAGTCTATACTCATGCTTTCTGAACCACCCTTTCATTTCTGAAGTATAGCATAGGATAATGTCGCCCACCTGGATGATTTAATGAAAAGGCATATGGTGCTTGTATATAGCTGCACACATGTTGCACATGCATAAGCTCAAAATTGTATAACTTTTAATGGAATTTGTTGCTAGCATGAGGGGCAAGAAAGTTTATGCCTGGACTGTAGATGATGATGACTCATTGCAGAAGATGCTGTTTGAACGTGTAGATGCCATTGTTACAAACCGTCCCTCCCTTCTTCAGCGCCTCATGCAAGACATAAAGACACAATGCCTTGAGGAAGGTTTTCCTCTACGATGATAGCATTTTTCCATTTGTTCAGTGTAATTTTTTTATCAATGAAATTTTATCATCTGGTAATATTTCCTCCACTGCATATGAGAACTTCTGCTTCTGAAGTACTGAGATGCCATCATAATTCATAGAACTAAATTGAAGAATTAGATGAGCCAGATAAGAGTTTAAATTTCTTAAAGTAATTTTACAAGTTGGTATCATGGGGATTCTTTGAAGAGATCTGGACATGTGGAGATAACCCATAAGGCCACAAGACAAGTATGAAGACAGGAACCACTACAATTATGGGAATTTTGAGCCAAAATTTGGAGGAGAATACACAAAGGTGTGGGTCTCAATCACGCGTGACAACTGACAAGTGGTTCTGTATAAGCACCTGCATCACTGCTAAATTACTTGTCTAGTTGTCTCTAATATCATGATAAAAGAGAATACTTACTATTGGACTGAAGTCTGAAGGTCAGTCACACATATAGGCAAATTATCTAGAGACCAAATCTGCCTAGGAACAATGAAAACTCCACATGCACATACTCTTCTTGAATTGGTAGAGGTCTCAAATTGATTCAGATTCAACTGTTATTCACCATTGGATTGAATTGTTTAAGATTATTGCTCCCTAATATCAATTGTCATGATCATCCTATCAGTCTGTTTTTTTTTTTGGATCATCCCTGTCCACATGAAGATCTTTCCATCCCCATCTTCTGTGATTGGTATGCATCCCCCAACCACACCTCCTCTCTCTCTCACTCTTGCTAGCAGCATTGATGCAATAACTCTTAAATCTCATTTTCCTTTTTGTTGGCAATTCACATATCTCATTTAATTCCTAGGTAACCAATCCTCCATCTTTTGCTAGTTTATTTTATGCAAATGAACATGCCATTTAAGTCCAGGCCAAGAGTCTCAAGTCCATCAAATGCTTATTAAGTTCATGTGGTAACTTTAAAGTAGCTCGTAGTTTGATCATGAAATGCATCCCCTAACCACATGAAGGATGATGAAAATACTCTTGCTCAGCATTTCATTTTACAAAAATAAAATGAAAGGTGGAATACATCTTAAACTTAAAATTTTCAAAATGCCTTAAATTGTAGATATGGTTCCTTACAGCTACCATTAAAAAAGAAAAAGAAGGTTCCTTACAGCTATTAGTGGAATTTAAAGTTGATTGAGGATCTCTTTTTGCCATTATTTAAGTGTCACTTGAGAATGCTGCATGGTTTGGAATAATTGTTTTGGTTAACTCCATGCTTGGGCGTGTAATGCATATTTAAACGTGCAACATGCTTTAACATTAAAAATACATGACACTTGTCAATTTGTTGTTGTGCCTTTTACTTTATGATACACATTTAAGTTAGTGTCTACCGTTCAGGGTTATTGTAAATTGTCAAGTGGTTTGGAGTCAAATTTCTTAGAACTTGGTCGTGCTGCAATCTCTCAAAGTACTTTGGGAATGTCTTCTGAAGCTGAAAGAACAATGCTCCAAGACATGCCTGCTGATTCTTCCCAGTCTAAAAAAGGGGTTAATGATTCTAATTCTTTGGGTGGTCGAGTTATGCTCATCGATGGAACATCAGTCATGTATAGAGCTTATTACAAGCTTATAGGTATGTTGTGACCTACTTGATGATGCCAAAAAATGACTTTCGGGCACCACCGGTCAAGTGATATGCAATTAATGTAGAAATTAATGAAGAGAGAGAAGGTTTATAATGGTTCGGTCAGTATGACCTACGTCCACTTTAAATGATCACTTTACTGCTCTGAGGAGGAGATTACAAAGTAGTCAGATACAATAATGATGTGAAGAATTCGAGGAGACCCGTTCCTTTGATAGGACTCCTCCTTTTATACTCTTTCTCCAACGGGTGAGGAGATTCTCCAGGGATCTCCAATGATGTACGCTCCAGTCTGGTGAAGTCTTCCGAACTCTCCTCAACAGAGGAGCAGATAAGATTTCCTCCGCGGGAATTGGAAAAAGCAGGTATGTGCAACGACACGATGACTTTGTCATTCTGTGGATTCGGATCCGGCCTCAATGGGTAGATCAAAACCTTGGCTCATCATGGACTAAGGTCAGTTCGACCTGACCCGTCATCGTGGACCGAGCCTCTTGGGCCTAACCTGTTATTGCGGACCGAATCATTTGGGCATGACCCATCATTTGCCCCTCAGTGTCTCGCGCCAAAGAAGGCTTTGAAAGGGAGACATTTGGAAAATCTAGGCTTCTTCATGCCAAGCAATTTGTAGCTTTTCTGAACACTGAACCTCCTTTTAATATATGCCCTCTGCATAGGGGGTCCGGGGGTGTCCCCCGGCGGTGGTCGAGCTGTTGGCGGGCGAGGAACGCGAGCGCGCGGGGAGCGGGCGAGGGCGAGGAACGCCTGCGCTCGGATGCTGGGCGCCCAGGCTGCTGGGGTGCTAGGCGCCCAAGGGCTGCTAGTGGGTGCCATGGTGGGTGCCCAGCCTGCTGTGAGCCGAGCAGGTGCGGGGGGCGCAGGTGCAAGGCAAGGAGGTGCAGGGCACCCAGGTGCAGGGCGCGTGCAGGCGGGCGCGGGCGAGCGCGGGCGAGGGCAGGCGCAGGCGAGCGCGGGCGCTGGCGCGCGGGCGAGCGCTGTGGCAGGTGCGGGCGCGCGGGCGTGGTCGAGCGCTGGCTGGCGCGGGCGAGCGCGGGCGTGCGTCTGGTGCTGGGCGCCCAGGCTTGGGCGAGGAGCGCTGGTGTGCGTGGGCACTGGTGCTGGGCGCCCAGGCGATAAAGTCGAGGATCACTTGAGGCACTAGGCTATGGAGAGGGAGCCCATGCTGCTGCCGAGCGTGCACATGGAGAGGGCGCCCATGCTGCTGCTTTGGCTAACGGAAGGGGCTGTGGGCCCCCTTGTGGCGCTGCTACAGGCGCGGGGCGCCCCTGTGGTGTTGGACGCTTAAGGTGCTGGGAGCCAAGGTTGGGCGCCCGTGAGTCGTTGGGTGCCTGAGAGGTGCTGGGCGCCTGATAGATGTTGGGCACCTGGGTTGGGTACCCAGCCTGCTGCTGCTGGGCGAGCAAAAATTTTTTTTTTTTTTTTTTTCCAATTGATTGGCTGCTGTGCCAATGTGGGCGAGCACGCAGGTGAGCAGCTACTGTAGTCCATTAGGCACCAAGGGATGCTGATCCAGGCGAGCAAAATGAAAACTATTTTGGGCGAACAGACAGTGTCAGGTGCCCTTATAGGCGCTGTTCCAGCTGGTTTGGCTCATTTGGGGGGTCAGACAGTTGGGTTCGCTAATTTAATGTAGTCCCCCGGGTTGCAGATGGCCTGGTGAAAGAAGCAGACTGCTTGCCTGAGAGCAAAGACAGCTGATGATTGCTCGTGAGAGAGCTTGAGACCGTGCTTTTGGCACCCCATGAAAGAGCCGCTAAGTTAGGGATTGGCTGCCTATTTGAGAACAGTGCAGAGGTGGGCCAAGCTTCTTTGACGACCCGCGAGAGAGCCGCTAAGCTGGAGATAGGCTGCCTGTTTGAGAACAGTGCAGAGGTAAGCCAAGCTTCTTTGACGACCCGCGAGAGAGCCGCTAAGCTGGAGATAGGCTGCCTGTTTGAGAACAGTGCAGAGGTAAGCCAAGCTTCTTTGACGACCCACGAGAGAGCCGCTAAGCTGGAGATAGGCTACCTGTTTGAGAACAGTGCAGAGGCCAAGCTTTTTTGGAGACCCGCGAGAGAGCCGCTAAGCTGGATATATAGGCTGCCTGTTTGAGAACAGTGCAGAGGTAGGTCAAGCTTTTGGCGATCCATGAGATGATTCACCTCGCCTGGACCTGCTGATTTCCTCAGCATTTATATATTTTTGAGTTTTTGACAACAGCTCTGGCATGCTCTTTGGTGGTCGCTTCATTACTGAAAAGAGGAAACGGGATGAGCGGAGGCCTCCCAGAAAGGCGGTCATGGTGACTTTCTCGTTGGGCTCCTCGACTTGGAGGACCTCCTCGTTAAAACGAGTGAGGTAACTCCTCAGACTCTCATCTTGTTCCTGTTTTATGCTGAGTAGGTGGGTGGCAGGCTTCTTGTGGCGGTGTCCTCCAATGAAGTGCGACACGAAGGACTTGCTTAGTTCTGCAAAGGTGGAGATGGAGGTTGGGGCGAGACTGGAGAACCACTGCCTCGCGGAACCCTTCAAGGTGGTTGGAAACGCTCTACACATGATCTCATCAGGGACGTTGTGTAGTTGCATTAGGGTTTTGTACGTTTCCAAGTGATCCAACGGGTCCTTGGTCCCATCAAAAGTCTCCATGGTCAGCATTTTGAATTTTCTGGGGAGGGGGTAGTTTGCCACGGAGGGTTTGAACGGTGTATCCGTTCGTTGTACCAGATAGTCAATAGATTCTGGTACCTGTGCCTTCATGGCATTGAAGACGTTGCCAATCTGATTTTGCATCTCTTTGAACTTCTCATCCCAAAGGTTGGGAGCTTCTCTGGATTGACCTTGGAACTGGCTCTCGTCTTCCAGGCTGTAATTCCCACTTCCCATCTCCTGGAAATCAGGATCCTCATGATTGGAAGCAGAGGGAGGGGGTGGAAGTCCACCGTGATTCGACCCGCCCGGGGGAGGGGGTACGTCGAGATGAGCGCGGCCTTCAGGATCAACCAGGAGTCTTCCGTGTGGGACGACCGGCGGAGCTCCAGCAGATGTCCCCTGGGCATGGGTGGCATGATGACGGGCGCCCACGGCACCATGAGGATGGGCGCCCAGGGGTTGGGCGCCCAGCTGTGGTCCTCGACCCTGGGCGCCCAGGGGTTGGGCGCTCAGGTGAGGGCGGCCTCGGTTGGCGCCTCGGCCCCGGGCACCGTGTGGACGGGCGCCCGGGTGAGGTGCCCCTCTGCGTGGAGCGACCAGTTGCTCCGAGAGTGGAGCTTCCTGCGGTCCTGCACCTAGCGCTCCTCCCTGACTCGCCAGCATGAGCTGCAGTATTTGCTGGTTTTGAGTTACCAACTGCTGCATGGTCTCCAGCATCTGCTGGGGAGAGGAAGCGGGAGCATTCGGTGCAGGGTTGGTCGGTGGAGGATTACCCTCGCCCTCGCTCAAGGGGTTACCATCTTGTCGCCTTGTTGACCTGGTGATCGGCATGGCTTTTTGAAAAAAGGGAATTCTTTTCGTTCCCACAGACGGCGCCAAACTGATGATGCCAAAAAATGACTTTCGGGCACCACCGGTCAAGTGATATGCAATTAATGTAGAAATTAATGAAGAGAGAGAAGGTTTATAGTGGTTCGGTCAGTATGACCTACGTCCACTTTAAATGATCACTTTACTGCTCTGAGGAGGAGATTACAAAGTAGTCAGATACAATAATGATGTGAAGAATTCGAGGAGACCCGTTCCTTTGATAGGACTCCTCCTTTTATACTCTTTCTCCAACGGGTGAGGAGATTCTCCAGGGATCTCCAATGATGTACGCTCCAGTCTGGTGAAGTCTTCCGAACTCTCCTCAACAGAGGAGCAGATAAGATTTCCTCCGCGGGAATTGGTAAAAGCAGGTATGTGAAACGACACGATGACTTTGTCATTCTGTGGATTTTGATCCGGCCTCAATGGGTAGATCAAGACCTTGGCTCATCATGGACTAAGGTCAGTTCGACCTGACCCGTCATCGTGGACCGAGCCTCTTGGGCCTAACCTGTTATTGCGGACCGAATCATCTGGGCCTGACCCATCACTACTAACCTCAATTGGATCATATGTGTCATACTGATCATCATCATTATTCTTGAATGGTACGATTTGTCTTCATTATTATCTGGCTGATATTTGTTTTACTCCATCCCTGTTTCCTTTCATACTGTTATTCTGCTACATTTTTTTTCCGAAACAGTAATGATAAATGTTATTCATTTAAGAAGAAAGGATACAACTTGGAAAGAGAAGTGGATATTAGAGATGAATACTGGCAGCAAACAAGGCAATAAACAAAAGCTACAAGGAGGAACTAAAAAACAAGCCTTGTCTATCAATGCCTTGCATGTCCAACGAATCTTTTCATATCTTTGACAATTGTTCTTTCGGTGCTGTATCTTGGTAGTCTATGATGCCAACATTTTTATTGACTCATGTTATATATGCCTCATTTACTTACTGTATTCCATTTTCAGATGGTAGTCATCCTAGAGAAAGTTACTCCTATAATGCTCCTTGTTTGTAGGGCAATGCCTGACTAGGAGGACTCTCTCTCACGCACGCACAACAGGGGCAATAACTTATCATCAGGACAGAGGATGTATGAGGGAGCGCTCTCTCTCTGTCTCTAAATGGTAACTTATTTGCTGTAAGGAAAACCATTCATAATAGAAGATTCATACTCTGAATCAATTACAGGAAAAAGCCAACCAGAAGAACACCCAAAAGCCGGACATGGAAGTTGAGAGTGCACGCATGAATGATGTCCAGGATTTTTTCCAGCCAAAATGTTGTTCCTCTCTAACAGTCGACTCAACTCTACACGAATTGGATAATATTAATTTTCATTTTGGTTGGATGTCGCCCTTTTCAATTATTGTATATTTTTGTGTTGATAGATTTTTATTAATTAGATTAATGTTTTTTTAATTGGAGACCTTCAGTGTAATCATTTATATATAGGAAAAAAATTTGAATAAAATATAAATATTTTGCCGACCTAAAAGAAGTGCAGCAAAATTTTTAAAAAAAATTATATTCATGTTTTCCCGGCGCAAAAAAGCGCCCGCAAAAAATTTTCTAAAAAAAATTTACGAAAAATAAATATGTTTTCCCGGCGAAAAATAACGCCGGCAAAGATTTATAAAAATTTATTATTTAAAATATAAACTTTTTACCGGCGAAAATAACGCCGGCAAATGTTTTTTAAAAAATTATTATTTAAAACATAACACTTTTCCCGGCGAAAGTTAACGCCGGCAAAAGTTTTTAAAAAATTTATTATTCAAAATATAACCCTTTACCGGTGAAAATAACGCCGGCAAATCTTTTTTAAAAATTTATTATTTAAAACATAACACTTTTTTGCGGCGAAATAGGCACTTTTCCCGGCGTTATTTTTCGCCGGTAATGTGTAAACTTTTGCCGGCGCTTCCTTATTTCGCCGGCAAAAGGTTTTACTGGCATACTTTTCCCGGCGCTTTGCCGGCGCAATAAAAAACGCCGGTAAATGTTTTCTCCGGCGTTTTTTGACCTTTGCCGGCGTTTTTTTTAGCGCCGGGAAAAATGTAAATTGTTGTAGTGAGTATTCACTGCTTCTGCCCAAAACTGCTTGGGCAATCCAGCATATATCCTCATACTTCTGGCACGCTCAACAATTATTCTGTTCGTGCACTCTGTCACACCATTTTGCTGTGGTCTATTGGGAATGGTCTTCTCTCGCTTAATGCCATTTTTAGCGCAATACTCTTCAAATTCTTTGCTGCAGTACTGCTCTTCCCCATTATCAAACCTTAGGCATTTCAGTTTTAAACCTGTTTCATTTTCAACCAAAGCTTTCTACTTCTTGAAAACCTCAAACACGTCAGACTTGTGTTTCATAGGATATACCCATAATTTTCTGGTAGCATCATCAATGAATGTAATAAAGTAAGAAGATCCACCAAGAGAAGGTACCTGAGTTTGTCCCCACACATCCGTGTGTACTAGTTTCAACCTTTCTGACTTCGGTGGTCTGCCTACTTTAGAAAAAGTGACTTTCTTCTGCTTTCCAAAAACACAGTCTTCACAGAACTCTAAGTCCAAGGACTTGAGTCCTTCTAGCTTACCTTTAGAATGAAGAATCTTTATCCCTTTCTCACTCATGTGTCCGAGTCTATAGTGCCATGTGTTTGAGTCAATGCCTTTATCTGCAACTGCAATTGAACTTGTAGAGCTGTCAGTCAAGTAAAGAGTTCCTTCTTTCTTACCGCGAGCAACAACCATACTCCCTTTTGTAACTTTCCAGAAATCATCTGCGAAAACAGTTACGTGACCAGAGCTTGCAAGCTGACCAACTGATATGAGGTTTCTCTTTAAGTTGGGTACATGCCTGACATCATTCAATTGCCATATACCGCCGTTTGGCAATTTAACCTGAACATCTCTCTTCCCAATTATGTCACAAGGTTCACCAAGATAAACTTTTCCAAAGCCACCTTGTACATAATTTTTGAGATATTCTCTATGTGCAATAGTATGAAAGGACACATCAGAATCTATAACCCAAGATTCGGATTTATAATCCAAAGTAAGAATTAAAGCATCTCGAACAATATCACCTGCGAAATTTGCGGAAGCTTCGTTGTCCTTATTACCATTTTTTTGCTTATTTTTCTTTGGTGGAGCTCTGCAGTCCTTTTTCAGATGTCATTTCTTGACACAATTCCAGCACTCGATCTTGCCTTTTAACGATCTTGACTTAGTCCTTGATTTTGATCTTCCACGATTTTGCTCTCTCTCATATGATCTTCCCCTGTTTTCCACATTCAATGCACTTCCCGATGATTCACCTAAAGGTTTCCTGCGAATTTCCTCATCGAGGATAGCACTCACAACATCATCAAATTTCAGTTTGGTCGATCCTGAAGAATTACTCAGTGATGTAACCATACCATTACAGCTATCTGGTAAAGAAGATAAAATCAACAAAGCCCAAATTTCATCTTCGAATTATACGTTAACTGAGGATAACTAGCTCATGAATGTGTTAAACTCGTTTAGGTGTTCAGTAACAACCTCACCTTCAACCATCTTCATGTTAAACAATTTTCTCATCAAGAAAATTTTATTTGAGGCAGAAGGTTTTTTATACATTCGTAATAGGGCATCTATAACATCTTTAGTGGTTTTCTCCTTTGATATATTGAATGTAACAAACTTTGATAGAGAGAGACGAACCGTACCAGAACCTGCGTAATCATTATTGGAGTAATATGAAGAGTGAAGTAGCAGGATTTACAACAAGGTGCTTGGTGTGTCAACAAGTAAAGGCAGAACGTAAGCAGCCCCCAGGACTTTTAAAACAGTTGGAAGTGCCCGACTGGAAATGAGAACACATAACGATGGATTTTATCTCTGGGTTGCCATCAATGCATAACAAAGATAACATCTGGGTGATAGTTGACAGATTGATTAAAGTGGCACATTTCTTACCAATGAGCCTGAAGACACCTCGGGATGAGTTAGCTCGAATGTACATGGAGAAGGTGGTCACAATTCATGGTGTTCCCCGATCGATTGTATCAGACAGAGATCCTAGATTTTTGGGCAAATTCTGGACTGAACTTCAGGAAGCTCTGGGCACAACATTGAGTTTCAGTACAGCGTATCATCCCCAGACCGACGGTCAAACTGAAAGGAATAATAAGACATTGGAAGATATGTTGCGAGCTTGCGTCCTTGATTTTGGGAAGGACTGGCAGAAAAGTCTCCCATTGTGCGAGTTTGGATAGAATAATAGTTATCATTCCAGTATCAGCATGGCACCATTTGAGGCGTTGTATGGAAGTCGATGTAGGACCCCAATCTGTTGGGAGGAGATAGGTGTCAGGAGTTTTCATGGTCCATCTATTGTTAGTGATACCAGTGAGAAAGTGAAGCAAATCCATGATCGGTTGAAAATTGCTAGAAACCGACAGAAGAGTTATGCAGACCTGAAGAGGAGAGATCTTTAATTCGAGATTGGTGAACATGTGTTTCTAAAAGCTTCACCAACGCGAGGAACATTGAGGTTTGGGCAGAAAGGGAAGTTATCTCAGAGATATATCGGTCCATTTGAGATCTTGAAAAGAATTGGAGAAGTTGCTTACAGATTAGCCTTACCAGCAGCATTGTCAGCGGTACATAATGTTTTTCATGTCTCGATGTTGAAGAAGTATACCGCAGACCCATCTCACGTGTTGCAGTATGAGCCATTGGAATTGCAGTCAGATGTTACCTATGTTGAACGACCTTCTCGGATCATCGACACGAAGGAGCAAGTTCTCAGGACGCGGACAATACACTGGGTGAAAGTCCAGTGGGAGCACCATAGTCCTCAAGAAGCCACTTGGGAACTCCGAGACCAAGTGAAGAAGCTTTACCCGCACCTTATTCCAGAGGTATGATTGCATTTGGAGGACCAAATGTCCTAAGGGGGGGGGAGAATGTAAGATCCGGCCCCACCATTAATTATATTTATTATTAAAATATTAGTATTATATTAATTTAATGTATTTTAGTTATTTAAGTGGGTAGGATTAAGTGGGTCACACGTTAGATAGGATTCTTGGATCGGTAAGTTGGGTTAATGGGTAGATGACCTGACCTGTAGTTTTGACCCAATGACTTAAGCCCAAAGGATATTCCCTTTTAACCTAATCCTTATTTTAACTAATCGCACGATTTATCCCTCCCCACTTATCTCTCTGCAACTCCTTCCGTAACTTCTTCGTCTTCTTCCTTTTTCAACTTCCCAAGCCATTCCAGCTTTAGGATCCAGCCATCAGAATCAAGATCAAAGGATACCAGCATTCTTGTTAGGTTTTCTTATCTTAGGTAACCCTCTCCTCAAATCATTAGGAGTAGATCTGTATTCTTGGGTTATCCCCTTCTTTCTTTCCAATGCTAGGTTTTGGGTAGAAATATCATAGATCTGATCACCTGAGTATCTCTTTCTCATCTCTTGTATCAGATTGGTGTTAGGATTGTGATTGAGTGCCGTGGTAATCTCGGATTGGGTATTGGTGAGGATCTATGCATTTTCTTCAACCCCGGTAGAAGGCAAGTAACTAATCATGATTTTTGAATTTAATGCTTCTTTTCTCTTTGATTAGCCTGTCACTGGATGTAGAAACCTGTGATGCCCTTTCATATTATAATGTGATTGCGATTTCGTTTTCTGTTTTACTGTTGCTTAATTCCAATTTTATGTTAACCACCGCCCACTCTCGTTTGGATTTCAAAAACCCCGTTTTCTTTTCCTCATCTAAGATTCTGTTAGCAGATAGAAGTTTTACATATGTTTTATATCAAATCCACCATGAGAACTAGCCCTGTGACTGAAGTCGTTGGAAACCATACCCATATTTTGGATTATGAGGCCAGGTGGGCTATAGGATGATGAATCTGATCCGTGGATCCGAAGGGGGACCCACAGGTGACTTTAATTGGGCTGATCCCATAAGCAATGGATACCCATGGCCCACCATCCATTGGATTGATCAGAGAGGGTGTGAATGAAGGGAAAACTAGTTTTGGAGTCAATCACGTTGGGGGAGCCACTTGATGACCTGATCCATGATCAGGCCCGATCTTGTAGCCGTGTAGAGCTGGGCGACCCAGATGGTGGAGTTGATTTGGGATTGGAAACGGTGGGGTCCACTGTCCAGAGGGTCTTGATGCATCTGGAGTCGTTTCACCCATTATAGAACTGGGTTCTGTGTTTGATATGAAGGAGAGGATGGAGATGACGGTGACGTCATCCCATGTCACACCCATGTAACTCTCGTACAAAATGGGTGGGATGAATGGAAAGGTGGATTATGGTGGTCTTGGAGTGTAAAGGAAAAAAATATGGCCATCACTCCCGTTGCCTTTGAAAGTCTTTTAAATTGTGTACCTTCTCCTTTTAGTTTATGGAAATTAGGAAAAGAGACCATTTGCCTTTAATGAACCCATTTAGACCATTATGATTTTATTCTTGGAATAACACCAAGATGGGACCCTAAGTTTCTAAAACTATAAATTAAGATTTTTATTTATCATTATTATTTATAAATTAGATATTAAATGATATCTTAGGTCTTAATGTGTTAAACCTATATTTTTGAGCTCTATTAATTAGATCATTGGACCTAAGTAAATACCGTCCGGGCATATGGTATCTAACTAACATGGGGTTTAGTACTTTGCATGACCTCGAGGAAATCCTAATGAATTCGAGTTCAACCCATCTCTATTGGAAAACCCTTAATTGGGTCTATGCACCATTGATGGAAAATGGATGCGTTGATCTTATATTTGTTAGAGATTTCTATGGTTGTGGGGTATGAGACCTTATGTTTGACCTTAGGATCGATTCGTATCTATGTCTTAACCTTCGCATGCATATATATGTTGATTTAGGATATGTACTCCTTTAGATGCATACTCTATTGTGTATTATGGACTATAAAGTGACTAGGCAAATTTTGTATGACGATTTGATTATGATATGGGATGTGGAATGGCCGTCACTTTATTTTGACTTAGGACTCTTGTGTCGGAGCTTTATCATTCAGGTCTATTATGCATATATGTTTATGTTTATGTGGGTCATTTATGGATGACTGCAGATCGATATATGGACGATTGATCACCGATGTGACTGGGTCACTTATAGTCCGCTTTGAATGTGAACAGGTTATCCTGATTTATTTTTAATTCGATCGGTTTATGACCACCGACGTATGGACGGGCTCTCCCGATTTATTTAGGGCTGACCACCCAAAACGGGGATACTTGTCTTCGTGTGAATCATATTGCTCCTTTTGCTTTATTTGGATTATGTTATACGTTCTTTCTTGTCATTATTACTGTCATTACTTCTATATGATCACTCTCGTCTATATTCATCTCGTTGTTGTATTAAATTTCGAATTATGATTATGTACTTGCTGTTTACTTTGTAATATTTGGTGCATAGGTACCGAGCCCTACTTTACCCAGGAGACGGAGGAGGATCAAGCGTTTCAAACGTTTGAGCCAACTGATGAACCCGAGTGGGATGCCGGAGACGGTTTCGGAGCCATCTGAGCCTGTATGAGAGTGAACGTCATCTTAGCAATTCTTTAGATGAACTTTCTTTAATGATAAACATTTCTTTAGTAATTGTTTTATTCATTCTGCAACTTTAACAATTAATGTTTATTTGATTTTCGTGTTGGATCTTATTTATGATCATTGAATACCAATTGAATAAGCTTCCGCTGCATTTAATGAAATTTATTTTGACTCACCACAGGTTGAAGTTTTTTTGCGGGTCATTTTTAGAAGCTTGTGTTGTATTAAAAACAGGAAATTTGAATTTAATTTAATTTTTCACGTTTTTCCCCAATTCGTATTTTGGGGGACGTGACAATCAGTGATGTTGATATCAAGCGAAGGTGGAGATGAACTTCCTGGAAAGGAGGAATTCTTTTCAACAGCTCTCAAAGTCCTTGATACTGTTGATATCTCTCACGCGGTTCAACCTCATAAATAAGCATTATATATTAGTTATCATCATCTTCATCTTATCATCGGCAGCAACAGGATCATAATCTCTATCCGCAAACGATGTCCTCCCCAACCTTCAATATTTCAACTGACTCCAGCGACACTAGCATGTCCACGGAGGACAATTTCAACCCCCTGTTCAACAGCTCGGTCCAAGGGGTCATGGCAGCTGCCATCAGTAAGACATGATACTACACCACTCTAATATCATAATGATCAAGATTGATGAGAAAATTCTATAATCTTCCATGTTGCCAATTCTGTTTATAGCTTGCTTCAAGTTTATTTTAGGAACTCTTTTCGGGATGCTGATTACAGGGAAAAACAAGGCTTTGATGATTCATGTTCATCCAAGTATATCCATGTGTGGGTGGTGCACTCGTTGGACCTCGGTCCACTTCTAAAACCTTAATGACAATTCTAACTCTGTTTCGAAAATTCACATAAAAATCTTGCCTCCGCCACCAAAACCCAAATGAACATCATGGGTTTGTTCCCAAAATCCAATTGTATGTTTGGTCCACCCCTCAAACGAAAATCTTGGGCCCACCATTGTTCTCTTCAAAGCCTTATTTCATCAATCAATCAATCCGGTTCGTCTTAAAGAACTACAATAATTATGTTTGAAAATAAGCTAAGTCCATAAATTCTATATATCTTACCACACTGCTTAACAATACTAACCCAAATTTCTCCTGCAGGAATGAGATGAAACCCATAATATAAACTAACCCAACTCCCTTGAATGTCTTCTAATTTTATTTTGCAATTCCTGCAGTTTGTTCAATCGTGGGTGCGATTGCGTTGGTTGCGATAGTGTATGCCTGTCACGACCCGGACCCGAGATCAGAGTCATTAGGGTTAACCCCAGGGTCGCGAAGCTCATACTTACTCCCGTAAACCCCGATTAACCGAAGTTAAAACAATGTCTACAAGGGATCTTGTATACGTACCTGTCAATGTACAGTTGTGCGGAATATACAATAATATACATTGACACCTATTTAACAAAACAATTCAAACTATTTACGTTGAAATGTAAAGTTCACTTTACATCGTTTCATTTCTCCTACTATCAACCACTGCATATTTAAAATACAATGCAGGGGACACTACTTACAATACCAAAATGAATATATAAACAATTTCTAAAAAGTTCCAAAAGATTTCAGGGTATTCGCGCTCAGATCACGTCCATTCGGCTAGACCTCCTGGAGGTATCGAATGGGCCTCCTCCGCTGGCGGGACGGTCTCGGAGGGACCGGCACGGGCAACTGAGCCTGTAATATCATCAGTAATACCATGAACACGACGGTTCAACAAGATATATACACATGATGATGGCATGATTGACAGTTCTAAACAATTCCAATATACAACCCTTGTATAATTATAAACACAAGTAATAATGACACTAACCTTGGCAACTACACTAGTATTGGTTCCAACTTCATTCTGTTCTTCCCAAAAGGAAGCATTTCATATTCATTTATTCATTATGTTCAACCTTTATTAATGGCTTTTTAATGTATGACTTTTCAGTCAATGACCTTTCGGTCCAATAAGGTGGGATCTCCCAGTGTCTTGATCAAAGATCACTGGTGTCACCACGGGCTCCGGAACACCCCAATCTCATCTACTGCAGTAGGAACAGTCATTTCACTGTTACTTTTCGTAACTGTTCATTTATCAACTCATTCTGTTCAATTCAATAATGAGTACGGAAACCACTAGATAGTGCCAGACTTGTTAACAAATTCACTTTAATCTCATTCTAAGTCTCAAGTAATCCTCTAACCAACCATTAAGTGAAACGATCATTATCGATGCACGTATTACTATTGATGATATTACTTAGGTATTTGTGCATTAGGATAACCCTCGTTAACACTTAGGATGGTCTAAACACGATTAATATTAATCTCTAAGCTTAAACTTCTAATCCCGGAAATTCGGACTTAAACTACACTTTCCGGACATTTCTCAGTGGGCCAGGTCGACCTGGGAAGGCCCGGTTATACTTGTCCCCATATCCACTTCATCTTCTAATCTATGCTCACTAAGAGGTGTATACCATTGGTTTCTACGTTCCAAGAGCTTTCCAACGATATATAGAACTCAAAAATCGAACATATGGGTCAAAAGTTATGGCCATTCAAAGTTGGCATTGTTGGCCCAATGGGCCAACCCACTCGGGCAGGCCCAATCCGGCCGGCCCATTTCAGTTTTAGGCTGCTGAAACTGAGTTTTCTTCCCTTATTTACATTCCATCATCACCTGCAGCAAAATGGAACCTCCTGTCCCTTCATAAAACACTATATAAACACAAAAAAAAACACTTCTATTCCAACATGCTACCATTATAAACATCCACTTATTCCATAATTCCATTCAAATAAGCAACCTCCATCTATTTCTAATAATCATCCAATCTGGGCAGTTTCCAAGCCAATTTCAGGCCCCATTTCTGGGCAGTTTTCAAGCTGATTTCAGGCCCAATTTCAGGTTTGTTTTCAGCCCCTTTAAGGCCTGTTTTCAGCCCATATCAGGCTCAATTTCTGGGTTGTTTTCTAGGCCATTTCAGCCAATTTCTGGGCTGTTTTCCAACCCAATTCAGCCCTTTTTCCAGCATCCAACTGATATATACTCTCAACCAAATAACACATAATCATAAAACAAAAGAGTTTATACTTGCCTTAAGTGAAGATTGGTCTTTGATTAGCTAGCTTGAGAATGGAATTTCCTTCACTTGAAGCTTAAACTCCAAAATAACTCTAAGAAAGGGATGTAGAAGATGAAGAAGATGAATTCCTTGACTTTAATCACCTCCAACACACACTTGAGAATGAAGAAACGGAAGAAAGAAATGAAGAAAACAAAGAGGAGAAGTTGCCTCAGGCTACAGGAGATGAATGAACTCAAAAGGAGTTCATCTTATCTCATATAAGAGAATTTTTGCATTAAACCCCCCACACACTTCTTCATTTACAATTCAAGTCAATTAATGGTCCATTTGATTCGATATTCATCGAACGACTTTAAGCCTTTTATGAAAGTGATCGTACTCGTCGAGATACACATGTTGGTATCAAGAGTTTCCGTATTCGACAAAATACGTACAATTCCGTATTTATACAAAATCTTTTGTTTGCTTGTTTAAGCTCCATTTCTATTCACTTCCTTTCCTAATCTTGTTTACTCTTTCAATAAGCTCACATTAGACTTATTCAATTCTATGTGGTGATAAATCACCATTAATTCCTTTAAACCAGCTTAATTAGTCTTAAGCTCAATTAATTAGAGTTAATTGGGATTAACTCGGGACGGAGCCTAACATTCTCCTAAACTTTTAGAATCATTTGGTCCTCCGAATGCAATATAAATCAAATAAATAAATCAATTGTAATTTACCTGAACGAATAACTCGGGATACTTCTGAGCCATTTGTTCCTCAAGTTCCCATGTAGCTTCATTGGGTGTATGATGATCCCAAAGAACCTTGACCCATTTGATAGTCCTGGTGCGTAGCACTGCCTCCTTGGTATCAATGATCTGCACTGGCCTCTCAACATATGTGGTGTCTGGTAACACTTGGATCTCTTCGTGACGAATCACGTGTGAAGGATCAGCCACATACTTGCGAAGCATAGAAACATGAAATACATTGTGGATACCAGAGAGCTCTGCTGGAAGGTCAAGTCGATAAGCTACATTTCCAATTCGGCTCAAGATTTTAAAAGGACCAATAAATCTCGGGGAAAGCTTCCATTTCTGACCGAATCGGATCGCACCCTTCATCGGAGAAGTCTTCAGAAAGACTAGATCACCTACAGCGAACTCTAGATCTCGCCGACGATTGTCAGCATAGCTTTTCTGCCGTGATCTAGCAACTTTCAGTCTGTCCTGTATCTTCTGCACCCTTTCGGCTGTTTCAGCGATGATGGTAGGACCGTGGAAACTTCGAGTTCCAACCTCTTCCCAGCTCACTGGGGTCCTACACCGACGACCATACAGTGCTTCAAATGGTGCCATCTCAATGCTGGAGTGATAGCTGTTGTTGTACGCAAATTCGCACAATGCCAAATGGTCATCCCAATCACTCCCGAAATCAACTACACTGGCACGAAGCAAATCCTCCAAAGTCTGTATAGTCCTCTCTGACGTCCATCTGTTTGTGGATGATAAGCAGTACTAAACCGAAGTTTGGTACCCATAGAACTCTGAAATGACTGCCAAAATGAGGATACAAACCGACTATCCCGATCGGAAACAATCGAGACCGGTGTTCCATGCAATCGAGTCACTTCCCTGACAAACAATCTGGACATATCGTTGAATCCCATATCTTTCCTAAATGGAAGAAAATGTGCTGACTTTGTCAAACGATCCACGATCACCCAAACGGTATCGTGCTGCTTCCTCGTCCTCGGTAAGCCGGATACAAAGTCCATCGTGATATGATCCCACTTCCACTTGGGAATATCCAGTGGAGGAAGCAATCCTGGCGGTTTCTGATGCTCGAACTTCACACGCTAGCAAGTTAAGCAGGAGGCTACATAGCCTACTATCTCCCGCTTCATATTGTTCCACTAAAATCTGCCTTTGAGCAATTCATGGCAGAAGTGAGCACCATCGGTAGAACTTACCATATCAATCTTGTCAGACTCTATGGATTCTGCTTCGACGCCTCAGTTAGAGCTCTAGTTTATGAGTACATGGATAAGGGATCGCTTGAAAACTTCTTGTTTGGCAAGAACAAAAAGATTGAGTTGGAAAAGTTGTATGGGATTGCTATTGGAACTGCAAAGGGAATTGCATACCTGCATGAGGAGTGCCAACAGAGGATCATTCACTATGACATAAAACCCGGCAACGTTCTCCTTGATGCAAATCTCAATCCCAAGGTTGCTGATTTTGGGTTGGCAAAGTTGATTAATAGAGACAGCTCGCATGTGGTCATGACTGGAGGTAGAGGGACTCCTAGATATGTTGCACCAGAGCTGTATACGCCATTTCCTGTAACCCACAAATGCGATGTTTATAGTTTTGGGATGCTTCTGTTTGAGCTTGTGGGGAGAAGGAAGAACCTCGACATCAATCAGACTGAGAGCCGGGAGTGGTTTCAAAGATGGGTTTGGGACAAGTATGAGAAATAAGAACTGGAAGTAATAACAAAGGATTGTGAAATTGAAGACAAGGACAGAGAAAAGGTAGAGAGAATGTGTAAGGTTGCTTTCTGGTGCGTTCAATATCTGCCCGATGCAAGGCCTCCAATGACCAATGTTGTTAAAATGCTGGAAGGAGCAGAAATCATCGAGCCCCAGAATCCATTCCAACATCTTATGGGTTCGGGTGCAGGCTTGGGTATTTGGAATAGTGGAAGCAGTGATCATTCGACGGAAACAGCAAAGACTGCTTTTGAAAGCAGTTACAAAGATTCAACCCCAATCATGAGAAAATATGAGATAGAAATTGCAAATTCAGTTCAGAAACAGTAGTTTTTTTATATGCGCCAAAATGTGAACTAGTTTTTTTTTTAAGTAGTTTCAAACGTTCATATGTTCCATTCCATTTTTCTTCTGCATGTGCTTGGTCTGAAGGACAAGTGAAAAAAGGTTTTTATATTTCATTAATAAGTGCAATTTGCCACTGTATGGAATTACTGAAGTCATATGTTCTTTGCTTGGTTTGAGTCATAAGCTCCTAGTTTGGTTTGGAGGATTTCTATTTGACTAGAGGCAGCAGTGCATATCCAACAGCAATAACTTGCAACAAAATTCTACTCTAACCAGGAGGAAATATGAGATAGGAGTGGCCAATTCATTACAACAGTAGGGTTTTTTTTTTTTTTTTTTATCAAATGTCATTTTTGAAGCATCTTCCTCAAAAAGTCCAAGCTAAGTTTTGTCACGACTCGGACCCGAGATCAGAGTCATTAGGGTTAAACCCCGGGTCGCGATGCTCATACTTACTCCCATAAACCCCGAATTAACCGAAGTTAAAACGAAGTCCACAAGGGATCTTGCATGTACCTGTCAATGTACAGTTGTGCGGAATATACAATAATATACATTGACACCTATTTAACAAAACGAATCAGACTATTTACTTTCAAGTGTAAAGTTCACTTTACATTGTTTTGTTTCTCCTATTATCAACCACTGCATATTTAAAAACAATGGAGGGGACACTACTTACAATACCAAAATGAATATATAAAATAATTTCTAAAATGTTTCAAAATAATTCCATGTGTACGCTCTCGGATCACGTCCATTCGGTTAAACCTCCTGGAGGTATCGAATGGGCCTCCTCCGCTGGCGGGACGGTCTCGGAGGGACCGGCACGGGCAACTGAGCCTGTAATATTATCAGTAATACCATGAACACGACGGTTCAACAAGGTATACATATATCTATGACATGTTCATAATTCCTGACAATTCATTGTTTAACAGTGCTAAACAAGGCATAATAAATACGAGTAACAATGACAATAAGATGGCAACTACACTAGCATTGGTTTCAACTCCATTCAGTCCTTCTAAAAGGAAGCATTTCATATGCATTTATTCATTAGGTTCAACCTTTATTAATGACTTTTCAATGGGACTCGTCAGTCCAAGATCTGACTTTCATATAATGACCTTTCGGTTCAATGAGGTGAGATCTTCCCAGTGTCTTGATCAGAGATCACTGGTGTCTCACGGAGCTCCGGAACACTCCCAATTCCATCTACTGCAGTAGGATTAGTCAGTGCATTGTTACTTTTCGTAACTGTTCATTTATCATTTCATTCAATTCAATTCAATAATGAGTTAGGAAACCACTAGGTCGTGTCAGACTTATTAATAATTCACATTAATCTCAGTCTAATTCTCTAACCAGCCATTGAGTGAACGGTGGTTATTAATGCATATATTACTGTCGATGACATTACTTTTAGTGAAATTTATGCATTAAAATAACCCTCGTAGCATTTAGGAAGATTTAAACATGATTAACACTAATCTCTAAGCTTAGACATTTAATCGCGGAAAGTTGGACATTAAAATGCACTTTCCAAAGAATGTCCAGTGGGCCGGGTCGACCTGGCAAGGCCGGTTGACCTGCAGTTGTAACTGAAAAAGAATGGAACAGTAACTTGATCAGGCTCCAAAGGAGCCTGACCCAGTGTGCCCGGTCGACCGGGCCCTGCTGGCCGATCGACCGGCCACACTACAGAAACAGAACAGGTGTTCTGTTCTGTAGTGCAGTGAATGGTCTTTCACTCCATTCTTTTTCCTTCTCTCTGATGAACCTGATATAGCATCAATTTATGGAATAACATGCTTATACAACTTCCAATCATACACCTAATTAAACCATAAATTCCTTAATCCAATTCATTAAATGGATAACCTAATTACCATGGTTTCTCAAGTCTACACATCCATTAGACTAAATCTTCATACAATCCAATGAAATCACTATAACAAGCATAAGTATATCTATTACTTGCCTTAAGTGAAGCTTAGTCCTTGTTTGGCTTGGCTTGAGATGAAATCCTCCCTTTTGAAGCTTGGATTTCAAGAAGACTCAAAGAAGATGATGTAGAAGAGGTGAAAGATGACTTCCTTTCACTTGATGCACTTCCAATTCACTCTTGATGAAGAGAAAAATGAAAGAAGAAGAAGAAAACGGCTGTAGAAGGAGTTGCCTAGGGTTACAGGAGATGAATTCATTCAAATGAATTCATCTTAGCTTATATAAGAGCCCATTTTGCATTAAGCCCCCCATAAGTTCTTTCATTTACATTTCGAGTCAATTGAATGTCCATTTGGTTCGATATTCATCGAACAACTTCAAGCCTTTTATGAAATTCATCGTACTCGTCGAGATACACATGCTAGTATCAAGAGTTTCCGAATTCGATCAAATACGTACAAATCCGTATTTATACACAAACCCTCAATTTGCTCATTTGAGCTTCATTTTCATTCAATTCATTTTTCTAATCATAGTTACTATTTCATTAAGCCTAAATTAATCCCATTAGGCTAATTCAACTTCCATTTGGTGATAATTCACCTTTAATCCATTTAAACCGGCTTAATTAGTCTTAAGCTCAATTAATTAGAGTTCATCGTAATTAACTCGGGACGGAGCCTAACAAGTTTAGCTTTTGAAAGTATTTTGGTCATTTCCACTGCATTCTACGCTGCATATAAATCATTCTTCATGATAATGGCTTGGACAATTATTCTCATTGTGACTTTCAATTTACACTATAGTTTAACAACCATTCAAGACTAATATAAAATGCAACGATCATTCACATATTCCTAGTTAGAACACAATATTATGCCATCACCCATTGTGGAATGACAGAAGTCATTTTGTTGCAATGACCTCAAAATGTAACGGCTATTAAAGTGCCCGTATGTTTTTAAAGTTGGGAGCCCTTATAAAGTAGATAGTCATTATAATTCCCTATGTTAGGATTTGAGTGTTGGTAGATTTGTTTGGATGGACAAAACTTGCGTATATAAATGCAATTTTATAATTACTTTAGATGGGCCGTATCAAGCGATCACAAAAAACAACCGAAGATTGGTCAAATTCAGCATCCTGAATCAGATCAATTCATCCGATCGATCGGAGCTAAGATGGCTCCCATTTAAAGAGATTGTCCGATCGATCGGTTCTAAAGACCTCTCAGTTAGCGACTTTCAAATCGATTGGACCTTCTGTCCGATCAATCGGCCTTGAAAACGTCTCAATTATTTAGCTTGTCCGATCAATCGGACAACGGCGGGTTTGATGACAGTTCACAAGATTTCTCGTTTCAAACTTCCTATTCTGATGCTATTCGAACCAAATCCCTTCCACATGATCCAAAAGCCCTTCATAAGCCCGGAGCCTCACAAAAGATTGCATCTCTAGCTCCCAGTTCTAAACCCTAGACCATTACCAGAGAGATTTCTTCCTTCCTGAGAGCCTTTGTGAGAATTATGTGCTGAAGCTTTCTTCGTCTAGAGACTCATCCTCTACAGTCTCAGTTGATTCGCCTTATTCAAGGTGTGGAGATCGAAGTGTTGGAGAAGGTGAACGGCGTGCTCATTGGCAAGATCCACTACTGTCTTAGGTTGTGTTCAACCGTAAAGGGCAATGAGTTTATCTTGTAACCTTCATTTTATTAGTGCATGATCTTTTCGGATGGGGGGTGAGGTCTTGTGGTTTTTTCCCTATTCAAGGTTTTCCATGTATAAAATCGTATGTCCATCTGTGTGGTTGATTGATTGATTAACTTAGATTATTACTTTTGCATTTTCATATTGAAATATGTGTTGGGACTATTTTTATCATTAGGGTTGATTCAAGATCGACCCTCTTGAAATTTCACCCTACATATTTAAACTCTTTATCATTCCCTGTATGTTTTAATTCTTGTTAAGACCTGAAAATCCACCTTAACATGAACAGATCATATTCATTCAGGTGGGCCTTATATAGATCGGTTTACAAGTTTAACATAATAGCCAGTTCATAGCCGAATTTTTCTTGTCATTTGTTATATCATCAAGGCCTTGTCCCATTGAACTTGGTGTTGACTCATTGCAATTTTTCTCAATATAGATTTAAAATATGTTTTTGACAGGGTTTCTCCAAAAACTGATTCAACAGAAATCCGCTTCTGCATATTCCCAAACAGCTGAGCACCATGTCCAACATGCATATTCCCAAACTGAACCCAACCTGTCTATCAGTCAGGTTGGGATCCTTAACCTGAACCCAATCAGCGTGGTAAAAGGGTGAATCTGAACTCTAAATTGATAGGTCAGGTTCGAGTCGGGCCAGTGGGTTAGCTAGCGAGTATTGACCTGACCAAAACCCTGCTCATTTATCAACTGGTTAGAAAGATATATAAATCCCACACCCAACCTGAAAATAACAAGTGTCTACGCTCGTCCTGAATTGGGTCGGATTCAGTTCGGGCATGCAGGTTACCCTTATGTAAAAATAAAGACATTTGAAAAAAAAAATTACTCTAAGTTATTTGTAGAGGAATTACAGTGAATTGAAGGCCTGTTAGGCCAATGAACTATATACATTTTGTGCATGTGAATCCAACGGTATTCCATTCCAATTGTAATTAAATTTGGGCTTGTGAATACGTGTCAAATATGTGATATGTGTAGGTTAGATCAAGAAAATGTGCATGTCGAATCAGGTGGCTTGTGAATGGCATGATAATCTCTCTACAATAAAATGGACAATTTTAGATCTTTTAAGAAAGGAAGTGGCCTGAAACCTGGAGCATGCTTGTGTGAGAGTTGCCAAGCTGGTATTCTTTACTTGCTGTACAACACAAGCCTACAAGATTCAAACAGTCTAGTAACCTTAAAAAAGTAGTAGAAAAAGAAGAATAAAAAGAAGGAAACAATGTGAACATGAAATCCTCATGAAAATCATCTCATAAATAAGAAATCCTCTCTAGAAAGTGGAGTGATCCAATTGGGAGAGCAAGAAGCAGCATCTGAATTGTCTCTAGAAAATGGAGCGATCCAATTGGTAGAACCAGAGCAAGCAGATGAAGAGTTGTTGCCATTATTCTGAAGTTGATCCAAGCAGACAGGAGTTGTTGATGGCGGAAACGGGTAAGGGGGCCCACCGATCACTACTGTGCCTTCCAGCATCTTCACAACGCTACTCATCAAAGGCCGCTCCTCTGGTTGTTGTTGAATGCACCACAAGGCTACCATAGCCATCTTTGTCACAGTGCCTTTATCCTTCTCTTCAATCCCCAAAGTCACTATCATCTCATCCATGGCTCCTTCATTGAACTTCTCCCAAACATACTTTGGTAGCCACTCTTCGCTTTTGGAAACTCTAGAATCAAAGTTCCTTCTCCTGCCAAGAATCTCAAACAACAGCATCCCAAAGCTGTAGACGTCGCACTTGTGGGTTACTGGATAAGGTAAAAACATCTCAGGCGCGGCATAGCCAGGTGTCCCCCTGCAGCCCTCCGTCGGGTGGTGAGTCTGGTCCCTTCGATAAAGCTTGGCCAACCCAAAATCAGAAACCTTGGGAAACAAGTTGTTATCAAGAAGTATGTTTTCTGCCTTGATGTCATAGTGTATGATCTGGTCTGCAGCATCCTCATGCAAGTAAGCGATGCCTTTAGCTGTCCCAATTGCAATATTCAGAAGCTGTTCAGACCCAATTGAGTTCTTTTTGCCATCAAATAAGAACTTGCTGAGTGATCCATTCTCCATGAATTCATACACAAGAGCTTTTAGGCCTTCGTCGAAGCAAAACCCATACAACCTTACTAGATTAGGATGCCGCGTTTTCCTGATCGAATTCACTTCTGCCTTGAATTGCAGCTTGATTATTTGATCAGAGAGGTTGCGTCTTAGGACCTTAACGGCGACAGGCACTCCATCTCCTAGTACTCCTTTGTATACAATTCCAAACCCACCTTCACCTAATTTTTGCTTGAAATTATGAGTTATGATCTTGAGCCGCTGAGAGGGGTACATGATTAGGATCTCATCATCCAAATTGACTTCATTCATCCTCCCTCCTGGTGGGAGTGAAGACTCATGTTCGATGGCATTCGATTTTCGAATGCAGAGGCAGATTATTATGACGGCACCTATCGCTGCTCAATGATCAAATTAAACCACTTGAAGATTATATTAGACCTTAGATAACACATAAGACTTGTATATTACTACTGCTACTACATTGTGAGCAATATTGATTGAGCATTTATGGTGGTGTTTAGCAGATTTTGTAATATGGTACTCATTTTACCTTCAATATGGACCATTGGATCGAAGCCACCCTCCATAAGGTGCCATATGAAGGCGTGGGTTTGTGCGTTTCAATTCTGTGGAAAATATTTTCAGGGGCCAGTGTGATACTCTGGCATATGATTTTGCAAGCGAGATGTTTCAATCCAGTGTTTTACTACCATTAAATGAGACTAACTGTGTAGATTTGATGTGTTTCGTCAGTTATAAGCACCCATTTGGAGCCCTGCAAATTTTGTATCCAGCAAGTCTGATACCTAGAAACTTAGTTACAGGGAACGGAAGTTGAATTTAAGCAGAGAGCAGTTGTTTTGAGCTCCAGAAATATTGATTTCCTGCAGAGTTGTTATTCTCCTCATTCATTCCCAGTCCTGACAAGGTTTTGCAGACTGTCATTGTATTACTATCCAAAAGCCTTGTCCTGTAGGCACTGCTAGTCATCCAATCTAAGATGACAATTCTTTATTTCTAACCATGGATTTCATTGCTTAGGTTAGATGGCTGACATTGACCAATGAAACTAACTTTTGGTATATGCTTATCCACAATTCCTTCCTCTCAATTTCATTTTTCACTTAGTTGAAGTTTTTGGTGATGATACTAGTACTTTCTCTAAATCTAACTCACGTCATTTCGTCTCTCTGCATTCTTGTCATTCTAAATTTTGATAATATTTTTTTAATAACCCAGGGTATCACCCGCTCAACCCAGGAGCCTTTGGCTTAGAGCCCAAGGGACACTCAATTGTGGATGGCCGAGAACTAATCCCTTGGGGCACTTGTAAACCCTCAAGTCCACATGCATCGGATAAAACTATGCGAGGTGGCCAAGAAAAGCAGGCGTTGAACACAAGACCTCTCCACTTCCTAAGGCGTAGAGTCCTTGGCCACCAAATTTTAATAATATAAGATCATTGTTGAAAAACAGCTCATCATAGTGAGATTTATAATTGTTGATAAAATTATACATCATTGTCATTGTCGTCATCCTCATTATTATCAAAGCCTTGCATGTCCCTAAAATATTGGAGTTAGCTACATGAAGGATTTATGTTTTGTGACAAAAGTTTTAAGCTAGCTGTCAATCTAGCCACTGCAATCCTCCCTTATCTAAGCTTGGGACCTACTAATCTTCATGCTAGAATTTTTATTTTTTATTTTTAAAGAAGATTTCATATTTAGTAATGAAATGGATCACAGAGATTCCACTAGATTCTAGTGGAATCCTCCATGCTAGCCTTACTTTTTGCCTAGTCCACGTTCTTGATTTTTAGGATTCCTCTCATTTATCCCAATTTACTAACACTCAAGGATGATTCCATTTCTAATTTTTCTAAGAAAATAGCAAATTCCAAGTACTTGCTTTTCACTTGGTTGAATATAGGTTATAACAAGTCCAAGGACCGCTTGGAAGAAGAACAACACAAAGCTTATGGAGTTTCAATAGATAAACATTAATTTGAGTGTCAAAATTAAACAAGAAATTACAACAATCTAAAGTAATCACAAAGGTAATTATTGAATAAAAAACTACTAAACACTTGTAAATTTTCAATTCAAACATAAATTTCTTATATTCAAACAGACAACTAACTGATTTCAGTAATCTAACAACCATGTTCCTAGCACAATAATTCATTATTTAAATTAGAAAGCTAAAAACCAGCTATATATCATCTATCAAACTTTAGAATCTTATAACGCAACGATTAATTAGAACAACCATGATCTATGGAGCAGACTGTTGGCCAATCAGGAAATAAGATTTTAATGACGACGATGATGATCCACCTCTCATCAGAGTTATGATCCAAATGCACTAGTGATCAAGAATTGTAATTACTGAGTAATTATGAGTTAACTGAGTCCAACTGGGATTTCGAACTATGCTCAACACATCTCCGCGTCTGAGATTAAACTGGGCTGGTCTTAATTCTCACCAAGCCTGCTAAGAAATTAAGCATCTTCTTCTAGACCTATAGCCTAATCTCTGGAAAGCCCTACTCCTGTCCAATTTGGAAAGGTAGAATCGTAGAAATCATTCTCCTGGTTTCAGACCTTATACTAGTAAGAAGTCCATCATTTGAAAATCTTAGGAATATATTAGAACCAAGGAAATCAAACATATGTATGCATGCACATATACATATGAGAGAGAGAGAGAGAGAGAGAGAGAGAGACCTATGAAGATGAATGCGATTGCCACGAAGAGGGCCTCTTTCATTGCGTCCAATATTGCTATGGCAGCTTGTTGTGGGTCTAAGAAATCTACAAAGGCTGATTGCAATTCGATATTTCGATCAGGAGCTATGCATTAGAACTTGGAAAGAAGAAAGGGAAATCTTTTTTTATGCCATTGTTACAATCGTTGACTGTATCCATTCTTATTTAATGCCTGCATATTCGAATCGAATCCGCATATTTTTATTTTTTTATTTGCTTTCATGTTTGTTTGATTCTGACTATGTTTACCTATGATCATCTTTGGGAGCCAAATGCCTCGTCATTTAACTAGTGACGTATGAATAGTTGCTTTGGGGCTTTTTATTGGTCAAGATTAAATCCATCTGACTATCTTGAGGAGCAAGTTAGAAGGCTTTTATTTAATGTTCTCTTCTATCTTTGGGTGTTTTATTTTGTCATCTTCTTCAAATGTCTCCCCAAGATACTTGAGTGGCAAGGCATCACTCTCCACCGGAACAATATGGTTGATCCCCGGTTGTCCTCTGCTGGTTAAGGATTTGGATAGTATGCATATTGGGGTGTATGAGTATTTACTTAGTGCAAAAATGGGGGGAGGAGGGGACAATAAGCTTGTTGAACTAAGATCGATTTTAATTTAATTTTCAATAAAGGTAGTATTTGACTTAATATACTATATTAAAGCAAGTGTTTTGTGAAAATACTTAAACTTGCCTTAACACAGGAAGAGGTCCCAACACAAATGATCTCAAACGAATATCAATTAAAAGTGATTAAACTAATAATTAACCCTAATCCATATTAAGCAATCAAACCACAAAAGAGAGAAGGACACACGGATTTATACGTGGAAAACCCTATTCGGAAAAAAACCACGGACCTTACCGTCTAGGCCAACAGACAATCAAGCACTATGTACAACCCTTCCTAGTTACTGACTCAACCTAAGGACTACTTCAGTTCTTGTTGACTGCTCGTCATGGATCTTCACCATGCTTGAACAAAGAAATCTTCGAGAAAAGCAATGGAATCAAACCAATACTTGAATCATCAGCATAGCAACAGTATTGATAGCCTTGGGGCAAAACAATGGATCTCTCAAACTCTCACACTCATTGATTTCTTCTAATTCAGAGTTGTGTCTAGAGGAGAGATGAAAAGCCTATATATAAGAGATATTTCGTGCATCCAAGGTTTCTTCAAACAGGTAACTTCCTTCAATGAAATTAGTAAGAGAAGTTCGTCTTAAATTAGAATTTCCAGGTTCGCTCGAGCAGACAAGAGGTTCGCTCGAGCGAACTACTCTTTGGAAACAGACGTTCAGCGTATTGCTTCATTGGTCGAGCGAATGAAAAAATGCGGTCTAGCGAAAAACTCTCTATGAGAGGTTCGCTCGAGCGATCGTCTTGTGAACTTCTTGTTGTCCTCTCAAGTAGTTCCGTGCATAACGCGGAATTGGAGAAAGAGATTTGACCTGGACAATATTTTTGTCTCTTTTTGGGACGGGAATCTGTCTTGAATTTGGGGTTTTTTTTTTTTTTTTGAAAAAACCCCGTGACATAAAATTATTAACAAACCCATCTGACCTCAAAAGGGTGACTGGGCGTTGAAGTGTCATACAATATTGACGTGGCAACTTGGTATTGGCCCACTCATGGGAACCTTATCATGAACCCTCAGGGTGTTTGGGTAATTCACTTGTTGACAGATGTGAAGGTCTTCAATTTAAGAGACATGAAGATGAGTCATATAAAAATGTAATAAATCTTAAAAGCCACATCTATTTTTTAAGTTGAAAAGTAATTTTCTCATTTTGTTAAATGAAAATAGAAATTTATTTTTTATAAATAAAAGAAAAATTTTCAAATAAGGCTTTAAGTTTTTACATTATTTAAAAAAGGATATGAGTTTCAAAACTTTTCAAATTAATATTCCATAAGTTTTTCAAAAAAAATTCAATGGATATCTGTTCAATTCAAGCTATTTTTGATAACTTTTCCCTCAAATCTTGTTAAAAACACAAATTACACTTCATTAGGATAAAACTATCCTTCACTTCCTCTATATCATTCTCATTTCCTTCATCCGTGCCCCAACGGTGATAAAAGATACCCAGCAGGAGCGGAACAAGGAATTTTTTGTTGGGGGGGCCAAAGTACTAAAATCTTTACTATACACTATAGGTTCCATGGGATCGTCTTCAAATGTAGGACCCTTCCCCTCAAATTCCGTGGGTTCCGCCGTGACGAATTGTGGTTTACACTGAAATCTCACAATGATATTTGAGATTTTTTTTTGGGACACCTAAGTATGCTTATTGATAAATATATATCATTCAAGAAGACTCATACGTAAGTTTTAAATTGTTCATAAACATGGTCCTACTAGTTTTTATCATCTAAAAATGCTTTGCTCCAATCATATTTATTCTGACATAGGTACAAATATAACTAAAAAAATAAGAAAGTAACTAGTTTTTTTAGTTCATAGTGGATATATATAACTCCATTTGAATTAGAAATTTATGTAATAAAAGAACACGAGGAGAAAATAATTTTTAGTGATTTAGATTTTATATGTGAGCTTCAATGACTGAAAAGATTAATATTGTACCGTGCACGATTATATTTACCAAATGTAAATAATTAAACTAAGAAATTTGTAAGATGGTTATATTTTTCTTCAACCAACATGTTAGCACTCAAATGAGGGTATCCAAGATCTACTACTTGGAGACGGCGTGTGGGCAACTCTTGGCTAATTTAACACAATAAAAATCATTAGATTCCCATTTATATTTATTGAATAAATGGCCTGGGCAATGAATTTCTATTTATGTAAAAAATCACTCAATAACATTAGCAGATTCGTTCTCCTTTAACTTCTCCATTTCATTTCATTTCCTTATCTTTCATTTCTTTTCATTCACTCTATTTTATTTTCTAACAAATCAATTAAGATTGTGTAACACTACTTTTAGAATCAATGATTCATACAATTAAATCTAACAAGTGATGGGGGGCCATCCTTCACAAAATAGATGCTCCCACATAATCTAAAAAAAAGGGAGTTTTAAAAAACTATGGGGTCCAAGGCCCCTGCCGGCCCCCCTCTAGTTCCGCCCCTGACAGCCAGCATCCATACGATAATTAGCTGCATGTAGTGGCTATTGGAACCATGCCATTGCTTTAAATGAAGGGTAATTTGGGTACTTTAAAAATTTTGAGTGAAAACTGTTGTTAGGAAGTACCTTTAAATAACTAAATGTCATTAATTAAAATTTTACTGAAAAACTCAGGGACTAATTTGAATGGTATTAGAACTTGTGTTCTTTTCTGGAATAAGGCAAAAGGTTAGGACCTTATTTGAAGGCAAATGGTATTTTCTATTACAAAAGCCAAGAGAGGATATTAGCAAAAACTTATGACTTTTCCATATCAATCAATTCAATGCACTGTTGAGGGATTGCTCGTTGGGAGGAAGAGCGTGTCATGGGTTCTTTCATGTGATGTAATATGTAATTGTCAATCACATGGGAAGAGAAGAAAAAAATAATAAGAAATACAAGACAGAGAGGGGCTCACCAGAATGGTTTTGTGCATGGAGCCCACACGGTATTGGGTTTTCTGCAGGTCAAGTCAAGCGGATCCCACCACCGATCCAGACGGCTTCTCCTGTTATCTAGAATTCCAACCCGTAAAAAATCAGATTTTAAACTTGTTTTAGATTTTGATTAACAAACGGATTTGGGTCTAAAACCCAATTTAGGCACTAATTCATAAAAGAGTTATGTTCCGGATCCATATAGAATCTGTTCCAGTTACCTGAGACTCGACATAAGAGATTTTAAGATGGAAAATTGTAGCTTAAACTTAACTTTGGTCAGACATTTTTATGTTTAATCATAGAGATGGTAGACTTGATGCATTGCTACAAGTTGAATGATATCCTTATTTTAATCTAAAAAAATATGAAAATAAGTCATAATCAATTATGGAACTAGATCCCATTTGTCAAGTCATGCCTGGTTCCGTAAATAAATCTGGGTCTTCTTATTGGAACCAAGTCTGAAACTCAAGTCAAAATCGATTTTGAAGTTGGAACCATCATTTAGAAATAGTTACCAATTCGGACCAATATAATTCTAATCCAGAAATCGACACATTTGCATCCCTACATACCACCGGCACCAGCCAGCTCTAGTCGCTGACAGAAGCACAACCCAAAGATGTTGAAGCAAGGCCGGTGACATCGGCGCGGAAAAAAAAAAAATAAACCAAAGGTTAACTCAGGCAGTGGGGATCATCGGCCATTTAGAATGGTTGGTGAGGTGGCACCTCTTTTCTTGAAGGGATGCTTGAGAGGTTGAGCCCCTCTCCTCTGAACTTTGTTTGAAAATTCTTCCTGTTTAAAACTTCAACAAAGTCATTTATCATTTCACCGCATTGTTATCACTAATTAGAATCAACCATCAACAAAAATGTGGAAGAAACTACATGATTTCACTTATAAGCAACCAATTTTTGCTCAATTTCACCTTCTAATACTACAACCTACAGTTATTTGAATTCTTAAAGATCAGGCATCTTTTTATTGAATGGACCATAAGATCATGATGATGTCTTAACTATCTTGATCGGTTAGGTCACATTTTGTAATAATAAGAATTCTTAGATAACACAAACAATGCTTTGGTCACACAAACAAGATCTTCACCTAGTCTAAATTGCGTTTTGGAGACTGTCCAGGTTTCTGATCAATGGTCGTATGGTGCCTCTAGAACTCAATGAGTGGTGATGCTAGGCCTGTGGATCCGGCCGTTTGATGAGGGGCCCGGTCTGTCCTCGGTCATCAAAGCTCGCAAAGAAAGAGAGCTTTCTTTTTTATCCTAAAGCACGATGAAGGGTAGGGCATGGTTTTAAAAAGCCCGTCACCTAAGTCCTAGCCTGGCTTTTCATCCAAAAGTAAACAGCCCACCAGAAAACAACTCCTATGATCAACTACCACCCCACTTGAATGTCACTCATGATCAACCTAATGTTTGTTATACTCTTCCGAATGGAATTGACCGTTGGATTTAAAAAAAAAAAAGATGCATTCTAGAGCCGTGAACTTGAAGCCACAGATCAAGTGGATTAGGATGGTTTACAGGGCATAAAGTTTTACACACAAGTGGATCACATTGGATTATATAGGAGTTTTTAGGTGAGTCTGAGCGGAATAGCTTAGATGTGTATGACTCACCTGCAAATACCTTCCATGATCAATTTGAATGGGACGCACACTACCACCCTCCTAAATGTGGGTTACAAATGAATATCCACCTGCAAATACCTTCCATGATCAATTTGAATGGGACGCACACTACCACCCTCCTAAATGTGGGTTACAAATGAATATCCTACTATCTGAGTACCTGGGGCCTTTCACAAAATATAAAAGGGCTGGAACCTCTTTCTAGACTAGAAAACTAATCGGGTCTAGTTTCAGATCCATATAGGTTCTGACTCTTGGACCCGAACCTCAGTCCCACTTGACACGCGCGCGCGTGCGCACACACACATACATATATCGTTAGGGCTGGATATTGGATCTCCCATTATGCAAGTATCTAAATTCTCCTGTTATAATAAAGCGGATATAGAATCAATTTGGATCCGTGAGAAATTCTGATTTTGATCTCAATCCATGCATATTGTATCCAGAGCATTCGAATCCACAATCAGATTCTTTATTTTATGATCCAAGGAGTGGAATAGGACGTATGATTATATTTACAAATTAGAAAAAGCAAAGCTTCAAGGGCTATTTAACAGTCTTTTTTTTTGGTAAAAACGGTCTATTTAACTTGAATTGTATTCATATACCTTTTGATAGCCCCACTTGTACATTGGGGAAAAAAAATGATTTTGAAGTTGTTTTACCAATTGTACAATGCAACCCACAACTTAATATGGACCTAGTTTTATAACTGGATCCTCTGGGAATTGGAATCATCTGAGGATTTTTCCTACGGTGACGGTTAGTGGACTGACCACGGCCTGCCAAGTCACCGTGAGGAGCCCCTGCCTGGAATAGCCCCACTTTCTCGTCTCGATCATGTGGCTCTAAGTCTTCCTGGGGTTAGAATTGTGATCTTTGGTGGGTCTGTGGTGGGTCTTCACTCTGCCTCCCTGCTGTATCTATCGGACCCGACAGAGGAGAACCCAACCTGGAGTTGGGATAGAGCCTTGGTCCCAGAAGATGGGCTCATAGTACTCTCTTATTTTTGGTTGAAACAGGGTAGCATGATCAGACTGAGTGGTCATGGCCATTTGTTGGAGAATGGGTTTGATCAATTAACTGTAGTGTTGCTAGGTCCCATTAACTGGTATGTATCTCTCTCTCCCCTTTATTGACTGGATGCATTCTCTTGTAGCAGTTAGATAGATATGCTTGTAGGTGATGAATATTGGGCTTAATCTTTTTACGGCTTGGGCGAGTCAAAGTTGTCATTATTAGGTGCTCTCATCTGTGAGAAGTCTTAAGAGATAATGTCTCATTTTATACATATCTTTTAAACTGTTTATGTTTCATTCTTTTACCTTTATTGCTGTGTTTCTGGTCTTGTATTCTGTGAGAAGGGTGTCTTGTCTGTACACATGATGCTACTGTCTGCTGGTGCTGTATTAGTTAGTCTTACTAGCTGACTATCAATCAATAAATAAAATAAAAAAGCTAGCCGACCAATTTTGTACTTCTCATGGGTTCTGTTGATGAATTGATCATTTTTCTTTCTTCCTTATTTTTAGGTTTTGTGTGGACGAACTTAGTAGATATAACTTTTTTCGGTCTATTTTTATGTTCCTTTTTGGTAGAAAGGGCGGACCACTTTTATGTTAGTGGTCTGATTTAGGCTGCTAATTCCTCCTTTTCCCCTGCCAATTTCTAGTTTCCATTTCCCACCTCAAGCCTATCTATTAGGGTTTAGGGTTTATTTTGTTTCACAGTTCACGTTTTTGGTAATCTAAATGGGTTCCTGTCTAGTAAGTTAGGAACTCAAATGTTAGAAGAATTATTCAAGAACTATTAGAATACGATTTACTACAGCTTCTAACTAGAACCAATCTGCTTGCCTGTAATTGTTCTTGTTGGACGTAACTGAGTTCCAAGTGGATGGACCCTTGTTAAAAAGACTCGGGTTGCCAAGTAAATCTGATTATCTGAAACCTGCATTCAGTAAAAGAGTATTCTTGTTTGGATTCATGGTAAATCTTATTGGCACAACATTTTCAAAAAATTTGGGTTTTCATAGCTTCTAAGAGGGTATTTCTAGGAATAGAGATTTATCTACAGTTCAAGTGCATGATGGTTATTCTTTATTTGAAAGCGGTGGAATCAAAGAGGCCCAACTCTTTGTCAACTGTACGGGGCCTACGGGCTGTGGGTAAACTGATTTATCTGAACCCAACCATGTAACCCTTTTCCTGCCCACATAAGGGAATCCCCTCTATTGATATACTTAAACTGAGTGGGTCCCACAGTATAATTGAGCACCTCGACGAAAAAGTGATTACACAATGTCAACAGTACTGGTTCCATGTAAGCCTCTTGTTGCAGCTCTACTTGGGTTGAAGAAAGAAAAAATAAGATAAATTCGATGAAAATATAAGGAGAGAAGGAAGTAGGAGGAGACATGGAGGAGAAACTGCCCTTTTTTATATATGGTATAGAGATAAAAATAGAAATAGCATCATTCGAACTGTTGGCTTTACTTGAAGTACTTAGGGGCGAACCCAGGTTCTAGGTGTTGTAGGCAACCCCATCATATCTGGAAAAAGCCCGAAAAGGGGCTATTGGCTAGATATAAGCCCTCGCCCCTCTCCCTCATAAAAAAAAAAAACCACAATTCCCCTTTCGTTCAATTTTCAAATGAAAAGAGAATGATTGACCTTTTCAATTGACTATCATATGCCCCCCTCAATAAAAATCTCGATCTGTCGCTGCTTGAACTTGAGATGTACCACTAATTGGTTGGCCGCGAGTTAAGATATCTTGAACCGCAATTATATGAACCAAACATCCTTGAACCCCATAGCCTCCCCTGTGAACCATTGTAATAATAATCCTATCTAGCTGTCTATGAAAATACTTAAACTTGCCTTAACACAAGCAGAGGTCCCAACACAAACGATCTCAAACGAATATCAATTAAAAGTGATTAAACTAATAATTAACCCTAATCCATATTAAGCAATCAAACCACAAAAGAGAGAAGGACACACGGATTTATACGTGAAAAACCCTACTCGGGAAAAAACCACGGGCTTTACCGTCTAAGCCAACAGACAACCAAGCACTATATAAAACTTTGAAGATTACAAGACACTTACAACCCTTACAACCCTTCCTAGTTGCTGACTCAACCTAAGGACTGCTTTAGTTCTTGTTGACTGCTCGTCATGGATCTTCACCGTGCTTGAACAAAGGAATATTCGAGAAAAGCAATAGAATCAAACCAAGATTTGAATCATCAGCATAGCAACAGTATTGGCAGCCTTAGGGCAGAACAATGGATCTCTCAATCATCATCATCAGAGAAATGATCAGAGGTTCCTGCATCATCAACAACAACATTAATGGACTCCATGACAGTAGAGTTCTTCAGATGAAAAACCTGATAAGCTTTACTTGTTGACGAGTAACCGAGGAAGATTCCTTCGTCACTCCTGGAGTCAAAATTTGTCAAGTGTTCTCTATCACGAAGGATATAACACTTGCTGCCAAAAGTTCGAAAATATTTTATGTTTGGCTTTACTCCAGTCCATAATTCATATGGGGTTGTCTTAGTGCCTGGGCGGAGATAAACACGATTGATCACATAAACTGCCGTATTGACAACCTCAGCCCAAAACCTTTGAGGGATGTTTTTGCTATATAACATCACTCGTGCCATATCTTGGACCACCCGATTTTTTCTTTCCACATCCCCATTCTGCTGAGGTGTTTTGGGTGCAGAAAACTCATGTTTAATTCCATGTGTTGTGTAAAAGGTAGAGAAATTCCTCGAAATTCTTGACCTTTATCTTCAATAAGAAGAGACTACAAGTCATTAAACACAATAAACGTTTCTGATTTTTCACGTAAGAAGCGCACCCAAGTTAATCTAGAAAAATCATCAACTGTCAAAAATATATATTTTTTACCACCAATGCTTT
This sequence comes from Cinnamomum chago, assembly GCA_038049695.1. Taxonomy (NCBI): domain Eukaryota; kingdom Viridiplantae; phylum Streptophyta; class Magnoliopsida; order Laurales; family Lauraceae; genus Cinnamomum; species Cinnamomum chago. Next base: position 67,523,877 of record CP142458.1, on the reverse strand, counting down.
CAACCTTTGTGGGTCCCATAAGATCCATGTGAAGTAGCTCTAATGGTCTCTTAGTGGTAAGAGAATCAACCTTTTTGTGTGGAGCTTTTATTTGTTTACCAAGTTGGCAAGGACCACAAACATTATTTGGGGCCTTTTTTAGTTTAGGGAGCCCACGAACCAACTCATGTGTTGACAATTTTTCAAGATCCTTGTAATTCACATGGCGTAGTCTTTGGTGTCATAGTTCGATGTCACTTATGATTGCAGAATTGCAAGTCATATCTTTGTCTGAAGAGACTACATAACAATTTCCCGAATTTCTCATACCATGAATCACGGTTTTCCCTTTTTTTATCCACAATTGTGCAATCTTTTGCAGAAAAATGCACTTCATGATGATTGTCACATAGTTGACTTATGCTCAAGAGATTTGTTTTCAAACCATCAACCAAATATACATCCTTCAAATGTGACATACCTGGTATAGAGATTGTACCTTTTCCAACAACTTTAGCCTTACCTCCATCTCCGAATCGAACAGAACCACTATTATAATCTTCAAGAGAGGTAAACAAGGCTTCGATTTCTGTCATGTGTCTCGAACATCCACTATCTAAATACCACACATCTGAGTCGGTAGCACTCAGTGTTGTAAGAACCGCATTACAGCGCAGATCAGATTTGCGAACCCAAACTGGTTTGGTCCGAATCTGTGAAGAAGAAATTTTTGACCTTCTACGCTGATGTCTATTGAAATTTCGCAATTTGTTGCAATGTGGTCTTATGTGTCCAGTAATCCCGTAAAAGTGATATACAAGAACAAACTTTGATTTAGACACATAATTTGACTTGTGAGTTTTTGTGTATGCGGTATTAGAATAGACGGAAGGCAAAGACATCATGGTCTGTCCTTGAACAAAAACAGTCTTACATTTGTCTTTAGAGGTGGAGGCGCCATGAACATATCCAAGACCAGATTTCGATGTTAGCGGTAATTGGCTTTCCAGGATTTGATTCAGCTTTACAGATCCAGTGTTCATCCTGTTGATTGAAGCTTTAGCCGATTCCAACTCAACCAGCACCATTCTTAACTTTCCAGCAGAATTATCTCTGTCAGATTTGCAGACATTCAACTCTTTTCGCAAATTCTCCTATTCAGATTCAGCTTTTAGATTTTGTTGTTGGAGCTGAGCATTTTCTTCACCTGCAAGAATCAATCTGCTAGACAAAATTGCCCGCTGTTCTTCCAATTGTCTTACCTTTGACTGAGAGTCTGTCAAGGTAGTCTGCAGAGACAAGTTCTTTTCTTCCATGGATTTTAATTTTAAAGCCCTCTTTTCACTGATTTTCGACATTCGGAGGGGTTCTTGCAACAGCTTATGATAGTTTTCGTCGCCCTCCAGTTCTTCATTAGAAATGTCATTAAGTTCTAAATCATCTTCAGATTTAGATTCCTACGCAGATGAAACATTAGACAAAGCAACAAAAGCAACATACTTTCCTGACTCACTCGAAGGTGATTCAGGTTCAGATCCATCCTCATCTGAATCTTCATCACAGGCAACATTCAGTGCTTTGTTTTTATTCTTCTCCCTGCGATTGGCACACTTAGCAGCTGTGTGTCCATATCCTTGACACTCAAAGCATTTAATTTGCTTATTTGTACCCTTTGATCTGTTCTGTTCTATTTTGGGTAGGAATTTTCCCTTAAAAGGTGCCTTCGGGTTTGATGTTTCTTTCTTGTTGAAGGTCTTCCTATTCTTCCATATTTTCTTCAATTTTCGTGCAATGTATGCTTCAAACTTTTCATCATCTGTATCACTGCCTAGATCACTTAATTTAGGATCCTCAATTGACTTAGAGGACATCAGTGCAATATCCTTTTCCTTTTTCTGCTGGCAATGATTTGCCTCAAATGTCTGTAAATTTCCAACTAGTTCTTCAACAGATATTGAGTTCAGATCCTGGTGCTCCTCAATGGCAACAACTTTTGGACGAAACATTTCAGGGAGAGGCCTCAAAATCTTTTTAACAACCTTAGATGGAGGAACCGGCTCTCCCAAGGTATGGCATGAATTGACAATTTTAGACAATTTTGTGTTAAAATCATCAAAGCTGGATTCAGATTCTTCCATGCGAATCGTTTCAAAAGCCATCGTCAGATTCTGGAGTTTTGTTCACCTAACAATTTATGTACCTTCATGAACAGTTTGAAGCAAATCTCATGCAGCTTTTGCAGTGGTGCAAGTAGAAATCTTATGAAACTTAGTTTAAGTAACACCATTATAAATAGCATGAATGACCTTATTATTGCAGTTTGATTTGGCCTTTTCATCAGCGGACCATTGTGCTTTGGGTTTTGGTCTTGTTTGTCCCTCAACAACCATTGTGGGTTCAGTATATCCATCAACCACAATATCCCAGACCTGGTCATCGATGGCCTTAAAGAAGGCTATCATCCTTCCTTTCCAATAAGAATAATTTGATCCATCTAGAAGGGGGGGCTTGTTGGTAGAAGTTCCTTCTCTAACGATGTCCATGAAAGATCAGTAACTTGATCACACAGTAAATTAGTGTAACCCGCTCTTATACCAATTGAAAATACTTAAATTTGAATTAACACAGGCAGAGGTCCCAACACAAACGATCTCAAATGAATATCAATTAAAAGTGATTAAACTAATAATTAACCCTAATCCATATTAAGCAATCAAACCACAAAAGAGAGAAGGACACACGGATTTATACGTGGAAAACCCTACTCGGGAAAAAACCACGGGCCTTACCGTCTAGGCCAACAGACAACCAAGCACTATGTAAAACTTTGAAGATTACAAGATACTTACAACCCTTCCCAGTTGCTGACTCAACCTAAGGACTGCTTCAGTTTTTGTTGACTGCTCGTCATGGATCTTCACCGTGCTTGAACAAAGGAATCTTCGAGAAAAGTAATGGAATCAAACCAAGACTTGAATCATCAGCATAGCAACAGTATTGGCAGCCTTGGGGCAGAACAATGGATCTCTCAAACTCTCACACTCATGGATTTCTTCTGATTCAGAGTTGTGTCTAGAGGAGAGATGAAAAGCCTATATATAAGAGATATTTCGTGCATCCAAGGCTTCTTCAAACATGTAACTTCCTTCAATGAAATTAGTAAGAGAAGTTCGACCTAAATTAGAATTCCCAGGTTCACTCGAGCGGACAAGAGGTTCGCTCGAGCGGACTGCTCTCTGGAAACAGACGTTCAGCGTATTACTTCATTGGTCGAGCGAATGACAAAATGCGGTCGAGCGAACAACTCTTTGTGAGAGGTTCGCTCGAGCGATCGTCTTGCGAACTTCTTACTGTCTTCAAAACTACATTCCAGAACCTTGATCAGTCGAGCGCACGGATTGATGGGTTGAGCGAACAAGCCTCTGTTTAGTCCGCTCGAGCGACCATTTCAAATCAGCAGAATCCGGACTCTTTGGAAAACTTTCTATTTGAAACTCTTGCAGTCCTTTCCTAAACTCAATACATGATTTAAGAAACCCAATTTTGTCCAAACACCTATGAATTAGCCAACTAAAATCTTTACATTTTGTGAGTTATTTAGTTGGGAATTCATTAGGTTTTAGAACAAAACTTAAAGTTCAAATCGATTTGTAATTTTACATTTTTAGATATTGACCATGATGAAGCTTCAACTTGAAGACTAAAAGAAGAAACATAGAAGATAGTCAGAAGATTTAGGCGCGCATGTATTCCTCGAACCAAAACCCGGGTTCACTTAACCGGGCTCTGCAGGATGTCACCCTTCAAGACAGTATAAGCCCTCGCTCCAGAGAGCCAGTTCCTCACTCAAGCGACCCTCGGTGTTCTCCTGCTCGATTTGGAAAACCTTCTCCAAGTCTCTCTTTAATTGCTATTCTTATTCCACTCTAAAAGAGAAACACTTTGCATAACCCATGAGGCTATTTAAACAAACTCTTGCGACCCTAAACATACCTCTCTCCTATTCTATCAATTGAGAATTACTTTGAAAGATTTCTGATAGTAGCTATGCAAGAGTGTTAAGCTAAAGCTAATCTGGTTCTTGTTTTATAAAGTACCTTGAAGAGGTATTCAAAGTAGTGGTTTCAAGCACAGTGAAGGTGAACGGCAAGTTGTAGGCAAGACCATCACAGCACTTAGGTTGAGTTCCAAATGGGTAAAGGTTCTATGAATTATCTTTGCAACATTTATTATAATAGTGCTTGGTTGTTTGTGGTCTATACGAAAAGACCCATGATTTTTCCTGGATATGATTTTCCACATAAAAAAATCGCATGTGTCTCTCTTGTGGTTGATTGATCTTTGACTTTGGTTAATTATTTATAATTTAATTAATTGGAATTGAAATCCATAAAGGAATCTGATCTAGGGCCTTAGCCAGTGTTAAGGCTTAAACGCAGCCCCCCACCCCCCTAATTCTCTTTTCAATAACTTCATTGTCATCATAAATCTCATATACACTTACTCTACGTATACTCATTTTTCTTTTCCACCCAACTTCGCTTACTATTTATTTTTATGTATGTTGATGCAATTTTTATTAGTAAATATGACCGTGCTTAGCACGGGTTGTTGTGCTAGTACTTCATTAATACAAGAGCTATAACATGCAATATATGAGCTTGGTTGGTGAGATATAACTTTGTACGAAATTGTGTGGCCTGTGTGCCATGGGTCCCGCATCAGATCAGATGGGAGTTGCCAAGAGAGATGAATCCCACTTAAATTAATACTTGATATATGATGAAGATAACATAGGTATCACAAGTAATCTAAATTAGCGGATCAGATTTAATCCATACGTAGGAGGATCCAAGAAGAATTAGGGGACGTAATTTTTTTCGTGAAGAAGTCTCTAATAAGCGTGACTCATCTGAATTGTCTATATAAGGAAGATGGAAGTCCTAAATAACGCATTGCACTAAGATCTAGAAGTAGGAGATCTGTGGAGGCGTCCAACCACGTACTTAGATCCCCGGTCACATGTCTGAGTCTTCCACATCCCGATCCATCATAATTATTAGTTATTTTAATAATTATTGGAAGGAAGGCCTTATTTGCAAAGATCCTCATTGGTAAAGCAGCTGAAATTCCAATACTTAATATAAATAGTAATCCTTGACATAAAAACTTCATTTTTTACCTTGAAACTAAATAATTTCATCTTGAAAATGGCCTCCGAAAGTTGCAAGTGCAGAAAACTACCATGTTGTTCTAAAGAGTGTTCTCACATGACACAATAATAGAATATAATTATGACGGACAATTACTAGCTAGCACAGACAATAAAAAGAGTTCACAGCTAGCATGCATGTTTCCTTGCTTGTTAGGAAGCCATGTACAGCAGCAGAGGAAAAAAAAAAAGAACCTTTAAAACTAGGGTCTCAACTTGACTTTAAGCGTTTTTCCTGCACCTCCCACAACTTTCTAGAGGAATTAAAGCCTTAAACTACAAGGTTTTAGTTTTTGTTTGCTCTTCAGTCATATAATGACAGTACAAAGAATCTTGAAGACAAAGATCAGACATGATCTAAAACTATTATACTTAGAACCTAATATATACATAAAATATATATATATATATATATATATTTCTTTTGACTATCTTGTTAGTTGGGTTTTTTTTTTTTTTTTTTTTTTTTTTTTTTTTTTAACTCAGATGGGTTTCTACCAAAAAAAAAAAAAAAACTCAGATGGGTTACCTTTAGAATCTTCTAGCCAACCCATTTTTCGACATTTTCAGTTAGCCATGAACTTATTAAGCTCTAGGATTGCAGGATTCTAAGTTGGCTCAAACAGTTTAGCTAAGGCCGAAGGGGGAGCCGTCTAATCATCGAAGTGGGTCACAGGGTCATGCATGGAGTACCCCAGGGTATAATCCAAACAAGAGAAGCAATGCTTTGTTAAAAGCATTTCTAGAAAGCTTTGTAGGTGATGATGGTAACAATATTATTATTTTTTAAGCTTTACCCAATGATTTTGGACCGCCGGTAACAAATGAAAGAGACACCCATATGGGCTTTGAAAATGGCATTTATATCTACTTGGGGAAGAAAGGACCCTGACCAGGTTGGCTACCACGTGGATGATGGGTCCATGACAGTCCCAATTGGTCATTGTCATTCAATGTTGAATCAAAACTATCCAGCTGCAATCCTCATTCGGTTTATGTCTGGCCAAGGAATGACGGAAGGATGTCCATTAGCCAAATGCACAAAAACTTGAGCCCAAAACCCAATGAAAAGAAACATAGTTAACAAGAAGCCTCCAAAAGGATGGAAATTTACAGCACCATTCATGAATTTTGTCTAGATCTCGGAAAAGTAGGAAGTGTGAATTCCTCATTAGTCATTAGTGTAGAATCCAAGGAGAAATTAGGACACCATTGTACAGTTTCTCTTGTAACAAAACGATATATCCTATATCCAGACGAATCATGCATAGTAGGGATGTGAAAATTCCCCACGACTCGTTAACACAATACCAATCTACACGATATTAACAAGTTCGGATGGATTCTTAAAGGTTTGGATTGTTAATAGGTCAAATCCATTAATACGTTAAGTTAACGGATCGCGTGTACCATGATGTACGAATCATGGCTTAAAATCCCGGTATCGGTCGCGGTACCGGCTGGGCCGAAAAACCGATATGATATCGGTCCGTCGCGGTGTAAATTTTTTTTTTAATCCAAAAAATTTCACAAAAATATTCAAAAAATCCAAAATATTAGAAAATATTGGAAAACAATATATTTTTTCATTAGTAACAACAATAAATTAAAATCTCTATCACCTTAAGTTATGAGTCATGTTTGTGTCGCAGTTCACTATCTTCTCCAGTATTTCATATAATGCAACCATTATTTATGCTAATGATTAATTTATTAGTGTAAAATATAAGAAAATAAAGATAACATAATAATTATCTATACATTATTAATAAACTATTAGTATTTATTATTTAGTATTATAAATACTCAACCAATTTATTTATTTTTACAAGTAGAAGATTTAAAAAAAAAAAAAATTTTACACCCAAAATCATGTTTATAAGTAGATCTAGCATGAAAGTGTGTAGATCTAAGTGAATAATACAAAACAAACCCAAAAATGGCATGCCAATGATCGTTTCATTCATTCTGAAAGTCCGTGATCCGAACCCTAGAGGAGGGGTGAATAGGGTGAGCTTCAACTTAGTGATCAATAATGACAGATTTTAAAGTTCTTTAATTCAATCAGTCACAAGTGATGATATAGAACTAAAATGCGGAAGCTAATAAAAATAATCATCACAAAGCATTCACCATCACACAATGATTTATAGTGGTTCAGCCCCAATGCCTACATCCACTACCGGCTTGTGATCCAACACCTGACTGGATTTCCACTATCTATGATTTTCAATAGGCTAAGCAATAACATTTACAATATGCTTTCCAAGGCTAAGCAATAACCTCTACATTATGCTTTTCTTAGGTTAAGCAATAACCTTTACACTATGTTTTTCTAAGGCTAAGCAATAACCTTTACAAGAGTTGATTTCTCTAAGAAAGTGTCTATACAAACACTCTAAGAGATTACATTTAAGGCTCAAAACATTTGCCTCTTAAATAGGCTGATATGAAAGTTAAAACAAACTCACACAACACTCTATGAAATGCAAAGATGAATGCTCATGGTGTGTGTGTGAAAACTTCAATCAAGTTAAAAAAATTATAGCTTAATGAATGTAAGCTTAAAGCTTTTGAAAGTGTAAATTACAAAAATTGATTTGATTGAAGTAAAGAAACAAATCACATGTAATTTAAAAACCAACTTGAAAATGATGTATATCAATGCTAAACAAGTTGTGTGAAACTTTAAAACAAAATACATGTGATTTGTGAAGTTGGTGAATCCAAAACATAAGATAGACTTAGAAAGTGATTTTCTTATGATGAAAGACAACAACCAAGTATTCAACCAAGTATAAGAATCATGTTACATATAATTTCAAAGATGATTCCAAAACATGATTCACTTAGATATACTAATTTGCGTACTACTTTGTTTGAATCAAGGTGATGTATCCAAAACAATAAATCAATTCAACACATATATATGTTAAGGACACAACAAATCATAGTTAACATGCCTAAAAAGATTTACTAATAATTTAAGCAAAGCATGAAAACATATGATAAGGAAAACTAAGCTTACATAGATGATTTACTTATGATTCCAAGCTTTAGCTTACCTTTTTTACCAACTAGCCTCCTTTAGCTCATTCCCCTTTGTTTGGCCTCAAAACACCTCAAGGAGTATCCCTTGGATCCTCACATTTGGCCTAGGAATGATCAATTTATATAGAAAAAACAGTCCAACGGCTCTATTGTCGGTCAGTCGAACTCCCAATGGTCATAAAACGGCTTGTTTTGAGCATTCTGGAACGCGAACCGAAGTGGGTTCGGTCAAGTGTCGGTCGACCGACATCTTGAGTTCGGTCGACCGAACTTGAGTTCGGCTGACCGACAACACTATAGCAAAAGTATTGTAGCACCAAAAAAGTTTTGCCTTCTTAAATGATTAAATAAAAGGCTACTCCAAAGTATTTTGCTAAAGGGAGTTCTGGGCTATAGAATCAAGCCTGGAAACATGTTTTAAATCAATCTAAGAGTTTTAACAAACATGAAACCTAAAATGCCTGAGTTTATTTGAAAGGTTTAAACTCATAGACATGCTTGATTCAAAAATCTTTCTTTCAAAAATAAATGCATCCAAGTTTAAAATCAAAATATGCATAAATGAATATTTCTACAAGTCTTAAAAACAATGCATGTATAAATCAAGATTTCAAGATTTTCTAAATCAATGCATGTATGTAAATTCAAATGATGCTAAAATGATAATGCATCCATCAAATTACAATACACAAAATCCCTAACAATTTCTATGCTTTATCTAAAAATAAAAAATAAAAAACATATAATAGTAAAAATAAGGAAGTTAATTTGATTTTCTCTTACTAAATAAAATGGTTTCTTCAAAAAATAGTATTGGAAGTTGGAAATATATAAAAGAATGAGCTATGGAGACATGGTTGCTCTAAGGAGATGAGGGAAGAGGAGAAGAAAATAGAAAAATAGGAAAAAAATTACAAAAAATCAAGGTTTTTGAACATTACTTCATCTCAGCCGATATTTTGAAAATATCGGCCGAGATATCCGCAATATCGGCTTAGATATAGGTAAAACCGATATTTTGACCATATTGGCCGATATTGACCGATATTTTGCCTAACTCGTATCGCGGCAAAATATCGTCATTGTATTGGCAGATACCGGTTCATATCAGCCGATACGAATAGGTATCGGCCGAGATTTTAAACCATGGTACGAATTAAACCAGTAACCCGTTAACAACCTGCTAAATCCGTTAAATTTTTTTTAGTCCCTAAGTGTAGTTAGAATTAATTTATATTCATAAAAAAAATCAAATTTTATTTTTTTATAGTGGAGTTTTAAGTGGGATCCACTCGAGATCCTCACTTACAGTTTCGTGTGGCTTATATATTTTTCTCCTTATATATTTTTGTATGGATTTTCTTTTAATTTTTGAAATGACTTAATTATTTAACGGGTTAACTGGTTGGGTCGTGCAACCCGTTAAATTAACGCGTCGTGTTATGGTTGGATTTTGTGACCCGTTAAGTTAACGGGTCGTATACAGGTTGAGGTGATTTTAACATGAATTCGTTAACCCGTAATCCAAATTCGTTAACACGATACGTTTGACAACCCTAATGCATAGCATGGAAGATCTTAAACTGAAACAGGTATGCATGATGCATCAAGGTGGGCCTGACATAGACTAGTTCAAAAAGTTTGTAATCATAGCTAGTTCATACCCGAATTATTCTCATCACTAATTCTATAATAATCAAGTCACCTTTTTTTTTGGGGGCAGAAACATCTCGTGGATGTTATTATTAAGGCCTTGTCCCATTGTTGTTTGTGTAAGCTCATTGCTACTTTTCTCAAAATAGTTTTTAAAAGGGAGAATTTCAAAAAAGTCCTCAAATTTCGGCCTTATTTCATAAAATGACACAAGTTTCAAAAAATTTCAAATTAGTCCCTATGTTTTTTGGAAAGTTTTCAATTAAGGACATCCATCTATTTAAAGTTATTTTTCTGCAACTTTTTTCCCTGTTTTTTTAACTATCCAAATTACCATTCATTGTAATAAAACTCTCCTTTACTTCATCTATATTCTCCTCATTTCCCTCGCCAGTGTCCTCATGGTGATCAAGGACACCCAGTATTCCCACAGCAATTGGCTGCATGTAGTGGCTGCCGAAACCATATCATGGCTTTAAATGAAGGATAATTTGAGTATTTTCAAAATATTGAGGGAAAAGTCACCAAAAAATACTTTAAATGGCTAGATGTCCTTAATTGAAAATTTACTAGAAAGCTTAGGGACTAATTTGAAAAGTCTCAAAACTTGTGTCCTTTTTTGAAATAAGGTAAAAACTTAAGGCCAGATTTGAACATTTCCCTGCTTAAAATATGTTTTGACAGGTTTCTCCAAATATTATTCCAAGCATTATTTACAGTACAAATCCTCTTCTATTATCTGAACTTGTGAGAGTCACAACTCAGAAAAACAACAAATGGAGGAAAATTGAAATGGGTCATCAAGATGTGGCCATCACAATGCATCATGAAATTTTGATCTTCCACTTGTATGGCACATCCCTCTCGATGCGAATCCGGCATAAGAAAGACTAGGTGGCAGGACTTGTGTAAGTCATCCTTGTAGTCTCCATAGGCGGTCCTATCTCCGAAAGAGAGAGGAACCGTGGTCCTGACCACTAGGCCAACCCCAAGTATTGACCCCACCTAAACCCTGCTCATTTACTAACTGCTTAGAAATATGAACACAAGCCTCACCTGAAAATAACAAGTGTCTACTCTCGTCCTGAATTACTGGGTCAGATTCAGGTGGTGCATGCAGCTGGTTAAGTTCCATCCTTGCATAAAAATAAAGAAAATATTAAAAAATAATAATAATAAGTGACCCAAGTTGTCTGTAGAGGAATTGCAGTGATTAAAAAGTCTGCTGGTCATTGAACTACACATTTTGTACATATGAATCCAACAGTATGCAACTCCAATTGGAATAAAGATTTGGGCTTGTGAATACCCATGCTGAATATGTGATATGTGCATGTTGGATCAAGAAAATGCCATGTCAAATCAGATGGCTCGTCAATTATAATAAGATAAATCTCTCTACAACGTGAATATGGAGTTCTCATGACAAAATCATGATATCAACAACCGAGTGACCTTACAAAAGTAGAATAAGAAAAATAAATAAGAAGAAAAAGAATGAACCATGTGAATATGGAACTATACTCTCAATACAGAATCATCTAAGAAATATATAATCCTCCCTGGAAAGTGGAGTGATCCAATCGGGAGAAGCAGAACTCGCAGAACTCGCATATGAATTGTCTCTAGAAAATGGAGTGAACCAATTGGAAGAAGCAGATGGAATGTTGCCGCCAACATTTTGTAGTAGATCCAAGCGGACAGGAGTCGTTGGTGGTCGAAATGGGTCAAGGGGCCGATCAATCACAACTCTACCTTCCAACATCTTCACAACACTACTCATCAAAGGCCGCACCTCCGGTCGATGGTGAATACACCACAAAGCTACCATTGCCATTTTTGTTGCGATGCCTTTATCCTTCTCGTCGATCCTCAAAGCCACCATCATCTCATCCATGGCTCCTTCATTGAACTTCTTCCAAACATAACTTGGTAGCCACTCTTGGCTATAAGAGACACTTGAATCCAAGTTCCTCCTCCTCCCAAGAATCTCAAACAACAGCATCCCAAAGCTGTAGACGTCGCACTTGTGGGTTACTGGAAATGGTAACCACATCTCAGGCGCGGCATAGCCAGGTGTCCCCCTTGGGCCCTCCGTCTGGTGGTGAGTCTGGTCCCTTCGATAAAGCTTTGCCAACCCAAAATCAGCAACCTTGGGACACAATTTGTTATCAAGAAGTATGTTTCCTGCCTTGATGTCATGGTGTATGATCTGGTCTGCAGCATCCTCATGCAAGTATGTGATGCCTTTAGCTGTCCCAATTGCAATATTCAGAAGCTGTTCAGACCCAATTGAGTTCTTTTTGCCATCAAATAAGAACTTGCTGAGTGATCCATTCTCCATGAATTCATACACAAGGGCTTTTAGGCCTTCGTCGAAGCAAAACCCATAAAGCCTTACTAGATTAGGATGTTTCGTTTTCCTGATGGAATTCACTTCTGCCTTGAATTGCAGCTTGATTATTTGATCAGAGAGGTTGCATCTTAGGACCTTAACGGCGACAGGCAATCCATCTTCTAGTACTCCTTTGTATACAATTCCGAATCCACCTTCTCCTAATTTTTGCTTGAAATTTTGAGTAATGATTTTAAGCCGCTGAGAGGGGTACATGATTAGGCTCTCATTGATGATCCTTCCATCTATCTTCTCCAAGTCCAACTTGACTTCCTCCATCCTTCCTCCAGGAGGGAGTGGAGACTTATGTTTGATGGCCATCCATCGTCGAATGCAGAGGCAGATTATGAAGCTGGCAACTGTCCCTGCTCAAAGATCAAAACCACTTGAACGTTAGACCTTGGATAACACATAAATACTACTAATATTTACTTCTGCCACTATATTGCGAGCAAACATTCATGGTGGTGTTGAGTAAATTTTGCAATATGGGATTCATTTTTCATCAGTGTAGACCATTGGATCAAAGCCACCCTCCATAAGGTTCTATAAGAAGGTGTGGGTTTGTGCTTTCCAATTCTGTGGAGAATTCCTTCTGGCCAGAATATGTTTCAATCTAATGTTTTGCTACCGTTAAATGAGACTCTATAGATTTTGATGTTTTCTGATAACTGGGAACTTAGTTGCAGGGAACAGAAGTTGAAATTAAGGAGTAGATGTTTTGAGTTCCAATAAATTTGAGTGCCTGGAGAGTTGTTATACTCATTTAGTTCCTAGTTCTGACTAGGTGTTACAGATCTTTATGTACAACTATCCAAAAGTCCATCTATTAGGCATTGCTAGCTATTCAGTCTATGATGGCAAATCTCCTTTATATACTGGCCTTTATTTCCAACAATCCATTTCATTGCTTAAGTTGGATGACAAACATTAACTAATGAGACTAACTTTTGGTAGATGCCTTTTCACAAATCCCTTGCAGTTACTTTCATTGTTAACTTGGTTTATGGTTCTGCCGACGATGGGAATCAGGTTGGCAATGTTGGAAATGACGAAATTAGGAGTGGGTGATGGGGAGGAAGACAGAGCAGCAGAGGAAGATGACAAAGAGGCTGATGAAGATGCCATGGAGTTCCTGTGCAGGTCAGATGCAGTGAACAGCAGACTGACGATGAAAATAGTGAATAAACAGTAGCCGTGCAGGTAAGATGCACACAGTGGTGACGATGAACACCAGAGCCAGAAAAATGAAAAACTAGTTTGGAGAAGAAGAAGAGAGTGATAAGGCAGGAGAACCAACCTGCTCTGATACCATGAAACTTGATTCAATAATTTGAAATTCAACTTACATTTTCTAGGATCAGAGAGGTATGTTATATACACTTTGTATGTTGTTGTGGCCGGCAGAGATATCAGGTAACAGTCCTAAAGACTAGGGAATACAATATATTGAATGGGTGTGAGTTGGTTTAAACGATTGACTGTTTCAACATACAACAGGTTGGGCCTGACGACCCAACATGCATTCTATCAAGAACCCCATCATTTGAAAATTCTAGGAACATATTAAAACCAAGAAAATCAGATATATGTATACGTACATATATACATGAGAGAGAGGGAGAGGGAGAGGGAGACCAGACCTATGCTGATGAATGCGAGAGCCACAAATATGGTCTCTCTAGTCTTGTCCATTGTCATTGCAGCTTGTGTGGGTGTAAGAAATCTCCAAGGCTGTTGTAATTCGCTCTTTCAGGAGCTATGAATTAGGCATTGGGTTTGTACTGCTACTGTGACTTTGATAATGCAAGACATATTCTTCCTTCATCTTTTTATTTGTGCCATTGTTACCAGCCTTGCCTTTATCCTTTATATTTAATGCCTGGATATTCATATGTGCCATTGTTGCCAGCCTTGCCTTTATCCTTTATATTTAATGCCTGGATATTCGAATAGCCTCAGAATCTTTTTATTATTTATTTATTTTTCCTGTTTGTTTGGTTATTACATCTGACTGTGTTTCCTATAATCATCTTAGGGGAGCCAAATGCCTAGTCATTTAACCAATGACATATGTTAATAGTTTAATAGGAGTCGCTATTGGATTTTTTAATGGTCAAGATTAAATCCATCTAACTATTTTGTCATCTTCTTCACATGTTCCCCGAGATGGTGCAATGGTGAGGCATCTTCCTTCCCTCCATAACATCCAGCGTCATCCACCCTGGTTATATTTTATTGGTTAGGAACTTGAATAGCGTGTGAGAGTGTATAAGCATTTTACAAAAGCGTTTTATTGGTCTTCTGCCATTCAATAATTGTAAAAAGGTTTTTGTAGGATCTTACACCCCATTGAACTACCACTTATCCCAAAACCAATTGATGATAGGAAACAATACAACAATAGCTTTACGGTGAGGGCGAGGACGAGAGCTCGACCACAATTATGACCCCTCATAAGTGAGGGCGGATGTTAACCTCAACAATTTTAATTTTTTTTGCTCTTATGCCATCACCAGGATCATGGGCCCTAATGATCAGATAACGTCAGGAGAAGCCATGCCTTGTTTAAACATTTAGAGAAAGCTAAGGTAGGTAATTAATCATGGTCAAAATATTATTAAATTTTATCCAATGAACTTGGACCACGGGAAACAACTGAGAGACAACCATGGGCTTTGAAATGGCACTTATATCTACTTGGATGTTGGAACATGGGAGGACAGGACCCAAACCGTGCATCAGGTGGCTACCACGTGGATGATGGGTCCATGATAGTCCAATTGCTTATTGGCATTGAATGTTGAGTCAAACTGTCCCAACTGTAATCTCATGTACTCAAAATCATGCTTTATATGATAATGAAGGAAGGCTGACCACATACCAAATTCCAAGAAGCTATGTCGAAATCCGATGAAAGCAACCTAATCAAGATGAAGCTCCCAAGAACACGGCCGCTCTAACCAGGCTGTCTAGGGATTTTTCTCGGACATTTCACCTTCCATCACTCGAGGGATTCTTTCTTCATCCGAAGGCCCCTTATCTCCTCCCCTCACCCGATAGCTCTCCCACTGGCATGGGTTTAATGGTTACCCAGCCCCTTAACTAGGATACCAAAAAATAAATAAATAAATAAAACGTGAACCTCCCATAGGTTTTGAGAATTTCAGCATAAATCTTAGGTGGTGTTTGAATGTGAGAAAAGTAAAAGTGTGGATTCCTAATTAGATAAAGAAGCCCAAATGAGTAATCAGGACATGGAGTTTACGTTGCTTTTATTTTATTTTTGGGGAATAAATTGAGATAGAAAGACTTTCTTAGAGAAATCGTGATTCGCTTGATGAGATTTTAGCATTTTCAAGTAAAACAACTCAACAAAGTAGTCTACACTTTTCCAACACAAATGCAATCAAATAGGAAAAACCCCTGAAATTGCAGACCACCCCCTTACTATACCCAAATGACCTCGGAATCACACGAAACTTCACATGCGCGACTCACACGTCAAAACCAACTTGCTAAGACTCTAAACACGCTTAATTAACTAAAATACAATTAATTATAAATAATCATGTATTAGGGGTCGAGATCTTACATAGGGTGCACGGAGAATTCTTTACAGCATATGCTTTCATTAGGCAATTAATTTGTTGGTTCACACCATTTTGATTGATGTAAAATTTGCCTTGTTTAGGTGCTAGTATCTGTGAGTATGGCTGTCAATGTGCTGGGCTGTAAAGTATGGCTGACAAAGGATCAGGCTCATTTGATTCAGTAAGGTGATGACAAGGTAATCATTTTCTGCCCATGGTGAGATTATTAAATAGACATTTGTGAATCTCAATCTATGTATCTTCAGTTTTAGCTACTTTAATTGAAAAAACATTTCATGAGAATTCTAGAAATTAAACTTTAGCAGTTACCACACTAAAATGGTTCCAAAAAACAAACCAAATGGACTCTAATTAATCACTCTCATTTATTATCATATAGAATATGGCCATGCCTCCTACGGTCGAGATTGATCTTGCATGTGCTTGTAGCCATGATGGGATTCAGCCTGTTTTTACCCAGGAATTTGGCCTCTTAAAGACTGTTAAAGCATACATGCAAAGCTAATGGCCGACCTTAAAACCTAACAAAAGTCATAAATTTCAAAATTTACCATGAGGAGGCAAAGCACAGCAAGTGCATGTGGAAAAATGACCTTTTCAATCCCAATCGAACTCCAAAAATTAGTTCTGATAGATCACAATAAGTACAGTAAAAAAACTGAATTAAGCTTTAGAAGTAGGATAGATTTTGAAACTATTAAGGCCACTTTGGGGGCATCAGTCAATGGGTCATGTCTCATGGTGGTGCTGGTTTTGTCAAACTCAGAATAATTAATGTGATTATTTGAGAAATGTGATTATACAAAGATTATGTGCAATATTGCCAAATAGTTCTGATGTTTCAGAGAAAATGCATTTAACAGAAAGTGAAAATCGAACTAATCATTAAAATATGATAGCTTTTGAAACCATGTGGCCACTTTGTTGCATCAGTCACTCGGCCGCATCTTTTGCTGGTGCCCAAAGGCCACTCTGTTCTCAAAATTAACAAGTTTTATATGACATTGCATTTTCAAGAATGTGATATCATAAATTTCCTTTTTAGGTAACATCTCAGGTTTGCATGAGCTGATAGGTGTCCAAATGGCCTATAAACTAGGGTTGCACATAGGTGGTTCGCGTCGGTTTAGCACTAAATCCAACCACGAAACCGAATCTATCAGTTTTTTAATTAACAAATCTGATCCGACCGATGGAGAGGGCTTATACAGAATCAACGGTCTATTTAACCGTTATTTTTATTTTTTAAATCAGAAATTGAAAATTTTAAAATGATGACACACTCAGAAGAGGAGCAAAAGGCGCATGAGTTGTCGAATGACAGCCAAATGAAACCCTAAAATCTAAATAATCAAATACTTAAATTACATAATATACCGATTAGTTCAGTTTACTATAACCGAACCAATATACAATAAAACTTCTCTAAACCGTCCGGTTCGATTTAGGCGGTGGACCAAGGGTTCAAACCGATAACTGACCGATATAAGCGATTTCTACGATTTTCAAACCGTAGACCAAACTGATCTGCTATAAAACTGGTCTGAACCGACTTGTCGGTCAGTCAGTTTCTGTTCAGTCCGTTTTAGTGGTGATATCGGATTTTATGTGCAACCCTACTATAAACATAATAAAAGAAGGGAGATTTCAAAAAATATATAAAATTTGGCTCATTTTTTAAAAAAAAAAGTACATAAATACTTGAATATTTTAAAGAGTATCAAAGTTTTCCACAATTATTTGAATCTAAGTCCTTTCCATATTATTATTTTTTTGAGAAATGATAAAAATCCCTTCCTTTTATGAAGGTTTTGGTCTTTTCTTAACCTATTTCCTTTCTAAAACTGACTATTTTGATTTTGATGATCATAATCATTTAATGGATCTAGTTTTTTAGTCATTTGGAATCCCCTATTTTTAATCATCCATGCATAAAGGTAATTTAAGTGGGCCCCACTAGGTCATTTGGGTTGGACTTGATCATTTCTCTTAAAAGATTTATTAAAGTAAAAAAAATTTGAAAAATGACATAAGGGTATTTTTGTCACTTTTCAAAAGTTTATGAGAGCTGCTCATGCCACATCCTAAACTTTTCTGAGCACATCCTTTATTTTAATACTAATATACCTATGTGTGAAATTACTAAAATGGACATCATTTATAGTTTCATACCTCACCCAATTTCTCTCTACACTTACCCACCCCCACCCTAGCCCAGCCCAGCCACTTTGGCCCTCTCCGACAGCACCACCGGAGGGGGAGAGGGAGAGGGAGGGAGGGGGAGAAAGAGGGAGGGGGAAAGGGAAAGCGAGAGGGACATGGAGAAGGAAAGGGGGAGAGGGAGTGTGGGCGAGGGCGGGCAGTGGGCGAGAAGGAGAGGGAGAGTGGGCGGCGGAGGTGGGCTGGGAGAGGGAGAGGCGGCAGCAAGCGGCCAACGGAGGCAAGCAGGGAGAGAGGGAGAACAGGCGGTGGGCAAGGAGAGGAAGACAGAAAAAGGGAGAGGGAGAGGGAAAGGGAAAGGGACAAGGAGAATGAGAGGGAGAGAGGGTATGGTGAAAGTGAGGGGAAGAAGGGGAGTGAACTAACAAATTGAGGGTGGAGGGGTTTGGCTAGTTTGAAAAAAAAAAAAAATGGGTGTGTAGAGAGAGATTTTGGGAGTTTTTTTGAGTTATTTGGGGTGTGGAGAGAAAAGGGATGTGCTTTTAGAAGTTTCGAATGTGGCATTAGCAGCTCTTAAAGTTTATTAGGAAGACTTGATTCAAAGAATTGTAGAAAACCTTTATACTCGTTTGAAATATTCAAATCTTCATATATATATATATATATATATTTGAAAATGAGTCAAAAAATTTATACTTTGTTGAGATTTCTCTTAAAAGGACCTCAATAAATTAATTGTATTACCATTTAAAAAAAAAAAAAAAGCCACTCTCTAACATCATTTTAACCATCCATATTTACACATTTGAGTTGAATAATGGAGCTTTAATATTAACAACTAGTTTGAACATATTGAAGAAATAAAATTATGGTTTTCTAAAAAGTTAATTTATTAACTTGGTTTTCTAAAAAGTTAATTTATTAACTTCATTTCCAAAGTTATTTCTTGTGATTTCCCCTCTTATTGGAAACTTTTAATTTGAAGCATGTTATTCTCTCCATATTACAACTTTCCATTCATCACAACTTTTGGTGAATCAAGCCCTTAATCAAATGGATGTCGTCCTTGTATTTATTAATGGGTCTCATATTTCCGATTCTAGCCCATGTCGCACTTGATTTTAATGAAATATCATTCTCTTGTCTGCCCGTATACAATCTCACGGCACAATTACAAATAAATGGCTATGAGTTCTATTTTACTTCCACATTGCACCACAAATGGATGAGATTAAATGATGTGTAATAATAACACATCCATGATTAACCTTCTACGCATTCCTCTAGAAATTTCTACAAATCCCATCTCAATTCTACTCACTCTCATCTACAATTTTCTAGAGTACTCCACACATTTAGATAATACAACGACACCTTGTGCATTTTAGGTTTGCCCTTTATAAGATTTGGAAGTCCTCCTTTTTACAGAATTTTACTCACCAATAAATTTTTCTAAGTTATATGTGTGCATCGAAGCACATCAATATGGATGTGAAATCCTCACTTATATAAACTTTCAGCAAAGAACTCATATTCCAAGGGTGCCGAGGAATCCTCAAAGTTGTGAATTCCTTACCTATTACCAATCCTAATCTTAGGATAGTGGACCCATCTTACTCATTGGATGCTTTTTTTATATGCATTGGGCACTCAAACACATGCACTCTTGTTGCACTCATGTCTCTAAGTAACTAAGCAGCAACTTGTAATCTAATACTTATCTTTTTTCAAAATCTAATTAGAGATTATAAGGCTTTTTTTTCTCGCGTACGTACTAACATTCTCACACACTCATGCTACCGAAGTCCGTATCCAAGAAACCCCAAGGGGTAGCACAGCTGGCTTTGAATCACAGTTTGCTCTCAGAGATTGAGGGTTTGAAACTTCGCTACCATACTGAGTCCACAAGAAATTTACCCGGCTCCTCTTGGGTTTGTAGGGATTAGTCCGACCCAAAGAGCTGGGACACCATCCGTTATATAAAATAAAATAAAATAAAGAAAATTCCCTATTGAGAGACATAGAGATCCATATTTGTTGTATTTGTGGATATCTAGATGCTTCCCCATTAGCCTGCCAGAGTGTGTGGATAAGCAATTCGATTGAGGGTTTCTTTTTTTTCTTTCTTTCTTTCTTTTTTTAACCCAAGGGCACCTGTATTCTTTTAGTTCTGGCAGCCTCAAAGAGGCTCCTACATTATTAGTTTTTT
This sequence comes from Cinnamomum chago, assembly GCA_038049695.1. Taxonomy (NCBI): domain Eukaryota; kingdom Viridiplantae; phylum Streptophyta; class Magnoliopsida; order Laurales; family Lauraceae; genus Cinnamomum; species Cinnamomum chago. Next base: position 67,503,604 of record CP142458.1, on the reverse strand, counting down.
ACTTTTTTACTGAAACTTCCTTTGACCAATGGTCCATTTTAACAGGCCTAAGGTTTTAATGAATTTTTTGTTTGGAAACACAAGACTTGTGGGTAGGTCCGTCTTCCACAATAGCAGGTGCATGTAAAAGATCAGGGAAGACTGAAGAGGCGGCTAAGATTAATATGTCAGGATACTTTTTGTTTTTCGCAATCCCTCAAATTTCTAAGGCCCATTTGAATGAGTGGAAAGCTACAAAAAGAGATTCCCGACTAGATACGAGAAATTCAGAGGAAAATCTCCCACACACAAAAACATTGCACTGATATTCAATTTTGACCTATTCTCACGTTGTAGAAATTTCATTTGCGTCACAAAATACATGAAATCAGAGTTTTAAGTCATTACAAAAACATTGCACATTGAACTCTGTGTGCTTTAAATCAATAGTGAGCATTTGACAATGTGATTTTTAGTCCGCACCAAGACATTCCAATCCACTATCCCACTATGTTTGGCACCCATCTAATTGGACACACAATTGGGTACATTATTAAAAACCAGGCTTCATAAAATATATAGAAACACAAAATGCCCAAAGACTGCTCTAATCTAAGTGATTCCTTGATAGTTGCAATTAAACCAACAAATTTTTCCATGTCCTTAAAAATGATGGATCTAATAAATCATAATCAAGAAAATTTGGTCTAAATTTAGCACATTGGATGGAAGTTCGCAGATAACCATGTTTATGAAAATGAGCCAAATTTGTAGGACAGCCAACCCCATCTTACCCATCTCATAAATCTTAGACATTTGATTTAAAGTTTCCTTGTAACAAAGCAATATCTCGCCTACCTTACCTCAATGGTAAGGAATGGCAGTTCTCATTGGGAGGTCTTGGGTTCAAACCCAACCTCCTTTGCATATGTGAGTTTTTATTACCTCACAAGCGTGAGTTGCGTTTATTCTCCTCGCATGTGTGAGTTTCGATCACCTCATATGTTACTGCATGCAGATATTTCATACATAGCATGGAAAATATTCTGACAAATGTATCTCAGGCCCCTGAACTTGGGCTGGTTGGAAGCTTTGTATAAGCAAGAAAGCACTATGGATTATCATGTGAGCATTCCATTTTACTTCATTATTGATTAAATATTAAATGATGTTACATTTTTTTCAGGAACCTATTCAGTTGGGGAGTTTTAGATTGCATTTAACTGACAACATCTGCAGAGCTTTAGATGTGAATCTGTTGAGCATAATGGTCTAGATGGCGGTCCTTTAAATGGCTCAAAAACTTGACTCCTCAGTTGTTGGACGTCTCAGAAAATACCTCAAGCTATTAGAAAGAACCTGTAAAATTGATAAACAAGAGGGGCCATAAGCATATATTTATGAGCATGACCATCCATGAATGCAGGAAAAGACCGGCGCTAGTAGTACAGGGATCTGCTTAGAGTATGTCCAACTGCATACTTCACCTACCTGTTGAAGAGGCTTGATAATAGCTTTGCCCCTATAGCTGACATGAAACTTTGCTTTAGCCAACAGCCCCTATGTGCAAACCAATGTTCTGTCAGAATGGAGATATAGAATTGCAACGGGGAAGCAAATGAAGATCTTACAGTACCTCCGTGTCGAATTCTCCTGATTCAACAGCAACGCTTATATCTGTAATGATCTTTACAAGATCAACAAGTAATCCAGGACGATCTGCAGTCTCCACGTAAAGTAAGCTGCAAGAGAGTGAACGTATTATCAGCTCTCAAACAAGAAAACCAAGCAGTAAGATAACAAAGAAACGGTTAATAGTTCAGAATTAGAACATCAGAAGATTCTTTGTATCCCCATAATAGATAGAACATAAGAAAATCCTACAAGCATTTATGCAGTAACACTATAAACATCAGGAAAAATCATTTTGAGTGTGAAACAGAGCATGAGGCTCTGCTATAATCACATGTGACATTCTTATCTCCATGAGCCAAAACAAGTAGATCTGGCACACTTAATGCGATCAACAGATCTAAATGCCCAAGCACTTTCAGCATCCATCTCCATCCACAAACACGTACAGATGTGAATGACATGGGCCAGATCAAATACATAAATTAGGTGGTGCCAACCACATAGAGCACTTGGCCGAATAATTAGGAACTCTCATCGTGCAAACTACATGTGCATTGAATATGAACTGCGGCCATGTTTTCTTCACCGTCCATCTACACAGCGAGGCCTACTCCATGGATGGGTCAGATCTCGAACATGTACACACTCGTTGGCATTTGCAACTGAGACCACAGTCAAAATAGGTTCTAGATAATCCAGGATCCATTAACTGGGTGTATTTAAATGTTGCCTCTAGCCTGCAATGCTACAGCTAGGAGATATCCATCACTCAAATGAAAGCCCTCCATAAAGAACAAGATCATATGATTTCATTAGTCTTTGATTATATTTAAAACAGAATATCCGTACCTACGATCTGGGCCATCATCATAGACACGGATGTGGGTTGCAATGTCCACATCAAGCTGAAAAGAAAAGTAAAAACAGATCAAATGTTATAAACTAGAGAATACTTGGTACGGATTGATCCTGCGGTGAATATGTGCAATGTGAAATTACTGAAATGCAAATCTTCAGAAGTTTTACATTGATCTAATGACAAAACAAAACAAAGGGCAATGCTACGTTTTAAATAGACGATGAAGTTTTTACCAACGTTTGAAAGTGTTGAGGCTTGAGGTGAGGTGTTTCAATTGTTCTAAGTGCAAAGTTCAACCCTTAATGAGTGTGCTTTTGTTTTTAATGATGAGAAAAACATTCGCACTATCTCCATATTAATCCTTTTTATGAATTAACTAGGGCTAACTTTAAGTTAAACCTAGTTACGAGAGTCTTAAATTAAGGGGAAAAAAGGTTCCTAAAATAACAAACTCTTCCAATATGAAGCATGATTGAAGCACGCATATAGCTAGGGTGTCTGGTGAGGTAATGCCCCAAATGAACGCTAGCCCTCAAACTTGATCCCCAAGGCATTATTGGGATGTCTTGCTCTGAGACCACCTCAACGCATAAACCCCAAATGCTTATGAAAACACGATATCTACAGCATTTGACCTTTATAAATGGAACACAAAAGAACACCAAACCCTCTCATTAGAGCTTTGTGCAGAATATGATGAAGAGGCTTTAACAGTTTTTGGTGCCAAATGGACTTACCTGTTGCTTTGGTGGTTCAACCCCAAAAGTTGCTCCCATTGCTAATTGAGCACTAGATTCCTGCTCCGCCAATTATCGTCAGTTAATAAAATATGCTATCTTATAGAATAATGTACAAGACCTTCAAGATACATTAATAAACATTCAGAATCATTACAGGGTGATACTCGAGCATATTGTTAATGATTGTGAGCCGTATTGCCTCTAGCAATTCAGGGTTATCAATTTTCCTCCCAGTATCCCTGCAAGCATCCAACCGTACAAGTTAGGTGATATCCATAAAACTTAAGAGTATTGGGCAACCAAAAGATGTAAGCAAGAGTAAACATTCTGATAAGCCATTCAGGACATAAATCAAGCAATACTTGCATCTTAACGTGAAACTAACAATTTTAAAAGGACAAACACTATTTCCTTTAGCCAATCACATCCACAAGTGAAAAAGAAAGATTAGACTAGATACTTTTGAAATGGTAATCTTAAGGAACAAAGCAATTATATTCCAAGTATCCTTATTATAAGCTAGCAACAGGCTAATGCTATTGGAGAACCTGAAAGCCATCTATTCACATTTATAAATGTTATGGTCTTCCATTGATTTCATGTGTTTTAGGAAAGGAATCCTACTACAGTTCTAAAGGGATGATTAATTAAAAAGCAGCAAGAACAAGAAATAAGTCGCAACAAAACAGAGGAGGGAAAAAAAAAGAACTGCTGTATGTGACACAATTATGAATCATTTCAACAGTAAAACCAGAATGCTAATCCATACTCCACCATAATTTGTAGCGGATTTGATTGATAAGCAGTTGTAATACAGGAAGAAAATGATAAAAACTCAATTCCTGTATTTTAATTTGACAAATGACTTACGCTCTAGTGATAGCAAATGTGTTGTGCTTGCCAGAAGAGTCCAAGAATACATTTGCCTTGACGACATTAAGCCCAAGGTTCTTAAGTGCATGCATCTACATCATATGGGTACTTATCAAGAAAAGATCGAAAAAAGTTCCAATCCTTCTAAAAAAAACCCAGATACCTGCACTAGAAATTTGAATGAAGCAGAACAAAGGAGCTGATATGAACCAAGAAGGAAAAAAAAAAAAAAAAAACATTTACATATGCAAAACCAGGTAAAGGAATTATCATACAGTATCAAGAAGAGCCCCAAGGCGATCCCCAAAAGTGATCTCCACAATTGTTGCATTCGGATCTGAGTCCTGATCTATTATAACTTTGGGAGTAGGAATTGTATCAGTCTCACTAGAACTTCCATCCTGTTAATCCAAGTTATTAAGCAAAGTACATTTCTGCAACACTAAATAACCACAAAAAGCCAAGACTGCTCCATACCTCTACTGCAGTTGGGGATGCAGCTCGTGGAATGTTTGCAGGTGCAGAAGACAATCTAGCAAACCCAAATAAAGAATCAACAACATATGTTACCACGAGAAAAGAAAAGAAAAAAAGGAGATAAAAGCCAGAAAGTTGAATTTACAAATACATTAGTAAAACAGCACTACAACAAACATCATCAACTGTGTTAACTTGGAGAAGAATAACAACAGATATCGAACATAGAAAACCCATGATGCCAAGAAGCCGATGACATATAGACATTTTCAGATGGTAAAGTATATGAGATTTAAGTACCAAAAAATCAGAAATAACAAAATCAAAGAACTTTGTAAATTAGATTTAAATCAACTCGAAGAAAAGTCACATGTACCATCAACATGCCTTCCATGTTCCTGTTCATAAAAAAAATGACAAGGTTCAAAAATAGAAAAGTATGTGTGCTAGTAACACAGATCATCATCTACCAAATCTCACAATTTTCCTACGTCAACAGTTACAATCAAGTAATGTTCATTTCTATCATCAACCTCTAGGAAGAGAATTGAACAAGGATGGTGCCCCACCTTTTTTATTCCACAAGACACAAAAGAAGATGATCCCAACCCATTCATAAACAGGGATTTGGGCCCCATAGGCAGACACAGGCACACGATTAAGGTGTGAAACTTCACTTTAGGCTAAAATTACTCCACCAGAAATGCAGACAAGGCTGGACTTAATATGCCATATGAAACCAAAACTAGACAAATTCATGATTTTTTTCTATCTATCCTCCATCAATCAACTTGGTTTTTGGCTAAAACAGTTCAACTCTAAAACTCATAAAAGGTCATGATCAAAATTACTATCCAAGCATGATATTGCATTAATACTCGATTACTTTGATAGTGAACTTCTCTCGGATTCGTTTGTGGCTTTGCCCTTTTATTGAAGAATCTTCCAGGTAAATCTTGTGCTGTGTGTGGCCTGTGATTTTATTTAGAACTTTCTTGATTCTTGCTGATACCTACTCATGAATTCATTTTTCCGGTACGATTCACACAAAACCAAGAAGGCTCCACTTTCCAATTGCAGTTACATTCCCCCCAAAATGTATCAACCTACCATTCATCAAAGATCACAGTAATCCATTTCTACTCCGAAGAAGAACGGATTTTGATACAAAAACCAAGCAGAGAAGACCTAAAAAAAAGCCCCATTCCCATCCGATTCACTTCCAGAGTCCAACTCAACTCAAATCCCATAAAATCAGACAAAATCGATTCCAATCCAAATCAATCTCATTCCACACAATCCACAACAAACTCAAAAAACCACACAATTCAATGCACAAAGATAGAACTCTGCAAAGAAGAAGAAAAGACATTGCTTTACCTGTCCTTGCTCGAAATCCGATCCTTCCGTAGATCAGAACGGAATCTGCAAATCCAAATCCGATTCAAAATCCTCGGAGTCTCCACCGATTTCAATCCAACGAAAGCTCCAAAGCTTCCAGAAGCCACCGACATCGCCATTCCCTCCACAAACAAGAATCAAAAGAAGCAAAACAAGAAATCTCCAATCACAGAATAAAAAAACGAAGTAGAAGAAGAAGAAACCCTAGATCTATGTGTAAAATCTCTAAGCTGCTGCTGCTGCTGCTGATGCTGCTTCTTCGAGAAGCTTGGAGAGCTTCGTGGATATCGAAGAACCACTTGTTACCACTGTAGCAGTTATTGCTTGTAACGTTACCCGCCATGAAAGCTACGTTTTTTGCTTTTCAAAGCGGACCTTACAAGTCACTGATACTATTATCCGTTTCGGACCTGTAACTGGATAGGATAATGTGATGAGATTCGAGAATAATCCCTATGGAGGAGGCTTGGGCTTCTAATGGCCGTTGGATCATGTAAATATCTTGGGATGTGAAAGTATCCAACGGCTGAGATTGGATTTGGACACAGATAGTAGAGTTGTGATAGATGGTTTGCAGCTCCGCTACATTTGGCGAAGTAGGCGAGACCGGGGCTGTGTAAGAGCAACTAGTGGGAGCCGGTCTTATAAGGACCCAATTTGCCGTCCGCACCGTATGGAACGCAACTTATGAGGCATTTAAATTGATCACACATTCACAACATCTCTTTATAAGGCAACGAATCCTCGTATGATTATATGGATTTGGATGAACTAGATTGTTGAATTGAGAGTTAATTTTTGCTTTTTTATATAAAGTTGTTAAATTTGTGGACGGATTAAACAGTTAAAGATATTAAATTGACTTCAAATTTGATATAGAGCAAGGTTCTCTTAAACTCAAGCTTAGGATAAAATCTCGTAAACTCATGCTCGTGGGGGGTCCACATTTGGTCCATCCAAATGGACCAAACACATGACTCCTTTAAATTGCATATGTCCACCAACTTTTTGTTAGATCCGAATTTACTGAACCGTTGGATTGATTATGTATCGATCTAAATGGACTATTAACCATTAAACTTTTGAACTCATATGGAGATTATAGTATATATATATATATATATATATGTAGGAGCCCTGCTCATATGAAGCTCAGCATTTCCTAAGCTGAAATAGTAAATTAAAATTGATTATATCTGTTTTTTGCATGATGGAACTGGAAAATTCAGTTCTGATTGAATTTATCTTGATTTTTGAGACAATCATCAAGCAAAACACAATGATAGTTGACTTTAATTTGTGAGACCGACACTGTTTCAACTTAGAATAAGCTAAGCTTCAACTTCGAAGAGATCTGTAGTTCCTACGAATAGAGACATCATCGTTAATGACAGCCCCTCATCATTAAGTCTCTTACTAAAATCTCTCCCCTAAATGCAACTCTATACTTATTCATTTCTCATCGCGGCCACTTACCTCACTAGTAAGTGCGGTAGTTCTTACCTGGCTGTCCAGGGTTCGAACACTGGGTATGTCACATCTTCCCACTTGCGCGGCCTTCTTCTCTACTCGTGTGGGCCTTCTTCCTGTATGTGTGCAGGCTATCTTCACGTATGCGTGCGGGCTATCTCTTAGGTCCCAACCCCCTTGGATGGATTGCCAAAAAGAAATTTTTTTCTCATCCCCTAAAATCTCTCTTCTACATTATCATATGGACCCACCTAACATTCTGGTTGTTCCTATGGATGAAAGTTAGTCAATGGACCTAAGGTTCGTCAGAGACTCTGAATTCATCCAAGCCCGAGTATGATACTTGTATATCTTGTGCAGTTGACCCCAATTTATTGACTAATCATGGAGGGATTTAATTGGTGACGTGTTTTTTTCATTTTTTTTTTATTATAGCAAAACTTCATTTTTGCTTTTCCATGTTTTCATGGTTTGACCATCATCCAAACATTTACAGGACAAAAGGTGGTGACCATTTTTAGTGCTCCTAACTATTGCTACTATCAATATAATTTACAAAAATAAAAATTTATCATTTTCACAAGTAGTTCAAACAAACGTGGTAAAATGATTCACATGCGTAAATGATATGAAAATGACAATAGTACACAAACGTTGTAAACTGAAATGCATGTGTAAAGCTTACATATGTGAAAGTTACATATGGAACATTTCCATATGTAAACTGCATTTACGCATCTCATGTGTAAAAGGCAAACGCCCCCTTAAGGATTCAGATTGTCCCACACTCTGGACAGGTCAAACCAGAACCACATTCAATGACCAATTACCGCATTGGGTTGGACTAAAGCCTCAAGCTCTACGACCTCTGGACTCTATTCTACCTACAGAGTGATGCATATGAATGGTGAAACAGAATTTATGTAGCCAATTAACTATAACAACAACATAGTTGAACAAGATAATATTGTAGAAGATGATAATGTTGTAGAAGTAGGTATCCAGGTCCTTGTTCCTTGGGCATGAAACCATGAATCTACACCCATATTAGAATTGTAGCAGTGGGTAACATGGTCGTTGTTGTTTAACCACTGTTTTCATATGGTGGGCAACATGTGAAAATTTAATCATTTTGTATCCATTTAAATCTCTTATTCTTTTCTAAGTTTTCTCCTTTTTAAGAACTCCTTTTATTTGTAGGCATACATTGAAAAAGACATTTCAATCAACTAACATTGGCAGCTTTCTTATTCTTAGAGTTTGGTACAAATTGAAAGAGCCTTTTCAATTTACAAAGATTTATAAGTGTTCGGTCTCAGTAGTTTTTATTTTCTAATATTTTCACATATCAAGAGAGATTAAAGATATCTAATTATATTAAGTAAGAATATTTTTTACTACATGAGGTTCTAGCAAAAGTTGAAAATAAATGAAAATTGGTGTGGGGTTCAAAACCATAACCTATGTGGGGCACAACCTATAGTAGCACCTTTTCTTATAACCAAGAGGTGTGTAATAGTTTTACACTTCATCAAGTGTGTAAATTTTCATATGAAAATGTCCCCATTTATTTATGTATGTTCTCTGCTACAAAAGATTACACACTATTTTGGCACATCATTTATGCATCAAATGCATTAATGATGGCAAACAAACATGATCAACGTAACTGCATCATTTACATATATAAATAAGCACGAACATTGACCTCTTATGGGTCTAGTCAAAATAGACGATGAATAATGCTCCTAATAACTAGCACATAAATGCTCTATCCAATCCCAAACGAGAGTTAGGAGGAACCTAAACCCAAATCCAAATTAGTAGGTTGGGTCTGAGTAGGACTGATAGGTTGCAAACTGAAATGAGTTGCTTGGGTTGGGTTGGTTGGTCAGTTCACAAGTATGGGCCCAACCAAACATGGCCATTTATTATTCAGGATGGAAATGTCAATAGAATGACACAATACCATATGGGAATAAAAAGGCAACTAGAGTCCTTGAGTTGGATTGAGGTCAACTGAGGATTTGCCACCCTTCCTTTACTGGATCAGATTTTGTATTTTTAACATATTAATCTATGAAATTGCACATTTATAAGTGTGGGAATTTTCCATGTCATATTCTATTAATAAACATTTAAACACATTGTAAATTAATGGGGCACAGACTGATATTCAAGGCAGCCGAAAATATGAACTTGTCTCAAATCCAGCTAAAAGAATTTAAAAATAAATAAATAAAACAACAAATGCAGGTTTTCCTCCTTTCTTAGAGGAGGAAAAGTTGCAAATGGAGTTTTTCCTCCTCTCCTATTAGAGGCCAAGATGAAAATGTGTGGGTATGAATATGACCACTCCTTATTGTGGGAGGCCCAAGCCTTTGTTGTACTAACCTGAATCTAAAAAGGACTTTGGTTCGATAGGGTTGAATCCTTTCTTTAAATTTATATTGAAACAGGCTTCCAACCTTTACTTGACCTTGGTACATTCCAATGAACAATTTTGACTTTAGCATTGTTGGATTGAGGAAGCTATGGACTAAAGTTGATGGGGGTGAGATTAAACTCATTCATAGACCTAGAAAACGACTTGCAACCAGCACTGGCAATGGACCCTAGTTACTAGGCATGGATTTTTGGGCTAGATTCATAACTGGGTCTTACTCCATTGTTTAGGCCTAGTTAACAATAGGTTCAAGTCCAATGGATCCACAACCGAACCTTATACATATTTATATAGAAATTTGTTTTATACCCTCCACCTTTTAGCCTAATTCCCAAAAAATCTCCATAGTCTTTTTAAATCCTTAACTTCTTTAAATTTATAAAAGTAAAGTCATTTTACTCAAATTACTTTTAACAAATGATACAAATACCCTCTATGTTAAAAAAAAGTTCAATCTATTGAGGGTTTTTTTATATTCTTTTTCTCTTAAAAACCTGATGTCTAATTGTATGTATTATAAAATTCTTGGTGGGCTAATTAGGAGGTGCCAATTCCTACCCAGATGTGCCAGCCTAACCCAAATTTGATCCCGCAGTTCAAGGTTTGGGTTGACAACAATGAGCCCATTAGCAAATTGGTTTTTTTGTTTTTTTAAATCCGGAGTAGAAAAAATATTAGAAAATGGGTTGGAATTGATTTTGAGTCCATTCTTATTATTCAATCTGCCAACCTCTCGCCAATATGAATAAGCTCAACTAGAACCTTGCCCATTTTATCAACAGAACTAGAAATATTGGCCCAAATTGAACCTAAAAATTAGAAGTAATTGATGCGAGCCAAGCTTGACCAAGTTTGAGCTTGAAGGTATCCGAAGTTAGAGGAGCTTAGCTCAAGTTGAAGTGATCGGACCCCAAGTATAGGGTGCAATTGTAGTAATAATCTGGTGAGTCCAGGTCGATCCACAAAGAGCAATGTTTTTAAAGAAACTTTCCAACCTTAACCTATTCTAATTTAGAAATTAAATCTAACCTAATAAAGAAACTAATCAAATTACAAGAAAATTTCTAAAACTGAAAATTAAAAATTACAACTTTCCAAATAAAAAAAAAACCTAAACTAAGTAAAGAGACCTAGTTTATTCAACCCTATTCTAACTATAACCTGCAAAAGTAACAAACTCATCAAAAGAACCAATTTAATATAAAAAAAAAAACTTCCTAAATTAGATCCTAATTACCAAAATCACTTTTTATGAAAATATGAATGATCTATAATTCCCTAAATTCTAACAATGCAATTTTATGCAAGTTTCTACAAATCTGATGCATGCTGTAAAAAAATCTAAATATAGAAACTCTTGCACAGGCCCAATTTTGCTGGACTGTACGACTAGTCTAAGATTATATAAATCTAAATCTAATGGCTGGAATCAATACTTTGATGATGCATGAACACAACAAAAAAAGAAGAATGGAAAAAAGACTTAAAACGAAAAAGATTTGATCTCCTAAAGATGCCTAGTTGAACCAGTTATGTTGCTGAAGTCTGATCACGGGCTTTCCAACTACCCTTGTTTGTGCCTATGGTTGACACGGTTCCCGAAGTTATTTTTTACTGAAATTCTGGGGTTGCAAAGTCCAATTACCATACTTTAAATCTGCTATTTTTTGGACCAAAACATTCACGTTTACCTGGTTTTTAAATCGAGCACTTTTGCAACACAGTTGGTTCAATTCTACCAAAATTGTGCAGGATTTTTCACTATTCACATACCAGGTCCGAATTTAGTCTTTCTAATCAGTTAATAATCTTGTGATTTCAGCACCACAAACTTTATTCTAATGCAATTTCTAAATATGAAGTATGTGCAAAGACACTTTCCAACCATAGATTATGCAAGTAACAAAAATAGTAAGTTTCTACTAAACATGAAAAAAAAAAAAAAAAAGATGCAAGTTGGGTTTGTTTTTTAAATCTTGAATTTGTAAATAAAAAAATCAGAATATTAATTTTAAAATAAAACAAAAGGGGTGGAAAAGAAAAAGCGGAAAAGTAGTACCAAAGATCTAGAAACTAGACAATCCTATAAGTATTGACAATGCGATTATGCAGTCCTCTCTTCTCATAGTAGGAAAAAAAACAATGCAAGTGATTACTTGATGTCTCTTGACTTTTAGTCCTTTTATTTTATTTTCAAAAATCTAGATCTAATCATGTGAAATATTGTCTCCAATCAGAACACATAAAAGAACCAGAATGAGAAAATTAACACACTTACATAAAGAATACGCATAATCAATCCAAGTAGTGTCTTTATTCCTTGATCTTGAAGTACAAAAAATTAAAATTCTTCTCTCTTCATCATTCTCTCAACATGATCTCTCAATCTATGTCTAAAGAATTAGAATGGAGAAGAAAAACAAAGGAACTTAGAGAGAGAAAAGGTGGATGGGAGTGGAGAAGGAGAGAGCCCTTCCAAGATTTTTACATAAAAATCATGCACCAAAGTCCTTGGACGTCCAGCCACTTTGTTGGCTCCTTTTTATAATTTTTTTATGTTCCTTTGTTGCCAAGAATTCCCCTCCTTCATAGGGCTTTTGTTTCCTCTTTTGCCTTGATTCTTTTCTTCATCTCCAAGCTACTCTTCTCTCTTTGGAAAGACTTTTACATTTGAAAGATGTCCTTGCCTTATTATGTTTCTTGATGCACACACCTTCCTTGTATAATTCCAAGAATATCTCTAAAAATTACATGATGATGTAGAGGGAAGAAACTTTCCAAATATTGAGATTTCTTGCAATTCCCATCTAAAACTGTATCAGACAACTTCTTGAGGTCATATCTCCCTCAATATTGGGCTCCACGGATATCTGCTCGAAAAGAGCTTTCCAACGGTGGCTAAATTGCCCCGATCCGACACTCGGTTCGAAAGTTATGGCCATTTTAAGTTGCCCCTAAGAAATCTGGGAATAATTGTGCACAAATGAAAGCTTCTATGTTGGCATACAATGGGAGTGTGTGGGACCCGTGTTGGACGTCCAAGGCATGCTTAAACTCTTTCCTTGCTTGCTTATTAGACTTTCCTTTGACCTCTCTTCTCAAATTTCTTCATTGTAGGTCCCATGTTGATTTCTCCTACAAGTTGAAAGAAATAAATTTAACATTAATTACATGTAAGAAAATAAACATGAATCGTGCATGGGACCCTACATGCCTAATGATGCACCCAAATGACAAACTTTCCAAAAATAGCATATGGTGCCGAAAATAGTAGGTATATATTGATGAAGCCAAAAAAACTGACTTCGGGGTAATAAATGAGATGAAAAACCTTAATTTCACGAAAGTCATTCAATTCAATGAATTTTGACCTATTTTGACCGTGTTTCCAAAAATAACCTCAAATGCATGAAATCATGAAATTGAGTATAATCTATGCAATTAAACCTAATTAGGTCCTCAAATGCTAATGAAATGATGACCTAATGACCTAGTTTTGTGGACTTATCATGAAGCCAAAGCTTGAGAAGCCCAACTTGAGCTCAACTTGATTTTTACCAAAATATCATTGTCAGTATTGTGCGTATATCATACATAAAGCTTATATATATTTTTTTAATGCATTTTATCACACAGGCTTAACATGAAAATAATGTTTCATATGCATACGTTTCTCATGCGCAACATCATTCAAACCCCCTTTTTTAAGCACTGTGAATCCATAAAGTCATTCCAACCCCCTTTACACTCGCAATCTGTAAGGCCACACCCCTTGTGGACCCTCCCCTTGTGGACCCTCACTTTTGAATTGAATACTATTTAATAGCCTATAGTAGCTAATCATACTATTTATTAGGGATTAGTAAGGGTAGATAGGTATTTTTCCTAATTAGGCCTTTGTTGTAAATTATAAAGTTAATAGGGTGTCTTTTATAATTTTTGAGTTAGTTAATTGGTTAGAGGCCCTAGCTAGTAATTAGTATTTACTATAGTGTTATTTCACTTGAGAAGCTTCTAGATTCCCATCTAAAGACCAAACTACCCATGACTCTAACCCTAATCCCATGTTAACTAAAAGGGTATTCTTATACCTAGCCCAAACCCCAACCTATATATACTACATTCATCCCAATCCATACTCTAGCTACAACTCTCTCTCTCATTTCCCTCCAATTCTATCTCTCATTTCCCTCCAATTCTCCCATCTCTTCTCTCTCTCTCTCTAAAACCCTAGATCTAGAACCCAAACAAGAAGAAGAAGATTATCTACTACAAGCTACAACCACCATCTATCTTAAGGAGCTCTTTCTTCTTGCTAATCTCTTCTCTTCCTTCCAATCAAGGTATTCTTCTTCATCTAGTTCTATTTCCTTAGATTTCTTCTTTTCTTTCTCTAGATCTCCTTCCTTATAGCTAATCTCTTGTGGATATGGGTGTAGGAGTTAAAGATCTCTCTAGATTTGAATTTTGGGGCTGATTTGTGTATTTGGAGACTATAGGAGCTTTGGATTTTATTTTATAGCTTGGATCTCTCTTTTCTCTATCTACAATCTTACAATTTGATCAAGGCAAGTGCAATATACCTATTTAGCATAGAATGCATGTTTTCTTCTCTTTTGATTCTGTAATTTCAATTCAATTGTTGTAGTTATGCAGATCTACCATTTGAGCTTAGTTTTATGGATTTATGACCATTGATGGATGAGTTCTCTCATTTAGAAGATCAATGGCCCGTTTAGTGATGGATGGTTGTGTATTGAAGTGCTTTTTATATTATATGATGATCTTATGATGTTTGGACGAGATTTAATGAGTTTTGATGGAAAATTGGATTAAGGAGAAGAAATCCAGGATCTTGGAAATTCTACAGGCTACGTGTACTCGGTCGACCAACCTATAGGGAGGTCGACCGAAGACACTACAATTGGAAAGAAATCAAGTCCCAGTTATTTTCTACAGGTTTCTCAGTCCTGTGTACTCGGTCGACCGGATCCTGTGCTCGGTCGACCGAGGACACAGGTTTTGCAGGAAATAACTGAGACTTGGATTTTTTGCCTCAGGCTCAGAATTCAGTGTGTGCGGTCAACCTGACCTTGTTCCAGGTCGATCGGGCACAAAGGAGACTTAGGATTTGGACTGAGAGCCAAGACATCTAATTCATGCAGGGTTTCAGTATGTGCGGTCGACCGCCCAGGCCAGGAGGTCGACCAGACACAGTGAACTTCGAAGACCAGGACATTGCCTGTCAGGTGCTTGACCTTACTTTTCCAGAGTACTCGGTCAACTGACCAGGCCAGGAGGTCAACCGAGCACACTGCATAGAGGTCGACCTTGGAGTCAACATCTTGACAGACCAATGTACTCGGTTGACCGAGCCCTGTGCCGGGTCGACCGAGGACACTGCATACAGTGATTTTCCATTTTTCACATTTCGAGGTTGTGATCGTTTGTGGGACCCATTGACCATCCAAATGGGCTTCTATTAATGTGTCAAGCACGAGTCAATGGTGTGGCTCAACCTTGACTCGTGGGGACCACCAAGTAGGGTCTTGATTGTATAATCTACGATGATTCGATCCTTAAACATTGTCAATGATGCCCGTAACTTCTGGAGCACCAAACACAATATCCATTGGCATCTAAGACTCCATTTAGAGATCAAATTACCTGAGATGAACCCGGACCCGAATGTGGACCACTACCTATGTTGGATTATTGATATTTCCTTGTTGGTTCTTGTACTTGAAGTTCTTACTTCACTTATCTTATCATTGTCACTTTTTTGTCCTTCCTATAGCTTATAACTGTTAATTAAATGGAAAATGGATGACCTGAACCTAGGACTACTTAGAGGTGACCTGATGGTGTGATTGGGAGAACACTGACCCGTGTTTGTGGCTAGGCGGGCCCTTTTATGGCCTAAGTATGGATGTATATACCCTTAGATGGAGAGGTGATTATATTGGACTTATAACTCATTTTGGATGAGAATGTACTGTTCATCATTGGAAATGGACTTGTTACCTTGTTTGGGTTGTTTTAGACCAAGCCATGTACCGGATGGGCCTTGGTATGGATCCAACGAGTGGACTTAGACTTGGATTGTGATCCATGGATTGATTGATACTTGGACCTCTTAGAGACCTTGTTAGGTAATTGTTCACGCAAGGCAAAGCCTAGACAAACACAGACCTTTAATGTTTCATCGAGTCGGCATAGACATTCACTCAGTTGTTCTAAGCTCAGCCTTTGGACTAATCATCACTAGTAGGAGCTATTTATGAGTATTGAGTGAGCTATCATGATGAGCTATGTTTTAGACGGACGGTGTGATGCCGAGTCCAGTCTCCCCGAGTGATGAGTGTGGTGAGACCGTTGAGTGAGATTTGTTGGGCTAGTCATTCCCTAGCACTAGTGAGATTCTTCGCTGCGATCGTGTACAGTATGGGAGGGCCACGGCATAATATCCCGCGGTATCCATCTCGTGTGAATGTATCATATTGTGTTAGACTAGATATTATGTTTATCCTGATTTTAAATGTTTATCTTGCTTAACTGCCTAGATCATGTATCTTGATATTCTCTTTAACTGTGTAATTGTCTTTACTCTTTTTGATACATATATCCTATATCACTTGTATATTGTGACTTGCCAGATCATTAGATCTGACCCATTCTTGGCTAGGTTTCGACCCCGATCCCGAGGATAGCGCGCTCGCACTAGTTGAGACACCCGTAGTAGGGGACTACAGATGGGGACCAGCAAAACATGAGGTCGAGCTGGAAGATGGAGAGCCGACACCTGGGGTGTGAGAGTTCATCTTATTTTGGGATTTTGAGTGATTTCTGTAGTGAGCAGGGTAATGGTTAGAAATTATAATAATCCTTTATAACTTTGACACTTTAGGCTAGATTTCAGCCCTACTATATTTGTTACAGACTTATGATACCTTATCATTGCTTCCGCTATATACTATGCTTCCAAATTATTAACTATTGATCTTATATCGTTTAAAAAGTTTTAAATTGGACCTCACTGCAGACTACGATTTTGGAAGTCCTCGGATTTTCCGGGAAGTAGTGTGCCAATTTCGGATATTTTGACGACTTTCTCGGTATCCGGAATTGGGGCGTTACACAATCCCCGACCCACCCCTTACCTTTTTTCTCCAGTTGTGTTAGCACAAGCCCGAATTGCTTGCTCATTAAATTGTTAGTCATTGTTGGATTGAAAATCTTTTAAAAAAAATATATGGCCTTCTAAAATTGTTAAGTTTGAGGGCCTTGGATTAAGGGGTTAGGATGATTTAATGGAGTTTAAATCTTGCACACATGTAGGTCCCACCAAGACCTTACGGCCCCCACCTCAACCATGATTGGCCAAGCACCTAGTGGCCCCCACAAGGGAATCCAAACAGAAGGTCCATGAGATACATTTGCACCAGAGCTTTGCCATATATAAAAGTAGAGGATTTAACAGGAAAAAACACTTAATGCGGACGTGTTACACAATCAAACACTTTAGCCATTGGTGCACCAATTAGAGCAATTGGGACCGACTTTCATTTTTTTTTACCAAACTGTCACATCGTCGGCGCCGACCTTATTTACACTGAATAAGGTCGGCGATGACCCTGTCCGCGAACTCTATATAATCTGATTTCGAGCCTCATTCATCCCACTTCACCAAAAACGCAAAGGCCGCCTTCCTTCAGTATTGTATAGCTGTGAAACATGACTACTGTATTTTTCCACCGTTGATGTCACCATTTTTCAATCGATCTCCTCTTGCTATTGATAGGGTCTACACAAAGGAGGTAATGAAAATTCTTCTCTTCACATGATGGAACCCTAGAAATCAATCCCCTCTTTCTATTGACAACATATAATACATATACTATCATTCAATGCATGGATACATGTTTTCTTTCACTGTATGGTGTTTATTGTCTGTTTCATTGAATATGGTATACATTGCACAGGAGCCCTATTTACTGTTTTGCATTATTCAAACTTCAAAGTACTTTATACATAATTAGTTTCTAATAAGGAGGAAAATGTTGACAAATTTAATCTACACCCCATGCATTATTGCGTGAGAAGGATGGTCCAAGTAATTTATGCTTTTTATGATATTCTAATAGCATGGCAGACATTGAACACCTCGTAATCTTTCACTATGACGGTGAGTTTGAATTTGAGGTCAATCGTCCTCATTACAAGGGTGGAAGGCAGAAGATGAGATATCTCTCGAGCAATGTTACGTTTAAGGAGCTGTCCAAAATTGCTTTGGAAGCATCGAGTTGGGTAACAACTTCCGATGAGTTAACTCTGAAGTATCTTCTACACAATGGCAATTTTTTTCGTTGATAGATATCCACGATGACAATGATATCAATGGTTTGTTAAAATCGTCAAGAAGGTAAGCAAAGGGGATATCATTATTCGTTTCAAGAAAGCTATGCGATGAAGACAATTTCCAACACACCCGTGGCAATAGGTATGTTCTGAAGTTAAAATTATATTTCAACATTTTCAGCCTGGATCGAAAGTAATTTTTTTATTTTCATGACTCTATATTGTAGGTCTTTACAGGGTGAAAGAAATGAAATCATTCGAGATGCTCATAGCATTGAAAAGCCTAATAATAAATTAAAGGGCAAGCTACCACCGTCACCTCCACCTTTGCAAGAATTTCCCACGATCGATATACAGGAGGATGACGATATAAAACTCCCAACAACATTGTCTTATTTTGCAGACGATGATGAGTCCATGTTCGAAGAAATCAATGTAGAAATGCTTCATGTGCATAGAAGCGAAAGTGTGCAAAGCTTCATAGGTGCTCCCGCAACTAATGTGGTTGGGAATGGAAGTTCAACAGCCGCGAGCTAATTAAATCAGGTGTCGAAAGAGATACTAGAAGCAGAAATGAAGAAGACGGCTTTTCAAAAGCTCCCCTCGTGGACACGATGGTCCCTAATAATGTCGTGCCCGAAGAAGGGATCCGTTTAGGTAAGGAGATGTGGCTAGGTATGGAGTTTCCTGATCATGAGGCTTTTAGAAAAGCTATAACAAAGTACGTAATATACAACAACTTCACCTTGAAACACGAGAGGACTAACATGAAGATGGTGACAGTGAGTTGTAAAGGAGTAGATTGTCTCTGGTGTATACATGCCTCCATGGTAGATTCTAGTCCACACTTCAGAGTTCGAAAGTATAATTCCAAACATTATTGCTCTAAACCACTCATGGGAACTGAACATCAGCAAGCAACCGCGAAGCTAGTAATAGAGTTCATTGAAGAGAATGTACGATGCAATAACGATCTTAGGCCAAAGGAGATCATCAATAAATGTCAGATTGAGTTTGGGACCCGCATTACATACAGGAAAGCACATATGGCAAAGGAGCTTGCACTATGTCTAGTACGTGGATCTTACGAGGAGTCTTTTATGATATTGCTGCTCTATTGCAACGAGCTTCATAGAACCAACCCCGGTTCATACACTGCGTTGGACATCAGGGAGGATGAACGATTCAGACGCTTCTTTTGGTCCTTCATTCCATGCTTAAGGTCATTTCAAACCTCTCTAAGGCCATTGATAGCGGTGGATGGATCACACCTTCGTGGCAAATATCCAGGAGTGTTAATGGTGGCCGTAATACATGATGCAAATCATCAATTGTTCCCCATTGCATTTGCCTTTACTAAAGCAGAGCAACGTGATAGTTGGGAGTGGTTTCTTGCACACTTGCCCTTGTCGTTGGGTTCGCCAAAAAATTTGACAATCGTATCCGACCGTCAGAAAGATCTGATTCCTGCAGTATAAGCCATAATGTCAAGTGCAAAGCATTGTTTTTGTTGCCATCATATAGTCGAAAATATAAAGGCGGCTTTCAACGACCACAACATTATAAGAAAGTTCTGGAGCGCGGCGAAGGCATACCAACCTTGTGAGTACGATGCTTGCATGGACCACATAAAAAGTGTAAATGAGTGTGCATATAATTACATCCACGTGATCGGCAATCAGTTCTGGTCAACGGCATTTGCTCATGGACGTAGGTATGACATGCTTACCAACAATGCTGCACAGTGCACAAATAGTCTCCTAAAAGACACCCGAGTGCTCCCGATTACAAAACAAGTGAAAGAGATACGTGTAAAACTCATGGAATTCTTTCAGAGACAGTCAACTCAAGTACAAAGCATCACTTCAATATTAACACCGTACGCAGAGAATTACCTAGCCACAGAGATGGAAGAATCGTGAAGGCTAATGGTACGGATATCGGCATTGAATGAATATCAAGTGCAATCTTCAGAGTAAGTTGATGTAGTTAATCTAGATCACAGGTCATGCTCGTGCCGCAAATGAGACGTGATTGGGACCCCATGTTGCCATGCTGTTGCTGCCATGAAAGCATGGAATATGAATCCATATGAGTATTGCGAGCACTAGTACCTCAGAAACACGAACCAAAAAACGTACAGTGATGTCATTCATGCCACCCGTGATAGAAAGCAATGGGAACAACATTTAACCACCGGGAGAGTCCTCCCACCATTGGCTAGCAAGCAACCGGGTCGACCAAAGAAAAATAGGATCTGAGTTGAAGATCGACATCGCAAGCGAAGAGTAACTTATTCGTGTTGTAAGGAGAGGGAACACAACCGTGGCAGCTGTAAAAATCCGCCAATTCAACAATGACGTTGATGGATTTTCTGTTTAAGGGGCCGCTCATGTAATTTTTTTGTTTTGGGGTATGTTTTTGGATTGTTCTTTTTTTTTTTGTATGTATGTTTATGGGTTATCTTATTAACATGGAAGTATTATTTTTTGTTGCATTTGCGGAAGTTTGTGAATAAATTATCATTTCTTTTCAAACAATGTTTTGCACCTTTGGATGCTTTTGTATAATTTATCATTTCTTTTGAAAAGAGGTGTGGTACCCAATTTTTTTATTCTCGAAGATGATGTAATGCAATTATGCAACTTAATAATTCTGCATGGATTTTTATCTAATGCACGTGAAATGTTTCATTACAGGGTCCGTGATGACCTTAGTAGTGTTAAATAAGGTCACCACCGACGTAGGTTAGTTATTTTTCTGACAAGAAGTTGTAACTTTTCAGGAGAATAATGTGAAAAAATTGATTACAGGGTCGGCGATGACCTTATTTTAAGGTCATCACCGACGCAGGTTTTTTTTTTTTTTTTTGTTACTAAGAGTTGTAACTTTTCCAGGATGTTCGTGTCAAATTTTCTAAGTATGGGTCAGCGATGACCTTACCTATGCAAAATAAGGTCATCACGGACGCAGGTTCCCGATTTTTTAACCAAGAGTTGTAACTTTTCCAAGAGGCTTTTGGCAAAATTTCTAAGTACGAGTCGGCGATGACCTTACCTTTATAAAATAAGGTCATCACCGACGCAGGTTTTCCTTTTTTTGAACCAAGAGTTGTAACTTTTCCAAGAGACTTTTGGCAAATTTTCTAAGTACGGGTCGGCGATGACCTTACCTTTGTAAAATAAAGTCATCACCGACGCAGGTTTCCCTCTTTTTTTTTACCAAGAGTTGTAACTTTTCGATGATGTTTATGTGAAATTTTCTAAGTATGGTCAGCGATGACCTTACCTTTGTAAATAAGGTTATCACCGACGCAGGTTTTCTTATTTTTTAACCAAGAGTTGTAACTTTTTCAAGAGGCTTTTGGAAAAATTTCTAAGTACGAGTCGGCGATGACCTCACCTTTGTAAAATAAGGTCATCACTGATGCAGGTTGCCCTTTTTTTGACCAAGAGTTGTAACTTTTCCAGTAGGATTAAGTGTTACAGGGTCGGTGATGACCTTAACAATGTAAATAAGGTCATTACCGACGCATGTTTCCTAATTTCTTTATCATGAAGTTATAAACTTTTAGAGTATGTTTTAGTCGTACAGGGTCGGCGATGACGCTGTATGAAGAAGGAAAAAAAATAATATGCTAGGACTATGGCATTTACATCAAAATACAACAACACTGTGTAACAAGAAAAGACAAATCATGCATTCAATTGACTTTCAATCAACATCCAACATCCAATATACAAGTTAGAAATCAACATCCAATGTACAGTTAGAAATTCACAACATTCACAGCATAACCATTTCAATTACAAGTTACATTACAACGCATTTGGAAGAACACAAGTAGCACAAAGAACGATTCACTGCAAGTCAGGGGGCAAGACCGGGAGCGGAGGGAGGTTAAGATTTGAAGCATTTCAAACCTAGTTTTGCTGGAATATGTCAATGACAATTCTCTGCCGGTAGTTGGGATGTCTGACTGGGTGAACTCGATGGGACGATGATATATGCAATGTTCCGCGAATGCAAAGGTGATGAACAACTCGCAGTCATTTCCATTGTCTTGAAATGGGATGTCCGTCCTTGTGGTCATCGTCCACATGATAGGCACCGACCACCCGTGATCCAGAAATCTTTGTTGAAGCCACAATATTTGTCCAAACAAAGTGAAATGACATGATACTTCAATTTTGAAATTTATGTAGTATGCAAACATTATGCTGCCAAGAGAAGAACAAATATGCACTTATGAATCTTTCACAAGTTTTTTGGCCCCAGATCTCTCCCTTTGAACTGTTATAGCTTCCCAGCGGCTCTCATTGACATATCCAACGAGTAAGGACCAATGGTTGTGAGCGTGAATCACGTTGACTAGAGTTTTGCACTCCATCGCGCCCATTACACGTCCTCCCTTTGGCCCAAAGGCCATGTCATCCCCAGTCTTTAGACCCTTTTCCCAGTAACTTTGCAAGACAAGCATCTCAAACATCAAACAAGAGAGGACATTTAACCAAGTGAGTAGAAAGTCAAAGTGGCTTTCATTTTTTATCAAACTTACGCATATACTAGGGTCAGCCAAGTTTGCATCCTTGCACCTTTCCCGTAGCACTGCAAACCAAAAATATATGATACTCGAGTCCATCCAAGTGCCCTCGTCCAATAAATCTCTTAGGGACTTAGAATCGACGCACGAGATTACCATATCCAGGCTATCCAGCTCCTCTTTTCTATCAATGCAATGAGTATTTTGACGTTGAATTAGTAAAAAAACCAAACAAAGACTGCATTACTACGGAACTATTTTCAACAATTGCAATTACCTATGCGTGTAGTATTAATAGAAATCCATCAATAGTTACTTCTCCAAATCCGTCAGAACATAACCCATTTGGGGCAGTGGATGTTGATAATCCAAAAACCTATCTGGGATCCTCCTTAGCCTTAGAATATGCTTGCACCTCCATATCAATGAATCGATTGTAGCATGTGTAGGGCATACAATGATTGCCTGGCTAGTGACCTTTGGTGGAGTGCTGCATCCTTGAGGACCGGGCGAGACAGAGATAAGATCCTCGATAGGGATGTCATCCACATCGCCAAAAGCTGCGTCAAAATTGCTGGCATCAGCTTCATTTTTTTTCTCCTCATCCAAAGTGTGGGAGGCTGATGCCTTCATGAGGGAGTCCTCTATCATCAAGGGAACCTCGATACTAGGTTGAGGCTTCTTAGTATGGCTTTTTGAGGACTTCCTCTTAATCCTTGCCCGCTTTTGCGATTTGACGGTCTGTAAAATGAAGCAAGTTATGGTGAGAAAATCACAAAAAACATTCATCAATTCACAAAATGAAATGCTCGAATTTAATTATATCCTTACGAGAGTATCATCAACTTCCTCATCGGATGAACTATCTGTCTCGACATAGTCCTGGTACGTAGTCCCAAATGTGGACCTAAACTTGTTGACATTTCTCTTAATCGAAGTTATGAAGGTGAGTAGGTCCACATTTGCAGCGATCGAACGATCGCATGATCGTACCACGTGGTCAAGGAAGAGAGAGACCTGCAGTGGACATATTGAAAGGATCCTGTTAGAAAATATATTAATTAAATCAATGTGAAGCAAAGTAAGGGATACAAAAGGTGTGAATGTCATACTCAGGTCTGTAGGACTGTAGGAGCTTGGGCATCGGGCTCTAGGGTAGGATCCCTTTGTGGCTCGTCGCGTTGCCTGACACGGCCAATAAGCATGATGGTATTCGCTTCATACCATCTCATGTATTCTTCTTCATCCCCCCCCCCCCTTTTGATTTTTTTCCTTTTCTCTTGAGCACATTATTTGCCCGAGCTTCCCATGACTTCACCTCTTCCTCATTCACTAGACTCCAATCTATCACAGATCTCTCCTTATTTTCTTTCAGCAATATGGGCCTGACGAAGCGTGGAGGCACCGTCTATCTCAAGCCAAACTGCCCCATGACCCTAGGGGTAGGGTGACGCTCCAACACCCAATATGATATAAGGGGAGAATCTGTTGTGAAGAGTGCTCTATTAGTCTTTGATACATGCTTCAAAAAATCCTTTCCGTATTTCTTATACGGTTGCCACTCAAACTGTGAATGACGCATTGAGTGAGTTAGAACTATTAAAGTAAGTATGAAAATCAATGGAAAATTGAAATGAAGTCTTTCTACCTCTTTGAACGTGATGTAATTGAGTTTCTTTCGCACTTCTCTCAAGGTTGTAAGATGGGGTCATTCCTAAAAGTCGGTTGGCCCATGTAACCATGAGGGGAAACTGTATGTCATGGTCTAAGGACTTAGACCTCTACTAATCTTCATTCTGGTGTAAGCCCAGATCTGTTAAAAGAAAGAGATTCATTAGAACATTAAGGACTAAATAGTGAAAGTATGAAGGGGAAATATATTAAGCTCACCTGAAGAAGCTGGAGATGGCCAGAAAGAGACTTAAACTTCTTCTCCACAGCATCCCCCTCATAGGTAGGGTCGAGCATCTCATGCCTCTGGACCCCTTTCCAATATACACCCTTGTTTAGCATTCTGTACAAGTTCGCTAAACAAACAGAGGCCCATGAGTAGGGCCTAAACTCTCTAAACAGCTCTAAAATATAAAATGGGCCTCGTGCCCCTGAAGAATTGCAAAGAATCTGTCTCGCCATAAAAAAAAAAAGGCCCGAGTTTTATATATATCCTTGGCCTCTGTTGTCTTTTTATTCACACCTCCTTTGCCTTTTTTCTTCTTTCCCTTTGGCTTCGACTTCTCTTTCTCCCTCAACTCCTACGGAGTGGGACGGAAGATGCGTTCCAGCCATGTGAACTTAAGGGAGACCTCATTGTAGTCTTCTTTCATTTGGGGTACGACACCAAGAAGCTCCTGACAGAGATCATCGATCTCGTAGTGGGTGTATGTCCGGCCTGTTATGGGTGGACCATCAATAGGTAGGCCGTAGATGTATGCTACATCCTCTAATGTGATGGTCGCCTCGCCAGATGGGAGATGAAATGTGTTCATCTCCGGCCTCCACCGCTCGATTAGCCCCATGATCAATGCATGGTCTATCCTCTTCTAAACCAGATGATATAGCCCGGCATCAGCAACCCACTGCATTTGTCGCTCGTTGAGGTCTCATAGCCCGTAGTCGGGGTTAGTGGGAAAGCATCTGTAAGTGCTCAACTCCTACGACCAAAATGAAAGTTTGAATAACGTTAGCCATAGATCGAAATGAAGTTAAATTGATTATTAGTTGTGTGGAAGAGAGTATACCAAACCACATTAAATAGCGGCGGAGATGTGATGCTCTTGTTCGCATAAAAGAACTGTTGGTTGTGCATTTGAGGTACTAGCCTCATTTGAGGTAGTAGCCTCGTTGCGGGGCACTTCAGGCTCCTTCTGCATGTTTGACCAAGTGAAATCTGCTCCTCTCAATGGCAAATCAACAAGACGCATAAATTATTATGCAAGATTGAAAATGATTGATTAAACCAATTTATTAAACAAAAACTTGAGTAGAGGACAAATGCTCGATTAATGGAGCACTTTGGTCTCTTTCTGTAAGAACAAGAAGATATTCAAATCTTTGCAAACTATGAACTATCAAACTTATTCATCATATGATGGTACTTTGTGACTGAGCATTGCTTATAATTCATGCAAAAGTATAGAAAGAGAGGAAGAATATACATAGTGTTTTCGTTACTTTCGAAAAGAAGTTGATGAAGATTGCATCACTAATTGTTATTTGATCTAATGGATGTAGCAGAAAATCTCAGTTTCGATAAAATCTACCCACATTGAGTTGAGCTGCCTTAACTATGTGGTTATCAAATAGTTATACAAGGACAACTCTGCCCCTACTTTTCAACTCATTATCCACCTATTGGAATTTCTCTAGTTGTCAGATTCTCTGCTACATCCATTAGATCAGCCCCTAAGAATAAAAATTAAGAATGACTGAATGATAAAGGAAGTGAGTCTATAGTTAAAATAGAAGCCGCAAACCACCTTGTATTCTCTGTAGATTTTATATGTAAGTATGAACAAATCACAGTACTCTGGAACCTCCATCATCTTAAACACAAAAATCAATGGAGTTATCACCACATCAGTTTGATGCTTTAAGCACAAAGATACTATTTCTCCTGGCCACCTACTCTATATCTATACTATTCCATTAACAGCAATCTTTTATTTAGAATTTGATGCAAAAATACAAGGTTATAGATTTTGATTCTTGTCTATACGTAGAAGCATTGCAAGTAAATGTTTTACTTTTGTACTTTATTATTGTTTCCCATGTTTCGTGGAAAGCTATTTCAAGGAAAGATGTTTGTCTTTCTACTTTATATACAGAGTAACAAGGGGCGTGAGAAGTACTTTGCATGTAAGGGGTGGAGTCATAATATTTCTAGTAAAGTCAAGAAGGAAAAGCACGCATTTTGGTGAAACTCTCTTTGCATAAAGCAGACTACTGAGAGCTTTTCATCTTCTTTAGTGAACAAAGAGCTGTGAATTACCATTTGAAACCATGACTCCATTTGTCGATTTGGTTAGGCGCATCATGTTGATGAAATTTATATATATATCACTTATCATGTTAGTTGACAAGTCAAGATTGAAGTCTTAACATGGTTTGACATTGTAAAGTTTAATCTCTCTCTCTCTCTCTCTTCTTTACCCCGGCTTAGGAGGTTGGGATCTGAGAGGGCCCACACAAGTAGAAAAAGGAAGCCCACAACATGGTGGGGTTGTGATTTGATTTAATGTATTTTTTTTAAAGCATCGGCTTAAAATATGGAAAATCTGTGCCACTCATGAATCAAAACTATTACATAATGGCCAAAATCACTTTAGTTTCAATTGAGGTTGAAACCATGTCTTGTCTAGAACAACAATATGCTCCAGAAATTGTATGCTTCATGGAAACAAAAAATAGACTGATCTAAAGTTTCATACATTTTCATCACCATACATCATTGGATTAAATCACAATTAAGGATGCACTCACTAACCCATTAAACTTTGAGTTCATCTATAAATAGGGAAAAGTTGTAGTTCTGCCATCAAGACTAGATTAATCAAATCATCATAGAAATAGATCAATCCCAATTCCCATTCCCATGTTACCGCTAGGATTCATGAAAGGAGTTAGATCGTTTACATGACTATAGTGAATATAGTATAGCTCTTAAACAAACATAGATAGGAACAAGATATATCCCAGAAAATGGTTCCCTATTAAATTGTGCTGAGTGCAGCAAGCCGTACATGTGAATGCATGGATCTATCCATGTTTGGCCTCCGCTATTGGCGCCATGTTACACGGTTTTACTTGGAATTCCACTTGTGATCTCACGACGACGATTACTACCATAATCCAAAAAAATGCACACTGAAAATACCCTAAATTTGGAATCTACAAACCCTAATCAAAGCAAACAAACAATGTACAAATTGAATATGACATTGAAAATAACAAACCATGCACTTCGATATCATATACGGGATGGCGGGAAAATAAAATGGAGGGAAAAATAGAAAAACATTGAAAAGGATTAAAAAAGGAAGGAGATTTATACCTCTGGACTGTCGATTGAAATCAAGGACGATGGAAAAATTGATGGAAGCAAAGAGAAGCACTTGAGGAATTCGGTTTGAAGGCTGGTGGTTGTGGAAATGGAAGTAACCACTCATCGTCGCTCGCCCAAGGTCAGTCTCAACGGTAGGCTGGAAGAGAGAAGAAATAAGGATTTGAGCCCTAATAGTGTTCCCGGACAGGGTCATTGCCGACCTTATTTACACTTCGCCGACCTTATTTAGTGTAAATAAGGTCGGCGCCGACGATGTGCCAAATAGGTAAAAAAAATGAAAATCGAGGCCAATTGTTTTAATTGGTGCCCCACTTGCTAAAGTGTTTGATTGCGTAACACGTGCGAATAAAGTGATTTTTCCAGTTAAATCCTCATAAAAGTATTATATGAAACCATATATATACAATATAAATCAAATGAGTTGAGCTCAAGCTCAAGTCAAACCGAATAGAATCTTAAAAAAAAAAAAAAAAAAAAAAAAAACTGAGATCTAGCTTGAGATAGGCTTGTACACATGGTTCAAAATTTTGGTCTCGGTTGCGGTATTGGCGGGGCCGAAAAACCGATATGATATCGGTATCGGTCGCGGATATCGGTCCGTCGCGGTCATCGTGGTATGAATTTTTTTTAATCCAAAAAAATTCGTAAAAATATCCAAAAAATTCAGAATATTAGAAAATGCTGGAAAACAATATTTGTTTCCATTAATAACAACAATAAATCAAAATCTCGGTCACCTTAAGTTATGAGTCCTGTTTGTGTCGCAGACTCGCAGTTCACTGTCTTTTCCAGTATTTCATATAATGCAAACATTTTTGATGCTCTGCTCATGATCAATTTATTAGTATCAAATATAAGAAGATAAAGATAACATATCAATCATCATTTAATACTAACTTAATCATCAAATAAAGTTGTGAAATTCCCAAAAAATGATATATTATAATTCAAATATTAAAAAATCCGAAAATAAAAAAAATTAAAAAAAAGGTTCAAAATCATGTGTATGAGTAGATCTAGCATGAAAGTATGTAGATCTAACTTCTAAATGAAGAAAACAACACAATTACACAAGTGAGTAAGTGACAAACCTTTATGCTTCATCTAAAAATAAATTAAAAAAAATAAAAAAACACATAATATGCTTTAAGTTGATTTCCTCTTACCTTATATAATATTTTCTTCAAAAAATAGAAGTGAGATTTGAAAATATGCAAGAGAGATGGTGGCTGCTGCTATGGCTAGTAAGGAGTTGAGAAGAGAGGAGAAGAAGATGAAGATAGGAGAAGAAATATAAAAATTAGGGTTTTCACACTTTTATATATATCTCGGTCGATATTTTCAAAATATCGGTTGAGATATTGAAAAATCCGATATGAACTTCATCTTGGCCGAGATGGGCCGAGATTTTGAAGAAAAAAACCGATACAGATATCTCAGTGAAATATCGGTTCGGCATCGGCCGATACCAGTTCATATCGGCCCATATGAACCGGTATCGGCCGGTTTTTAAAACCATGCTTGTACATGAGGCGAGTTGACACACGAGGGGGGCTCTCCAAAGCTGCAACTTATGTTATCCTAAGCTGAAATAGTATTGATCTCACAAATCAAAGTCAACTACCTCTGTTTTTTCCAGTTTTAATTGGATTTATCTTGATTAATGAAGACGATGATTTAAGGTAGTATACGATGGAGATGATTTTGTAGACGATTTCAACTTAAGATAACATAGGCTGCAACTTAGGAGAGCCCATATATATATATATTTGTAAAATGAAAAGGCTCATTCAATTTGTACCGAAGAAAACTGCCAATGTTAGCTAATTGAAATGTCTTTTTCAATGTCTGCCTACAAATAAAAGGAGTTTCTAAAAAAAGAGAAAATTTAGAAAAAAAAAATAAGAGATTTAAATGAATATAAAATTGTTAGATTTTCACATGTTGCCCATGATATGAAAACTACAATTCTGATCTTGGTGTTGATCCATGGTTTCATGCCCAAGGAACAAGGACCCGAATACCTACTACTACAACATTATCATGTCATTATATGCATGTTATTTTAATTCTATGCGAGCATCTCCATATATATATATATATATAAATGTCCCTTTTTCTGCCTCTCTTTTTTTTGTTATTGTTGTTGTCATGGAGCTCGTGTTGAGTCAATCTAGTCTTTTCACACACACTACCCCACATGAATAATCACAAGTCCAAGTTCGACACTCATCAAACTTTTTTCTCACCGTTGGATTGAAATCATGATAAAATGATACCTCCAAACCATTAAATTTTAAGGTCATTGATCGAAAGGTTAGGATGATCTTATGGACTCGAGATTTTGCATATGCATAGGCCTCATATTCTTCTCATCCAAATGGACTACCATGATCATCATGCATCTCTGTGGGCCCAACTAGGAGGGTCGTTTTCTCATAAAAAATATTCGGGCGCTGTGTAACGCTCCCATATATATATGTGTGTGTGTGTGTGTGTTAAGTTTCAATCGTTTTTATTTTCTAGTATTTTTCCTATATAAAAAGAAATTAAAGATATATAATTTTGTGAAATAAGGTTATTTTTTCTTACCTGTGGTGCTAGTAGAAGTTGAAAATAAATGAAAATTGGTGTGGGGTTCAAAACCGTAACCTGTGTGGGGACGAACCTATAATAACACCTTTTCTAACTAAGAGGGGTGTGTAATAGCTTTACACTCTTTCAAGTGTGTAAATTTTCATATGCAGATGTCCCCATTTATTTATGTATTTTCTTTGCTACAAAAAATTACACACCATTTTTACACATTATTTATGCATTAATGAGGGCAAACAAACATGATCAACACAACAACATCATTTACATATGTAAATAAGTGCAAACAAATGACCCCTTATGGGTCTAGTCAAAACAAACGATGATTAATAATCCGCCTAATAAGTAACATATAAACGCTCTACCCCAAACCCAACCAAAAGCTAGGAGGAACCTAAACCCAAACCCAAGGTTGGGTTTGAGTTAGACTAATAGGTTGCGGAGTGAGATAAGTTGCTTGGGTTGGGTTGGCTGGTCGACTCACAAGTATGTACTCAACCGAACCTAACCCATTTATTATTCAGGTTGGAAATGTCAACAAAATGACATAGGGTCTAACTGGAGTGCGGAGTCCCCGAGTTTGATTGAGGTCAACTGAGGATTTGCCACCCTTCCTTTACTGGATCAGATTTTGTATTTTTAACATATAAAACTATGAAATTACACACCTAAAAGTGTGAGAGTTTTCTGTGTCATATTTTATTAACAAATATGTAAACACATTGTAGATGGGGTGCAGATTGGTTCAAGGCAGCCAAAAAAGAACTTGTCACAAACCCAATTCAAGCCCAACCCGGGCCATCAACACCCTTGAATTCAACTATACAAGTTTCATAGGCGCAGGGCCATTTACCGCCACATTTATTAGCAATAAAGCAACAAATGCAGGTTTTCCTCCCTTCTTAGGGGAGGAAAAGAGCAACTCCCTTGTTTTCAAAAGTTTCAAATGGATCCTTACCACCGAACTTATAAGTGGTAAAGCGCAGGTTTTTCCTCCCTTCTCGGTGGAGGAAAAGTTCCAAATGAGGCCTAAAGTTACAAATGCAGGTATTATGGGAGGCCCAAGCCTTCCCGACGAAGGCTTGAGTCCATAGGAACCTGAAACTAAAAAGGACCCTGGTTTAATAAGAGTTGAATCCTTGCTTTAAATTTATATGGATATAGGCTTCCAACTTACTTGACTTTGGTACATTCCATTGAACAATTTCGAGTTTAGCATTGTTGGAGTACAAATATATTTGGAATGGAAATCAAGATATTTAACTAAGGAAATTAAGGCCTTTTTATCGGTCTCCTAAATAAGGTGCACTGATCAAAGGTGGGCAAACTAGACCCATGGAGAGTTTGATTGCACATGCAATCTGAATAGGGCAGAAAAGTTTTCTGTGTACATAAACCTTACTGCTATCATAGGTAGGGGCACAATACAGTGGGTTGGGTTACTGGGTCAAAGCATGAAAAATTAGGTTGGGTTGTATACTTGGATTGGTTTTTTTATTGGTAGAAAATACTTGGTGCCATCTAAAATGGAAATGATGAGTGCCATCTTGCACGCCATCTATCATGAACAACTAAAATTATAATAATCGAAAATGGCTGAGTGTAATAGTATGATAAAAGAGAGATTTCAGGGATAATAAAAAGTTTTAAAAAATCTTGAATGATGTGATGTGATTGGTGTGCCGTGTGTCATATGTCATTGCGAAATCCTAAAAGAGAGCGCCACGTATCGCTCTCCCACATTAGGACCTGCTGCTTTACTATATATAACTAGCGCTTTAGGGCCCGTGACCAACACGAGCCTTTAATTCATAGTGCGAAAATCCAATTTAAGTTAAAAGTAAACACCGAGTACATATGAAACTACACATTTTGGAAAATTAATAAGGGGTGGCAAAATGATAAAATCTCAGGACAATTTAAACAAATATAAATGATGAAATAAAATGACAACTTACAAACAAATAAAAAAAGGAAAGAAAGAAACTTCTCCCAATTAACCATTTAATAGATGAGTTCAGTTTTTTTCAGTATTTTTGCCAAACTAACCCAAAGACTATACAAAATGACTATCTTTATTACTATGATCCACCAACCTAACATGAACTTCCATGTTACATCCACTTCATTATTATGATCCACCAACTATGGATTGATCTGAAAAAAATGGTTGTTAATGCTAATCATGGTTGAAATGTTTTCATAGGTTCAAAAGAATTAACAGACAGTTGTAATAGGTGGCATTGCTTGAGAAGCTCAATGTCATCTTTTGAATAGTGTGCAACAATATTTGGAAAGTAAAAGACAATGATTAATTTTGCATTCAGATTCAAAATTCAAAATTGAAGAGTTGGCTTTTAGAGATTCTTAAGA
The DNA here is from genome assembly GCA_038049695.1 of Cinnamomum chago. Classification (NCBI taxonomy): domain Eukaryota; kingdom Viridiplantae; phylum Streptophyta; class Magnoliopsida; order Laurales; family Lauraceae; genus Cinnamomum; species Cinnamomum chago. Next base: position 67,470,793 of record CP142458.1, on the reverse strand, counting down.
TGCTATTTTGTAGGAAAATTAGAGAATAGTGATTTGTTGAGAGTAGATGAGAAGGGCAATTCCGGAATATGGCATTGTAAAAAGTCCGAGGATGCGTCACGTGTCGCTCCCCCACGAATTTACAAGTTTGAGGATGCGTCACTTGTCGCTCCCCCACGAACTCACCTGCTGTCTTTTACTATATAATAGGGATAAAAGCAGGTTCTTGAATATCCAACGGACTGTAATGGGAAAAAGAGGGTAATATAGATCTAATATTAAATTTTAGTTTTGGGGTTTTTACAAACAAATTAGCTTCTAATCTTAATTACATGAATTGATTAAAAAAGATACTAAAACATCAAATTAGGGTGTCGTGCGTAGCTAAAGGACCAATTTGCTCCAGAATGATATCATTAGGGCTCTTTTCAAAAATCAATTTATCTTTCTCCCCCAGACAATATCGTTAGGCCCCCTTTAAGCTTTTTTCCTCCCCCGGACAATATTATTAGCCGATTTTCATTTCCCGCTTAGAAAAAAGAAATTCATTATTTTCTCTCGCCTCTCCTCTTTTGCCCTTTCCTACTCAAAATCTCTCTTTTCGTACAATCTCTCCTTTCCAAAAACATGGTGAAAAAAGTGAAAAAACTCACTTCGGTCATGTCTTTTCAGTTGCAATGATTAGAGAGTGGTGGTGAGGAAGAATGATAGGGACTACAATGGGGAGCACAAGTAATGGAGAAAAAGATTATAGTGCTAGTGGGACAATGAGCATGGGTAACCAAATATGAGGAGCAGTGGGGAAGATCGTTGTCGTATGTCAGCCACTTAACTTAAAATTGTGAAGAAGGGGAGAAACCGATACCAGTGAAGAAGAGAGGAAAAGTTGCATAGAGGGCTTTTTTATAAAGTGCCTTAAAGATATTGTTTTGGGGAAGAAGGGAAAAATCAAAAAATGATTTTTGCAAATGAGAGATTGTAGGAAGTGAGAAGTTTTGAGTTGCAAAGAGCAAAAAAGGAGAGGTGAGAGAAGACAATGCATTTCGTTTTTTCTGACGGGGAAACAAAGATTGACCAAATAAATCGTTCGGGGAGGAAAACTGAGGAAGAGAGGGGAAAAGCAACCCTAAAGATATCATGCAGGGAAGAAAGATTAGAATTTAAAAAAGATTCCTAACGATTTCATTTTAGGGCAAAGTAGTGTTTTGGCTGCATGCAGCACTCTAATTCGATAGTGTCTTTCTTAATCAATTAATTTAATCAGGATTTAGGACAAATTCTTTCATAAAAATCCCTTTAGTTTTTATTTGGTTCCTATGGCTTTCATATTGGAGGACCCAAATACACATGTCACAGCCATGTATTATATTTGTGTAGATTGTTGTAAAAAGAAGAAAGACCAAGAGAGAATATTAGAGGGAGAAGAGAGAGAGAGTTTTCTATTATCTCAATATGTGTGTACAAATACAATAGGGAGATACATATTTATAGGTAAAGGAGTCACATAATAGAGAAACCCTAAACTTAACCCTAACTCATCTTAAGTGGGCATCCACCCAAGATCCATATCTTATAACACTCCCCATTGGATGACTACCATTCAATGACAGTTGCCTCATTAAAAACCTTGCTAAGGAAAACCCAGTGGGAAAAAACCAAAGCGAAGGGAAAAAGAGTACAACATTCTTCAAAATCATTGAACTGGTGTTGGACGTGCATAATGCTGCCTCGTTAAAACCTTAACTAGTAAAACCCAGTGGGATAAAACCTAGAGAAGGGAAAAGAGTACAGCGCACAAATGTCCATCGGTAGCATACTTCAGGATGCTCCCTGATAAACAACTCCCCCTGATGATGATAACCATTTTACATAGTTTGATTATGAACTTTGCACCTACCAATCTCATATACAAACTTCTGGAATACTGATTTTGGCAAAGATTTTGTAAACAGATCAGCCAGATTGTTACTCGAACGAACTTGCTTGACTTCAATTTCACTGTTCTTCTGAAGTTCATGAGTGAAGAAGAACTTCGGTGCTATATGTTTAGTCTTGTCTCCTTTAATGAAACCTTCTCGAATCTGTCTTATACATGCTTCATTATCTTCATAGATAATGTTTGGAATACCTGCAATAGAAGGCAATTGACAAGAACTACGAACATGCTGAATCAGAGATTTTAGCCATACACATTCCCTACTGGCTTCATAAAGAGCCAAAATCTCAGCATGATTGGAGGAAGTAGCTACTAAAGTCTGTTTTGTAGAACGCCAAGAAATGGCGACATTACAATTTAAAAACACATAACCTGTCTGTGATCGACCCTTATGAGGATAAGAGAGATAACCTAAATCTGCATATCCTACTAAATTGGAATCTTTATGATCGTAAGCATAAAATATTCTCAAATCAGTTGTTCAACGCAGATATCGTAGGATGTGTTTAATACCAATCCAGTGCCTTTGAGTTGGTGCGGAGCTATACCTGGCAAGTAGATTAACAGAAAATGCAATATCTGGTCTAGTGCATTGTGCCAAGCACATCAAGGCTCCAATAGCACTTAGGTATGGTACTTCGGGACCCAATACCTTTTCATTTTCCTCGATGGGACGGTATGGATCTTTCTTTATATCAAGAGACTGGACAGCCATAGGGGTGTTTAATGGATGTGCCTTGTCCATACCAAATCGTTTTAAAACCTTCTCGGTATAATTAGATTGATGGACCAACATCCCATTAGAATTCCTCTCGATTTGCAATCCGAGACAGAATCTCGTTTATCCAAGGTCTTTCATTTCAAATTCTTTCTTTAAATAATTAGCAGTTTCTTCGAGCTCTTCTGGAGTCCCTATCAAATTTATATCATCAACATAAACTGCTAATATTGCAAATCCCTTCAAGAATTTCTTTATAAATAGACACGGGCAAATGGGATTGTTTTTATACCCCCTTTTAGACAAGTATTCACTAAGGCGATTGTACCACATTCTTTCGGATTGCTTCAGGCCGTACAATGATCGCCTTAATTGGATTGAGTACGTACTCCTTGGCTTTGCTTTAGGCAAAGGAAATCTTTCTGGGATTTTCATGTGAATTTCCGTGTCTAAGTCCCCATATAAGTAAGCAGTTACAACATCCATGAGTCTCATTTCTAGATTTTGAGAAACTGCTAAACTTATCAAATATCTGAATGTCGCTATATCCATAACGGGGGAGTATGTTTCCTCATAATCAATCTCAGGTTTCTGCAGGAAACCTTGTGCCACTAATCGTGCCTTATATCTAGTAATTTCATTCAGCTCATTCCTTTTTCTTACAAACACCCACTTGTAACCTACATGGTTAACATCTTTTGGGGTTTGTACTATAGGTCCGAACACACCACGTTTGTTGAGAGACTCTAACTCTGTTTTGATGGAACTTTCCCATTGTGGTCAATCCTTTCTTTGTCGACATTCATTTATAGAACGTGGTTCTGTGTCCCAATCATCATCATCATCATCATTTTCCTTTGATAGTTGTGTAGCTACCGCATATGCAAATGCGTCATCGATGATAATCTCATTTCTATTCCATCTCTCTTTTGAATAATTGTAAAGTATAGAGATCTCTTTATTTTCCGGTACCGGTGCCTGTTCAGGGGCTTCCAAAGTCTCACCAGGGACTTCCATTATTCTAGAGAGAACGGGTTTTGCCATAACCTCTTCAGAAGCATTATGTGCCTCTTCGGGAGGAACCTCTTCAGGAGCGTTACACGCCTCTTCGAGAGGATATGATGATGATTGCTCATTTCTCCTTTTCCGCGGAGCCGAGTCCTTTGAACCTATAGGTCTGCCACGCTTCTGGCGTATCGCAGATTCTTTTGTTGCCGTATTTTGATTTCGTCCTACAGGGACATTAATCCTGGCAGGTGCATTCATAGCTGGCACAAGTGACTTCGTCACTTTTGTTGCATCGTTAAATGCATCAGGTAATTTGTTTGCAATTTCTTGCAAATGCACAATTCTCCGAACTTCATTCTCACATTGTGAAGTTCGTGGATCCAAATGAGACAAAGTGGAAGTATTCCATGTTAATTCTCGTCGTTCTTCAGGAACGGATTGTTCTACGGGAACAATACGTTCTTCAGGAACTATCTTATCTCCCCTTAACGGCGGGAAAATTGTCTCATCAAACTGACAATCGAGAAAACGAGCAGTGAAGACATCTCCTGTCCTTGGTTCTAGATATCGAATAATCGAAGGAGAGTTATAACCTACATATATTCCCAATCTACGTTGTGGTCCCATCTTAGTACGCTTAGGGGGTGGTATTGGGACTTAAACTGCACAACCAAATTTGCGCAAGTGAGAAATATTTGATTGATGTCCTGATATAAGTTGTACAGGGGAAAATTGATGATAAGCCGTGGGCCGAAGTCGAATTAACATTGCTGCATGCAACACAGCATGTCCCCAAGCACTAACTGGTAATTTGGATTGCATCAACAGAGTCCTAGAAATAAGTTGGACGCGCTTGATCATGGATTCAGCTAAGCCATTTTGGATGTGGACATGGGGGACAGGATGTTCGACTACAATGCCTATAGACGAACAAAAATAATCAAAAACCTTGGATGTAAATTCGCCTGCATTATCAAGTCTTATAAACTTAATGGGATAATCAGGGAAGTGAGCCCTCAGTTTAATTATTTGAGTTAATAGGCGGGCAAATGCTATGTTCCTAGTTGAAAGTAGACAAACATCTGACCAACGGGTGGAGGCATCGATCAAAACCATAAAATACTTAAAAGGTCCACTAGGTGGATTGATGGGTCCACAAATATCACCTTGTATCCTTTGTAGAAAGGATGGGGATTCAGATGCAACTTTAGTTGGAGAGGGTCGGGTGATCAGTTTCCCTTGTGAACATGGGGTACATAAGTACCCACTAGGTATGGTCAATTGATGGTTCTCTAAAGAATGCCCAAAAGAGTTATCGATGATTTTTCTCAACATAGTAGCCCCAGGGTGACCTAACCTATCATGCCAAAGCTGTAAAGCCTTAGGATCACTGAGCTTCGGGCTCAACTTTGTTGTTTTGCTCATAACAGAATGTGATTCAACATTGGAGATTGTCATGTAATATAACCCTGAGGAGAGTGCACTGAGTTTTTCTAGTATTTACTTCTGGCTTCCAATACTAGTAACGATGCATAAGTATTCTTTGTTACCTTCACTTACAGTCTCAATGTGGTACCCATTCATTCTGATGTCTTTGAAACTAATCAAGTTTCTTCGGGAACTTTTTTAGAACAAAGCATTTTTTATGAATAGATGGGTACCATTAGGTAACATCATATGGGCTCTTCCGGAGCCTTCAATTACCTGCACAGGTCCAGCTATGGTGGATACCTTTCGTGGAATGAACATCAATTCTGAAAAAAATTTCTGATTTTTCAGAATGGTGTGTGTTGTGGCACTATCTACCAAACAAAAATTGTCCTCAGTTCCATGATCCATACCGTGATTCCCGTTGATAAAAATTTCTGACCGCTATAATCTTTGGCTGGCTCGATAACATGACGGACTCTTCACACGCAAACTGGTAGGGATGGCAATTTTTCCCGAAACCGATGGATACCCGATCCGAACCGACCTTTTAGGGACGGTTTTTATCCATTTTTTTCACCCGTGGGGCGGGTTTGGTATTAATTTTAAAATCCCCGGCCGGGTTAGGTTCGGATTTGGTATATATCACTCCCCGCCCCGACCCGAACCCAGACCCGAACCCAAACCCAAACCCGAAATATACATATATATATATAACTATTTATATTTATACATATATAACTTTTCTCTCAAGGTTTTTTTTTTTTTTGGTTAGTTTTGGTGGTGTAAGTTGGAATAAGTCACTTGAACTTATTTTTTCTTTTGCCTAATTATGCTGAATGGTTAGTGGTTTTGGTTTATGTTTTTTGTAAGTGTAAGTTGGAACAAGTCAGGTTGCTACAATATTTTTCCCTTTTTTGTTGCACTTTGTTGTTGAGACAGGTTGTTGCAGTTTGCTTGCTTTTGTTTGATCCAGACTATTGATGCTGCTTTATTTCGGTTTGTAATGGCGGCATGGTGCTGCCCTTTTTTTTTCACAGGAGTTGGAGATTTATGAATGGCATTGCCTTTTGAAATATTTTTTAGTCTCACAATCCTGAATTGTGTCCTTGCTTGATATGCTTTCAAATTTTGAAATGATTTTTACTATCTTATTCACACACACACACACACACACACACACACACACACACACACAAAAGATTTGCAAAAACTAAATTGAGGTTGGGCGGGTCGGTGCGGGTTCGGGTAAAACTCGAATTATTATGCGGGGGCGGTTCGGATCGGGGAAAAACCGAAACCCATAGAGTTCGGTTTTGGTACAATCAAAATAACCACCGACGGGTTTCGGGGCGGGTTCGGGGAAATATAGAATTTCGGGAATCGGATATGGTATGCTTAAAATCTGAGCCGATTCACCCGCTTGCCATCCGTACAAACTGGGGCTTTGGTTTTCTTTCTCTGAAGTCTTAATGCATGCAAGCCGAAACAATGTTGTAGAGTACCAAAGCAAAAAAAAAAATGCCAAGGTTCTTTGGTCACGCACGCTTTCCAAGGAGAGTTCTTATGCTCCAGGAGAGTATTTGAAATTGCAATGTTATTAATTGCACGCTCCTCAAGGCCAGAAGTAAATGCCTTGTTTGGAATGTCCCTTACTGTTCCAGAAGGCTTTGATTGCAAATAACAAACAGTAATAAGCAAGGCAGCGATCTCACACCCAAATAAATCGCAGCGATCGCACGCAAGTGGAGGAAAGGATTTTTTTTTTCTTTCCCTTTTTTTTCTTTCGTGCAGATAACGTGTTGTAAAAAGAAGAAAGACCAAAAGAGAATATTAAAGGAAGAAGAGAGAGAGTTTTCTATTATCTCAATATGTGTGTACAAATACAATAGGGAGATGCATATTTATAGGTAAAGGAGTCACATAATAGAGAAATCTTAAACTTAACTCTAATTCATCTTAAGTGGGCATCCACCCAAAATCCATATCTTATAACATAGACATATATTTTAAGTACATTCAAGTAATTGGGACTCAATTTGGGCCTGTGATCCAAGCTCTTTATTTAAGTCTTGGTCTGGGCTTGGTCTTTAATTTAAATTCAAGTATGGCGCAATCCTATAACCTGGACCTTATTTGGGTCTGAAATTGAGTAAGGACCCCATTAGTAATTTGAGTTATGTGACACAAACCTGACTCATCTTCTTTCCTGCCATATTCTGCAATCCAATTGGTAGAAAGTCATGATAAATACATAGTTGGGCTCGAGGTGAAAACTGGGTAGGGCCGTGCCCGGTTCAGTTGGGGCTCAACCCAGCACAACCCAAGGTACGACTTAGGTCATGCCGTGCTGGGCCGTGCCCTAGATGGGTTGGATCGTGCTGTCAACGGGCCAGCCCAAATGCCACTTCTAATCTTTTTAAAAAAAATTTATATAAATTGAAATAGACTTTATGAGCTTTTAGAAGTTCTGAACTTGAAATAAGGTTGAGATTGTTAAAATAAATACACAAAATATTTTAATTATTTTAAGTTCTATATTTAGTTATATAAAATAAAATAAAATTTTTATATATAATTATTGTGCTGGGTGGGTCTGAGCATGCGCACCCTGGCCCAACACTGCCCATCCTTTGGATTGTGTTGTGCCGTGCCAGCCTATCCTAGTCAACATAGTCAACAGGCCGGGCAGGACTCAAGCACGATTTTTCTCGTGCTGAGCCGTGTTGTGCCCGTGCGGCCCAACCCACTTTGCACCCCTAAGTTAGACTACTAAATTTTCACCCCCAAAATGGACTGATCATAGTGTAATAATAATAAAATATTTATAGTCATAAAGATACAAGAATAAATATTAAAAAAAAATCATGTAGTATTATAATATTGTTTTAGTTGCTGTCAGCTCAACGAATTTGCCTTTGGAATATGCCAATGAAAAAAAAAGTTCCATATAAAGTGCCGGGTCGAGAAAGATGTACACGTGCGTACGCCACATTTAAAAATTGGCCTTTGATGTGCGTCTTACATAACAAATAACACGGAGCTTAGTTATATGTGCCACTCATCCATCTGCACACCCAACGGGGACCAAAGATTTGGGAAAACGTAGTGTGAGGGTGGGTGGGGAGCGTATTTGCTTTAGAAGTGCGTTTTGGATACGAAAGCATTACCCATGTGTTTTTGTTTCTTCGTGATCGTGAGGTTTTAGAACATATTTGGTAACATACGAGAAATCTATAGATTTTATGATTCTTCACTAACACTATAACAAAGCTTTTCTTATTAGGAATTTATATAGTTGATGATTTCAAATTGATATTGGTGTGTATTGATGTATATAGTTGAAAAAAATAGGGATCGCTATACAAATCCACATAAGTGAGGGTTTTCAAATCTTATGGAGATGGTCGGATTTGGAAATCCTAACAAATAAAGGTTTCAATTCATCCAAATCCTCAAGAACTTACAATTGCTAAACATGGATTTATTACAACTTTAGAGAAAATGAAAATATTTTCCTTAAAGATTTGGTTGCCAAACGTGATCTTAGGGTTTTGGACTTTCAATTCTTCTAACATCTTACTTTTGTTGTATATTTATTAATATTTTAAGAACTTTACACAATAATTCATATGATTTACACAAGTGTGAAAATGATAATTTTACCGGAACATACTATATACGTCCTCAGCGTTCAGCCATTTTCCTAATTCAAGAAACTTCCTTCATTTGTATTGTGGATGGGATATCACAATATATAGGCAAAACTTATCATTTTTGCACATCTTTTGTTGTATGCACCATTTTATAGGAGTAAATTAAATATTAACACCTACAAGGTAGAACTCAAGTCTATATGGATATTCGTGGATTTAAAATCTCTTTTGATAAATAGGAAAATAAAAGCTTATATCTTTGTTATTTATGATGCAATTTTTGATATATATGATCTGATATCAAGATAGGGTCCATAGGGATAGCAATGGCTGTATGGGTTAAGCTCAACCTGAATCCGCCTTGGCTCATACCCGTATTCCAATGGCCTGTTATGGGTTCCTGGTATTTACAAACTAGCCCCACAAATGGGGGTAGGTAAGGTTTGGTTTGATATTATTTTTTGTTTTGAAAATATTATAATAAAAATTAAGTTAAATGTCTTTTAATCGACAAGTCCTCCACTCATTTCCAAGTTATAAAAAATTAATCCCTCCTCAATTTGACTCACATGATAATATAAAAATATAGCAAGATTTTCAACCAAATAAAAGCAATGCAGGATTTTCCATTCCCGTGGTCTCCAGATTAAGACCTCTACTGTAAGAGTTTGGATCCTTGGAGGCTTTGACCTAGAAAGAAGTCCAAAGTTAAAAGGAACGGACTCTATAGTGTGGCCCACCTAATGAAATACGAACTATTTAAAATAAATTCCCCCCCTACAGCGTATCCTCAAAGTTCACATTAATCTAAGTTTGATGTGGTATTGAATTTACATAAGATTGTGTTGCTCCCTTTTAATTATTTATTTATTTTTATCAAAGGTAGAACTAGTTTGGGTTGACATAAAATCTGAAAATACACTACTACGTACCTATAGCATGTTTATTTTGAACGACTTAAATTTTAATAGGTGGGCTCCACTGTGGAATTCCACTTCTTTAACACAAGATTTTTCTATTAAAAATAAAAAGAATCTCAAATAGGGCCTTAAGTTTTTGCCCTATTTAAAAAAAGGACACAAGTTTTAGAAGTTTTCAAATTGGCCCCTAAGTTCCTCAATCAATTTTCAATTAAGGACATCTGACCATTTAAAGGTATTTTATGACAACTTTTTTTTTTCTCAATTTTTTAAAATACCCAGTTTACCTTTTATTTAAAAACATGACATGGTTCCGACATCCACTACATGCAACTGATCATCGCAGGGACGCTAGTTGTCCTTGATCATAATGAATACGTCGGTGAAGAAAATGAGTAGAAAATATAGAAAGCGAATGATGATTTTATTTCTATGAAGGGTAATTTGAGTAATTAAAAAAGACGAGAGAGACGAGAGAAAAGGTTGTTGGAAAATAGTTTTAGATGGACGATGCCTTTATTTGAAAATTTCCTAAAAAAATTAGGGACTAATTTAAAATATTTTAAAACTTATGTCCTTTTTTAAATTAAGGTAAAACCTTAAAACCTTACTATGAAATTGAAGAAAACAAAAACCAGGAGATCCTCCAAATTTAACCGGCTCCCAAGATGGATTTCAAATTTGGACGTACAGATTTGATCTAATCAGAGGTGGGCCACACACTTGTGCACTTGGTATGTGTGAAAAATGATGCGGGCCCCACACATGTTCAATCAAATCATGTGGTCAGCAGAGAATCATCTTTTGTCAGCAGCCATTTTCCCAAACAGCCGACGACTTGAGACACTCCCACAATAGAAAAAAGGGTCTTCTCTCCCTTTCCATAACAACAAGAAGAACACAAGAGGAACAGATTAGGGTTTCATTCAAACTCTAATAATCTCCCAAGCACCTACAAAACAAGGTCTGACATCTCTCTCTCATATGTTTTTCTTGGATGTTTTTACCCTTTATACACCCATATCTGTAATCAGCGATGGCTTTCTTGCGGTGATTATGTTGCCTTCTGTTATGTTTGATTGTATTTCTTCAACTGGATTGAATTCTGCGTGATTGGATGATTGGGAAATTTTTGTATGTTCTTTCTAACCAATCTTAATGATTTTGTTTCATGAAAGAAAGAATCTTTTTTTGTTTATGTATCTGTGTATGAGAATTTTGTTTGGATGTAAATTGTTTTGATGTTTTGGGTGTCATTTGGATGCACCCATGATTGTTATTGGATTGGGTATCTGGGTATTCATGGATATTGGATATGTTGGGAAGCATATCATAGGTTTATATCCAGGATTCTGTTGGAAAGTATTGGAGTCTACCAGATCAGATCCTGGGTAAGTCTTGTATTTCTTACCCAGATGAGGATGGGGGTTTTTAGATGGAAATAAGGCTTCAATGGTGATGTGGATGATGCTAATGCTGGTGATGATGATGACCCAGATGGGGATTTTGCCCTTATGCATCTCATCCACCTGTAGGAAATTCACAACCATTACCATCAACCTTCGTGTTTGGGTTTTTGGCGTTTGATTGAAGTCACCATCTGTCCTAGCCACAAGTTATAGAAATGGTGATTTGGATGGAGAATATCTCCATAATGTTATCTACCTTAGGAGTTAGAAGAAAATGCCCACTTTTCACTGGTATGCATCTCATCCACATGTGGGTTCACACCGATTACACTTAACCTTCATGTTTGAATTTTTGGTCTCTGCTTGAAGCCACCATCTGTCCTAGCCACAAGTTACAAAAATGGAGATGTTGATGGAACATATCTTAATAATGTTATCCGCCTTAGGAGGGAGAAAAAAACACTCTTTTTTCGCTTGCTTCTGTCTGAAACACTGATAATAAATTGATTACAAGATGCTTGACAATTATCTGTATCTGATACTTTTGGGCAAGGATCAAAATATTGTTAGTATCGGCCATAACTAATTCAATAAATACAAAAAATATCCTCTCACATCAGTATCGGTTCATATCGGCCGATAATGATCAATACTGTTGAAGAGCAACAAGCAATACTGTCGAGCGATGGTTACTATTATCTGTATGGAGGGTACTGCTCACTAAATCCAAGACAAGCTCAATACTTATATCCATATCCTCACAATGTAGAAACACAGCAAACAATCATCAGAATCAGGCTCATTTGATCAATATGCCTGTCCAAGACCTTGTGCATGATATCTCCATTCTCTACGAATGATTTATGATTATATATTTATAACCTGTGCCCCGAGGTAAATTGCTTATTTGAAATACTGATGAAATTTGGATGAAATTGTTTGATATTTTGTAACTCATTATTGCTGACCAACATGACTAAATGTGGACAAATAGCTCAATACTGTTATTTTTACATCATATTGCAATGCAAGACATGTATGACGATGAGGGGTGTGATATGTCCACCTATCTTAGTTACTAATAAAAAATAAATAATTTCTTACATTTTTCAATATTTTGGATTTTTAGGTTTTTTTAACTCATTTTCAATTCACACCAATAGCCGGTATGTATGACCATTAACCGTTACGTTTCATTTTGGCTGCCAGTCCATACGCCCACTGCAACAGATATTTTGATCTTTGTTTTTGGGGGTTTCCTTCCATGAATCAAGAATGGAAGATTCCTAGCGTCTGAGGAGTCAGTTGAACCCTTTTTATGCTTGTGATGAAGATGGAGATTTGGCACTTGATTCTTCTTATAATCAGTCGCCGTCATCATTTCGTCGTCCTCCTCCTCATCATCATCGTTATCATATTACTGGAAAATGATAACAATTTTGAAATCATAAAATACGAAGAAACACCAAGTAGTATACAGCTGAAATACCCATGACATTAGTAAGAAGATGACTAATCAAAATAAAACTCAATGAAAAGTTAAAAGAAAGCAAGAAAAATCATTTGCCTCGAAAGTCATCGATGCTGGATTATGAGAGACGATTCATGATTCATCATCATCATCATCATCAAAGTCTTTCGATTATGAGAGACTATAAATCCATCCAATCTCTTACTAACTGATCGGCTCCCGACTGTCTGATCTTAGGCCATGTCTCAAAACAAATTATCCTTCGTGGACCTCTATCTTCATCTCTTCCATCCAGTCGCCAATATCCCAAGAATAATTAGCCTTAGAAACTCCTTATTTCGTCAGTATAATCTTTCTCTTCATTAGCTCCTCTAGTGTCAGGTATCCACAAATTTGTATAGGCCTCAGTACCTCCTTATTGCTGTAGTATAATACTATAATCTTTCTCTTCATTAGCTCCTCTAGCGTCAAGTATCTGCAATTTTGTATACCGATTAACAAGGCAATAACTTCAGATTCATTGAAATAAGCTCCTCGTAAAGAATCTGATATGATTCTCGAGTTTTAGTTGTTACAGTGACATGTTCTACAAAAGAGGGTTTTGGAGCTATCTGATAGTGTTGAAATTTGGAATTAAAAGAAGAGTCTACTTGAATTAGAATAACTGCTCGGCACTTGATTGTTCCAGTTAGTGATTAAATTTCCAAAATCATATGATTCATGATATAAATCATACAATTTGAGTTGTATTGGTATAACATCGATCAAATTGGGTATAAAATTGCTTTTCATGTAAATTATACGAGGCCAAAACAAATTTATTATTAATATCATGAATTGTATAATCTGTATCCGGCTGAAATTTACCGGCATTAGTGAAAACTGCAATCCTTTTTATTTTGTTTCTTTTTTTAACTAAAATGTTTTAAACATACTTGTCAGTTTTTTTTTGCCCATTTCCATAACTCTGAAATCAGCCATTTCGTCTGGTTTGGCATTTTAGTGTTTCATTTGGATTAGTTTCAGTAAAGTTTTAAAATTAATGTATATAATTAGAAAATATAAAAAAATAGTAAAAAAGTGAAATTAACTTTCATACTGTATATATAATTCTATCTACTAAATCAATCATCATGATGAAAGCTTTGTCCCAACAATTTTGATGGGTCAGCCTTTTGTTTTGTTATTCCAGTATATCATGGGCCAAATCCTTGAATAGGTTGCGCTCCTTCAGATCTATTATTATTACTTCCATCATGTTTTGTTCGGCCTACTCCTTATGCTTGTGGGGCCATCATCCTCCATAGAGAAACTTTTCCTTATTGGCACCGTTGTTGACCTCCATCAGATGTGTCCAATGTCCGAATCATCTCAAACGAGTCTTTCTTAATGATTACCTATTGATGGTACTTCTAAATGCTACCAGATGCGCTCATCTCTCATTCTATCTTTCTTAGCTTTACCACACATTCATCTCAACATTCTCATCTCTGCTACACTCAATTTTTTGCATTTGTTGTTTCCTAATTTGCCAATGCTTTGCTTCATGGATCATAGCTGGTCTAATCATTTTCTTGTAAAAATTTTCCTTAAATTGTTGGTAGACACCGATTCTACTAAATTAGTAATGCAATGTATTATGTTTGTATGCCTAATTAGTAATTTATCGTTCTTATCTGCATGGCAATCTGAAATTATGACATGTATTCCTAACTTTCATACCCGATTATTAATGTCATAACTTAAAGAGTAACATAAAATAAACAAATTCACATAATTGCTATGCTGTAGTAAAGCAAACTAGTGCCTAAATAAGTTCTAATTACTTCACATAGTTAGAGTGCTGTTCTGAATCTACATTACCTTTTGGCCCACAGACCATAATGTTTATACTGATAAAAAAATAAGGACCATAATGTTAATAGAACATAGTATTTAACGGCATAATGTTTATAGAACATAGTATTTAACAATCTCCCCTTCCCATCATTTTGAGGGTCCTTAGGACTGTTATGCCCCAAAACGTCTATTGTAATGAATGGCTTTCTTGTTAAAAACAAATGAAAAAGATGCACTCAAAACATATTTGTTTGGCTGAATTCTGGGCATTCTGGCTTGTTGGGCTGAATAGGCTGAAACCTTTGAGTAGGCTGTTTGGTTTAATTGCCTTACTAAAATGAACAGTTGATGCAGCCTTGGATCCGTGAGAGGAAGTGGACCAAAATTCCTCGACAATTTTGGCTGAATCCATGAAGGATTCAATGATAGGGACCAAGCTCCAAAGCGGCAAAGGATTTGACAAACGGGCATTCTCAAACCAGAGGAAAAAACTCAACACAATCAAACTGAGAAAAACTTTTATTCAATAATCAAAAGTCGTCTTCTCCCAATGGAAGAGTCCCATTTATATGGGGAAGGTTGGACACCCTTTTCCTATTAGGACTCAAATTCCGCAATTTCTCTGATTTAAAGGAAACTAAATAAATAAACTAAATTCCTAAAAAGTTGCTGAAACAATTCAAATCAAATTAACTTCCAATGTTCAAGACTTCTAAATAATCAAAATTCCTAATTAAGATTGTCCTGTTGGTCCTGTGTATTGGGCCCAATGGGTCGGCCAACCCATGGTCTGGCTTGTATCAACGGTTTTGATGAACTGAAAGTAAATACGGAGGGAGCATTTTTAACAGAAGATGTAGGTTAATTCCCGAGAGACCTCTTGTGCAATTTGGGAACATAATTTGGATGGAGCATCAAGAACACAAGGGCCAACTGGTATGGGAGCCTTGGGCATGTTTGTTTACATGTGTGGTAAAGTTAAGGTGAATGTCACATGACTCACATCATGGTAAAGGTGAGATAAAGTATGTAGTGAAGTAAAGTGGGAGAAACATAGTGGGGTATCGTTATAAAAAAAACAAACATAGTGGGGTATAAGAGTGGACTTTTGTCTAGTCTTTACTTACTCTTTACCATGCTTTTATGAGGTTAAGAAAAAGCAGCTTGTAGCTAAGTGTGTGGTTAAGTGTGTCACATTTGGGCTTAACCACACTACTTTTTCATGCAAACATGGTAAAGGGAGAATATGTCACATTTGAGCTTACCTTTGCTTTACAGTGGCTAAACAAACATCACCTAGAGATGAGATTGGAGAAGTGAAGTTCTTGAGTCATATTTAATGGGGGAGTCCTTTAGAAGTAGAAGCAAAAGCATCAAGGTAGAGACTACCTTAAAGTTGAAGATAATGGCAAGAGAATCATGTTTAGATCCTAAATTGTGGCCCTCAAAGTCCTTTCTTTCATCATCATCGTCATCAAGAACACCTTCATTGTCAATAGATTCTGAGAGATTTTTGTCAACACTCCCAACATTTGTTTCTTATATTTGGCATGAGGTAAATAATAAAAGTCAAACCTGTGTGGGTGTGGTGGTGCCAAACATAGCTCTAAGAGGGGATGAGTGGTGATGTAGGGCTCACAAGGCTGTCACTGGATAGATGGGATAAGGCTTTGATCACCATGCTGATGCTGATTGCTGATGATGTTTTTTAGGTATGTCTTTGCTTGCATCACAAAAGGAAAAGCTTTAATGGTTTCTACCTTATCATGGGAATGGTTCTGAAAGCACTGGAAATGGGGACTAGTGATGCGTTCTTTAGGCACTATTTCTGGTTTTATTGATTATTTTAATAGATTTACATAACAAGGCCCCTATATATTTCCATTAAACCTAAAAAAAGCCTATATATTTTATGTTTTTGCTAAAGAGTCCCTTGACTGATGGTCAAGGTTAGAAAAAGCAACTTTGCTGCTCCCATTCTCACCTTTTTTTTTTCTTTTTGACCATTTTGCCCCTTCCCTTAGTGAAAAATTTAAAAGACATATCTCCCCTTTCGTTAGGAAGGGTGTATTCACTTTTCCAAAGCTTTGGATAAGGGCCTACTAAATGGATACGTGGTTGATTGATGATTGATGACTGATGACTCGATGGGAATCTTAACCCATCTTGGCCATCATGCATCCAGTTGAGCCTACTAAAAGTAAGTATCATTTAAGAAATAGGAAAAATAGAAAAACAAGTTGGATAAATATGTGTTTCACTGTGTCCCTCATAGAAAAAAAAAATATTTTAAACAATGTTAATCTGCATATCATACAATAATTCCCACCCTCTTTATAAATAGGCATTTCATAGTGTCCCTCTTTATCTCAATTTAAAAGGGAAAAAAATTATGCATGGGCAACATAATAAATTGGAATTAGCACCCTTTCATTTATAAGATGTTTACAATATCTATGGTTTTCCACAGTCAAAAGAAGAAAAGCAGCAGCAGCAAAGCATAAACCAATAATTCACAACACCTTTAAAGGGTGTATCTTAAGTAATTTTAAATAGGAGTATGAATGATTGTCATAGCTTGACAACTCACAACTCGGACCAAAATGTTTTTATTTTTCTTTTACTGCACACATGTATATTATTTATATTAGATATTAATA
Source organism: Cinnamomum chago (assembly GCA_038049695.1). Classification (NCBI taxonomy): domain Eukaryota; kingdom Viridiplantae; phylum Streptophyta; class Magnoliopsida; order Laurales; family Lauraceae; genus Cinnamomum; species Cinnamomum chago. The sequence goes on along the minus strand of CP142458.1, from coordinate 67,453,769 downwards.
GTTTATGTGTTTCATTTTTTTATTTCCTTTTGTTTTCTACCAATCACAAGATGGCCTTTTTAAGAAATTATTTATCTGTAATTTCAATCATTATATCAACAATGTATTTGTTAGTGAGAATTGTCTAAGTCGTAAACCTTAGGATGGGAATTATTGTATTTTATGTGGATTTATATTGTTTAAAATAGTTTTTTTTTCTATTTATAAAGAGGGACACTACGAAGTGCCTATTTATCCAACCTTTTGTTTTATTTCTAAAAGAATACTTTTTGTGGGGCCCACTTGGATGTATGATGACTGAGATGGGTTAAGATTCCCATCGAGTCATCAATCAATCCCGTGTTCATTTGGTGGGCCCTTATCCCGAGTTTTGGAGATGTGAATGCCAACTCTTGATAATAAAAGGGCAAATATATCTTTTCAACTTTTCACTAGTCGTTTTTCTAAACTTGCTTGTCAGTCAAGGGATGGTGATGTAAAAACATAAAATATAGGGGCTTTTTTTTTTAGGTTTCATGAAAATATAAAGGCCCTTTTCTAGATAATGATAAAAAAAAAAATTTAATACCTTTACAAAAGAACTTATTCTTCATGAGGTTCTTGTTCTTCCTTCTTTTTTTTTTATTTATTGGCATGCCACTTGCCCTAGTGAACAATCTTTTTCTTCCGTCTCCAAGGACTTGAGCCTTGTATTACCCAATGAGAGGGCAGGTGCCTTTCAACTGATCTGAAAATGGGTTGGCATGGAAATGCTTGTTTGTGATTAAGATTGTATGATACATGGGGCATTTCAGTTCATTGCATGGCCCTAAATAAAATTTGGGAACCCCAATGCCATCACTGTATATTATATGTTATGTGTATGTAAGTATATTATTTGTGTTAATGTGTATTTGGGTCATGATATAGGATTGGTTCTGAGTCCTCTATTCTTTTCCAGGTCTCAATATTAAATTTTGGTGTGGGTAGTAAGGGTCCTGTACCCAACACCTTTGTCTGATCCCCATGTTCAGGCCTGGGTACACTAGTTATGGGACAGTTTCTCATCCATAATGATAGATGAATGACATATCAGTTCCTTTTGAAGTGATAGGGTACCATTCTTTTTGTGAAAAAGGAATGTTAGCAAATTTATATGCATGATTAGGGATTTTTTTTATTTACTTTAGAATTCATGTTTGGGTTGTAACAAAATTTTACACCGGCTATCAACCTACCTAATGCAACCCTCCTTTACCCAGGCTTGGGACCGGCAGTAAAAAAACTGCCCATCTAAAGTTTGACTATAAAAGTTGATGGCCCACCAAGGGGAAGGGGTAGGCCAAAAAGGATGTGGATGGAGGTATTAAAAACAAATATGAAGAAGTGTAACTTATTTGAGGATTTGGTTTGAGACAGATCGGAGTGGAGAAACATAATTTGTATAGCTGATCCCAACATAGTTGGGACAAGGTTTTGATGATGATGATGATGATTTACTTTATATGGGCACATTAAAGTTGTTTCATTTTTAAAAATATATAGAATTCAAAGCAACACTATAGAGGCAAATTTTTTTTCTTTTTTGGTCATACAGGAGGTCCTGGGATTAGTACCTATGATGGCTGCTGTAATGAAAAAAATATTACTATTATTATTATTATTATTATTATTATTATTATTATTTGGGTGTAAAGTAAAGTATAATAGCTAATGGAAAGGATAGTGATAGCATCGAAGGCATCATATGCTACTTTAATGCATCACACTCTCGGGTTTGATGGGATGGTGTTCGATGAACAAAGCTGAATTGCTAGCCTTGATGATTAATTTGCAGAAGGGTGATGTAAGAAACCATATACCAACCCAAAAGCTTAAGCTGATAGGTGGAAGGCCCATACAGGTATATTAAGACATGACAAGCCTATTACTTAGGCGATGTGGGATGTGGGACTTCCTAACACTCCCCCACACGTGCAGGCCCAACAAATTTCATGAACGGGCCTATCACGTGGGCTACACAAGAACGGCGTCCACGTGGACTGCACAAGAACAACGGGATCGGAACCCGCTCTGATACCATGTAATGATATGTAATGAGAGAAAGAGGAAGAGACGAAAGTTGGAGAGAAACTGATGCCTCAATAGAGGATTGTCTATCTATTTATAATATCATTATTCCCTAATCAAGGGATTTACACGTATCAATTAATACAATTAGAATAAAAAATAAATCAATCTCCTAGTCTATACAGGAAATACTATGAGAGAAATCAGCAACATAATTACAGACTGAATCCCACACGTGGGATTTTATGTACAACTGTATATGGGCCTTGATGGGCTGGACCGGACCTATGGGCCCAAGCCACACTATCTTCTACAGGTGATTCGCTTTGCAGCGTCCATTGGGCTTTGGTTCATTGTAAAGCCCCATGGTCCTTGGACCTGGCAGAGAAATGCTTCACCTGGCCAATAGGCTTTTTGTTTCTATGATATCAATTGATCAGCAAACGAGGCTGCAGATGACTTAGCTGAGGAGGGAGTTTTCCGCCTGAGTTTGTTTATTTCTATTGATGGCTCCCCTTACTGATTTTGCTCTTGTTCTCTATGGGTTTTGTTGGGTTTTTTTTTTTTTGGGTGTGCTATTTGGGTCTGGCTTGATGGTATCTCTCTCTTGTACTAATAAGCTTTTCTTTTAATAAAAGTTACCATTTGAAAGAAAAAAAAAAGCACATGGAAATGAGAAATGCACTATTGAGTTTATTATGCAAAGAAGTGAACAGATATTGTGATTATTAAAATGGTAAAATCTCTCAAATAAATGAAGGGGAAAAAAACTTATATGTACAACTTAATTATCCTACTTTGCTTATGAAAAAAGAAAGAAAGAGAAAATTGTGCATCACTCTTTATATGGTAGTTCTCTGAAAACTAGTCATTTCAACTTTCCAAGAATTTTTGTCTAAGTGCCTTGCTACACTACGAGAAAACTGTGGACTGCTTTTCTTACCTATTAGAGTATCCACCGTAAATTTTTAGTGGATTCACTATTACAATGCTTTTTAAAAAAATGTAAATCACCCTTTCTTGATCAGTGTAGCAATAACTTTCCATTCTGGATCATGTTGTCAGGGTGAACGGTTCCTCTTAATTTGGTTTGACATCCAATCCAATTGCACTGAATGTAAATCAATCACATAAGTAAATGTTTCGAATCGATCTAGTCCACTGCTTCATTATCTGCCGATCTTTTGTATTGTTTCTGACAATTTTGACTGGTTTAAACCCATGGAATGTTGTATTGTTCTGTTGTATTATTTACGGGCCTGTTGTATTGGTTAATGTTGTTCAAACTGTTCTTGCCTTCTTGGTGCTGGTTCTGGTTGAGCCTAGTCCAACTGGATGGTTCCAGTCCGGTTTTTATAAGATGCTCTCAACAATTACCCTCTGTGGTAAAGGAGATGAACTGATTCTATTGATCAATGATGGCAACATATATCGAAACCATTAAAAGATTGGGAATTTGAATGCATTTTAGATTAATGGTTTGGATTTTACAGTAATGTATTTACTAATGTCTCATGCTGGATCAGGTGCATGTTACATTCTCTGTGATACGTATCCAAAGGTGCTCATCATGTCATCAAGCACCTTTAACAAGAGTGGGCTTGTATCAAGCTTTTTGGACTTGGACCATGTTCAGTTGCATACGAACTGGGAAGATGTGTTGTGTCCCATCTGTTTGGATGTCCCCCATAATGGGGTCCTCCTCCAATGCTCATCCTACGACAAAGGCTGTCGGCCATTCATGTGTGACACAGGTCATACGCATTCAAATTGTCTTGATCGGTTCATAACTGCAAATGGGATGTCAGCATCGGCAAAGGTTCACTCATCTTCTGATGCAATGCCTGAGGAAAGTGTTCGCTCGATGGAAATAAATACTACTGTTCGGCCTGCGTGTCCCTTGTGTAGAGGTGAAGTGACTGGCTGGGTGGTTGTTGATGAAGCTCGTGTACAATTAAACATGAAGTCACGGTGCTGTGAAGAGGAACGTTGTGGATTTGTTGGTAACTATTCGGAGCTTCAGAACCATGCAAAGCTCGAACACCCTCATGCTCGACCATCAGAAATAGATCCAGCTCGGCAACTTGATTGGGAAAATTTTCAGCAGTCCTCTGAGATTATCGATGTTTTGAGTACTATACATACAGAAGTGCCACATGGTGTTGTGCTGGGGGATTATGTGATTGAATATGGAGCAGATGACAGGGGAGATGAGTATGAAGATTTCCCTGGGGATGATGGGAACTGGTGGACGTCCTGTATTTTGTATCAGGTATTTGACAACTTTGGAGCATCTAGAAACCGAAGGAGGTCTAGGGTCAGCCAATCAAGAAGCGAGCGCCAACGTTCAATCTATGATACTTCAGATTTGGATGATAGCTCGGTAACGTCTGTGGATTATGGGGATTTTGGAATTGATGAGATTGATGATGAATTTGCTGTTAGGGGTGCCAGTGCCAGGGGAAGCTCCAATCGTCGCAGGTCAATAGAACTTATTTTGTTAATATTTTTTCCATTTTCAATTGGTTTCTTACCAAACTTTTTTCTGAAGTTGCATTTGGCTTACTGCCCATATATCCAGTAGACTGAATGAAACTAAATCATTTATTTTTGGGAATAATAGGTTCCTGAGTAATAATGATGTTAAATAGAGTCTCGAACAATTCTGTAGATGTTGGACACTGTATTGTGGTGATTGGGACCAATCTGATGGGCAAGAAAACCTTCTGGAAGGACGTAGCCATGCAATCTTCTCCTATGAGTAAACAGTTAAGGAAAAATATTAATTAGGAGAGGTCCAGAATGAGGGCAAATATTGGGTTTTATTGGCTCCAAACACAGCAATTGATGGACAGCCTCCCGGTGAAAGTGGGGCTCATCTGATCAATGGTCTGGCTCAGCAGAGCATTACTGAACTTGCACCGAGTGCATGAGGATTCCATATGTCTTAATGTGTCAGAACCCTATGATCCCTCTTATTTAGATGATTGCATCCTTTCTACATAAAATATATTCTCCACTATGTATTATTGATGATTGCATCCATCAAAGATATATAGATACCAATCAAATAAAAAGAGAGAGATATATAGAGGGGGATAAAAGAATGTACAAGACAACTTTTAGAGTTTCGAGTACTTCTTTGAAGTGGAGGACATGTTTGTTTTTTGTGTGCAAGTGTGTGCCATTTATCAGCAGAAATTAATTTAATTGCATCCTTTTGTTGTAGTTGTCATTGTCAACAATCACTGATTGTTTTTAGTTGACACTTGTTCCCTGTTGCAGTTCTCGGAGGCGTCGCTCCCGCTTCTATGATCACTAAGGGTACCATGTAGGCCATGTATATTACCATATCCATCGTGTGGGAACTTCTGTTTCTTCTTTTCTCTTCTTTTTTTCACAGTTTAATGTCGTATACATGTCTTTCTGGGACCCTAATGTGACTTTGGGTGTGTAATATGTTCCATGATATGGCATGATCCGTCTGTTATCTGTACATTGCATCAACCCTGTCAAATTGATTCTTTTGCTTTCAAGCTTAATTTAATGTCAGTTCATATCAGGGTGATCTGGGTCTTGCCACTGCACTACTCTATGTTGAAGTAGGCAATATGAATCTGTGAAAAGTAGGGTCAGTATGGTGAATGATGTTTAAGAGAAATGAAATTATATTATATTCACAGGTCACCATCATTTCGGCCTCTAAGCCGCTATAGAGTATTGGTATAGATAATGGTTTGAGGTCGACAAGGTGGTATTGTGCACAGCAATACCTACCTGTAAGTAACAGCTTTGTTCTCAGCCATTAACCAATTATAGGTTAACTGAGTGCAACGCAACCAAGTTCCAAGGATCTAAAGCAGGATATTTGAGCTGTGATATCATTGGGATTGTTGCTTTTCTTATGCACTAGATACGCGAGCGCATGATTTGTGGGTGCTGGTTGGAATCATCAGTTTTGTGGTCCTAAAGTTTAGGCCGCGTCCAATCCATTTCTGAAACACAAGGTTCGTCATGTTTATGGATGTCCCAAGTTTTGTCATATCTACCATCTCTATTCTTGAATTGTTCAGCAGTTTAACGAGACTGATGACCCTAGAGAGAACAGGACGTAATGATTGTGATAGTTCAATAGTTCATCTGCCAGTCCACATGCTATCATCTTGCCAGTCCTTGCAGTTTATATGCTTTGAAACCATGAAGAATGTCTGCCAAACTTGTCTTAGATTGATGTTGATATGGTGCAGCAAATGATGAAGTAGAATTTGTAATTGTATGTTTCAAAGAAGCCAACTGAATTTTCCTCCCTACCTTGTTCGAATATGGACCATGAACTCTTCACCATTTTCATCTACGGTTGATTGGGCAATGCTCATCAATGTCCATGGTGATGACTGGTGAATGGTGATCGATGGTAGATGACTCTCGTTTAATTTATGTGGGTCCTACTTTTGATTCATTCAAGTATTTCACATCATAGTCATCCAAGTGGAATGGCTTTGGATAGAAAACGTGTTGTGCACAAACCACCATTCGCATCAATAGATTGTCTAATTTAAGTTTCAAGTTGTAAGTCGAATTGCTTGAGCTTCATATATTATAAATGAATCAAGGAAGATGGGAGATGAGTTCCCAGCCATCACTCACTACATGATCAATTCAAATATGAGGAAAGTCAACATCCTATTAAGCCTTTAGCATCACTTCATTTGGAGGTAATTAGGCTATTACAAACATGAAGATGAACTGCGTATTGGACGTGATTAAGCAAATATTGTGGAGATTATGGAAGATTGCCAACTAGAGGTCAACCTCCTCTAGTTTATTCCTCACAGTCCAGGGACTAGGATGGATACCCTGACTGTAGAACCAAAAGATGGATGGTTAGATAGACCTAGGATAAATGACTTTGGTTTTCAATCCTACCCTCTCAAGTCTCTCTTTGGATGAGAGGTTTGGGTCCATCTTATCCTTAAAAAGGTTTTCTAAACCTACCTAGAAACTTATCTGATATTAGGATTTAAATTCAAGATGAAAAACCCACTAACCAAAACAAAGAAAGGGGAATTTTTCTGTTGCTTGAGTGGGCCCCATGTAACACACGCCAAACATATCCCATCTCCATCGCCACCTTACATTATTCATTTGTCACCTCTTTAATAATCCTTTGAAAGAGCTCATTTGACTATGAATTCTAAAGCATTCAGTTCGTAATTCCTATACATACCATGCAAAGTGCAATCAAACAGGAAACTGAGAGCTTGAGCTGGGTTGTGCTTGGCTTATTTACTCTATATGGCACCATTGATCAGAGCTCAACTCAGATGGGGAAAAAGAGTGCATAAATAAATTGAAGAACTGGTAAGAACGAAAAGACACCAATCTCGCCCACGTTGCATTTGAATAAGCCCTCAAGGGCCATAGTGTGAAGTCCACATGCATCAATAGGAAGCACCATTTTTGGGATTGTGAGAAAGCAGAGTGTTCCAAATGTAATTATCTTAGATAAGGATTCTCCTTTAAAAATATGTAATTGATAACAAGTATAAGTTCCAAATGCATAAAAAAAAAAAAAACTATTTCTTATCTTACATTATCTGTTCTACCTAATCTGTAACTCTCCTATCATGAGAGAGAGAGATCTATACCATTTCAATTGTGATTTTGGTATTGCCACTTGGATTCCATTCCATATACTTAAAAAGTAGAGAGCACTACACTACTCCTACCTGCCCATATATATATATACAAATAAGGGGCATATGTTATGCGACAAGTGTGCAAAACAAACAATTAGACAAAATGGGTGCAAAAGAAGAGTGTTTGTGATGTTCCATTGTACTTAGATCATTGACCTTTCTTGTCCTTGTTCTTAGGATTTTTCAGCATTTGGGTTCTTTGTGTTGGAAGTTGGAACCGTTTTCCAATTTCTTAAGATAATTCCACAAGCATCTCATCAATAAAAATCATAATATCATCTACTACTAGAAAATGTGAGTAGACTATAGTAGATTACTAGTAGAACTGAGTAGCAGTGGTTTTTTAACTTAAAACTACAAAGAATCTCCAGCAAATGATATATAAAATTTAAGCATGAGGAGAAGTAGATAGGGAGGTGTCACATGAAAAATAAGATCAATATTGGCATCAGACAGTAGTGGGAACTAAAAAAACTGATAAGATTGTATTGGTATTCCAGATCAATATATCAGATGTATTGATGCAATTTTATTTAACTGAAAAATGAAGATAGTAGTCCTTATTGGTTAGTCAACTCATATTGACTTCCTCAGTTGTATGTATTGGGCTCGTATCGATTGGGGTAAATATTGACTCATATCCAGGTACATGCTGCAGGTTGCCGAATACTTTGCCATAGCTGGTCGCTTTATCTACGCCCCTTATCGTTTGGGGTAAATAATCTTACTTTTTCAACTCTTTATGCTGTAGGGTTTTTTTTTTTTTTTTTTTAATTTATATTTTCTCTTCATGGAAAAGGATCTTACTTACGTTTAAAAATGGTAGAGTGAAAGGGATATTTAAAGATAAATAGAAGAAGGACAAGAACATATATACATTGATACAACTTTCTTTTGATTGTTTTGTGTTAGTGTCTTTCCATAGAAAATTCCTCCACAAGCATAGTTCAACTAACACAGATGATGTGTTTTGATAGAGATGTAAGTGCCACATGGTGCAGTCCCCACCTGCCCAAATGGCCATAACTCATGCAAAAAACTAACCAACTCTGCTAATTGTGATTGAATATTTTACTTTAGGAAAAGGGAAAGTTTTCCCATTAAAATTTATTGTCCTTGTACAATAATCAGATCCATTGATCATTGTTTGCTTCATTTTGATACAAGGTGGTAGAATGGACAATCAAAAGGAATCATTGAATGGCTCCCAATGACCATTATTGATTCTTTTTTGTGAAGAAGAGGGTGGTATCAATCCTTTAACCCTTTACCTCTTGTGTATACTCCTAATCAAGGAGCCACTATTGATTTTGAATTGTAGGGCTAGCAAGTAAAAGCATACATTGGGACTGATATTTTCTTTTCTTTATTTTTTTTTATCTGATGAATGAAAACACAAAGTGAAAAGTATAGATAAACGTGCCCTAAATAGCTAATTCTTACTTGATTAGTGCAAGTTTGGCATATCTATTTTCAATCTTTATTTGTCTAAATGTCTAAAGCGGGTAGAGGATTGAAAAATAAGAGCATTTGACACAGAATTGTACCCTCTACCCGCTTTAAAAAATTAGAAGCAAAACCTCTTAAAATGAAAAGCCCCAATTCTAGACTTCTGAAAATAAAAGCCAAAGGGTCTCAAAAAATAAAAATAAAAATAGACACAAGAGGTTTTTCTTTTTTCAAGACGAAACACATTTTTTAATTTTAGCTTCTCTCTTCTATGGATCTATTTTGGATGGCTATATTGGAATGAGAGTAGATATACCAAACAAGGCTTTAGTCGGGAGGTATTCTCTCGCAATGAGAGTACTTAGTCATACTCAGCGAACTCATTCTCAGCAACAGCCAGGTTGACTCAGCCGAGTCGAGCTGAGTCATTCCGAGTTTTTGATGGACGATATTTAAAAGTATCACACCCTTAACCCAACTTCCAACTGCAACTGGTCAATGAAATTGGATGCCCTTATTGATGTGGGCATTTGAAAGTTGAGGCTTGAAAGGGAGGTGACACTAGAGCCAGACTTCTCCTTATTTATTTCTGGCCACATGGCCTGTATAATAGTACCACATATCAACAACATGCCAGTTAATGCATATGCATGAAAGGTTGCATTCACACGACCTCATTTTAGAGTTTCTCATATATGATAGAAAGTAGGAAATATTAAAGACAAATCATGTCATTTTCATGGCAATAAATTCCTCTATGGTGGAGAATATTTTACTATATTTGTATGAATAAACAAAGTATTTTGGGCGTTCAGGTCCCTCAACACTACGTTTCATAGCCTGTGGTCTAAGACATTTTCTCATAGAAAATAATCTAGGAAAGACAGTGTATTGAAGCTAAAACCCAGATTTAAATTGCATGACATCCATTTATACTGTTAGAAGGGTATATGAGTCATAAAAAATATGATGTGACATGCTTAGGGACCACCGCCTGAATTAATCTCATGTGCAAGGGACTCTAGGCCGGGATTTCTCGCTAAATTATCCTTTTTTTTTTTGATGGAATCTATCACAATTAGTTTGCGAGCCGATTATGAACCAACCCATGATCGATCTACTTCTCCAACATTCACCAACTCACTTAGGATGCATTTGTGTAACGCTATGAAAGAGGAAACTTATCTAACAATAGAGGTGTATAAATGAAAAGTATTGTATTGCTTTCGAAAATGTCGTGCACTAATGTAGTTGCACTTGCCTCATCTGCCACTCATCCAACTCTCACTGGGATTGAAATGACCCAATTTTTTTACAAGTTTATATATATCATTCATAATTGAGGTTCAAAAATCTAATAACAAGTTGATTTCGTTGGTTTTTAGGGAATGTATAATTCGTGCATATGAAATTATCATTCATTGTTGGATTTTATAAAAAAAGAATTGCTTGTTGTACAGCCATTAACCTTCAAGGACTTAAAATTAAAAGGCTAGGATAATTTCATCAGCATGATATCTCCAAAAACTCTCATTTACATCAATAACTCCCGCAAAAATCAATCATGGTTAAGTGGTATTGGCACCTTCACCTTGGCATCACACACATGATCCATGGGGCTTTAAGTTGGAAGTATCACTCTTGGACAGGCAGCCCACCTGGTAAATAAAACACCCACCCACCCGTCTTCTTCTTCTTCTTCCTTTTATTGTCATGCATCTGAACAGACCCAACACCATTTTGAGTTTGATGGATAACTCCACACACATAACACATTAAATTATCGAAATCCAACTGCACAAGACATCTTAATGATATGGCTAACAATAGCATAGTATATTAGAAAAGTCCACATACTATATGTACACAAAAGATGATTTGTATCTGGGCAAGGGCATTGACCTCTTCTTCTCTAATCAAAGGCTATGGGGTTGGTAGTAACAATCCCATTCCCTCAATATATACATTTTCTATGTTTTAAGTAGTCCCATGTAATGAGACTATTTTGCAAGTGCCACAGTTTACTAAATTGTTGATACACAAATTCCCTCCCTTTCAGAATTCAGGCTGTACAACTCATGGGCCCCTTTTCAGATGGATGGAGCAAAATGAGCATAAACAAAAGCTCGCATTGATCACACAATCCAACCATTCAAGCAGAGGCCATCGCGTTGATTGTTATGATGAAAAATGATTGGTGTTTCTAAAATTGACAATGAGGTGGGCCCCGAGGTTGAGATCATCCCCCATCTACAGGGTCCACACATTTGACTGGCCTGGATTGGCAGGTGAGATGCTGCGAAATGGTGGGCCTATGACATTTGTGAGCTGCCAATGGAATCTGGGAGAGAGGTTGAGAAGGCGTTGCTCTGGCATTCAACATCATCAGAGCCCTCCCAATCCAAATCATCAAAACCCCAGAACTCATTCTCTTCCTCCTGCTCTGGCATCTTCCAAGAGTCTTGTAGAATCTCTCCATCCTCTAGAAGCTCCAAAACCTGCCAATCAGTACATGTATGATGCAATATTAATACAAAACAGTGGATGACAATAGAAAACAGAAGGATTCTTACTAATTACTACAATTTCCACTAGTCATGTGGGTCTAGTTAACCCAAAATATTGGCTTAAGAACAGGCCAAAACCAAAAGATTTTACCCCATTTTTGTATTGCTTATTTTAGCCAAGAAAACTGACTGAATCCTCAATTCTGCTACAAAGATATAATTGTTAATTGTTATATTATACTCTAAAATCATATCTTAATTAGCAGAACAAAGACATACTAAATGGAGGCAGCTTGAAGGTTTGGGGAGTAGGAAGAAGGCTTGGCTAAAATTGAGGAACACTTTTTTATTGTGTTAGGTTTAGATACCTTGTAGCAGTTATGGAACAGAATGAAAAGCTTGGCAAGGATACTGTAAATAGGGGTTAATGGGCAATCAGTAAAGTGAAGATGAGACAATAGGGTATTATGTGATCGCCGAATGCTACTTCGATTATAAAGGGATTTTTGTAAGGTCCTCTGTGTAGTATGGTAGTCCATAGCACCCTTCCATCCTACTCACGAAATGGATGCGACTCATCAAATGGATCAATTGTAGCGCATGGCGGATGTGAGCTAGTCTTCAATCACACTGCATCGAATTAGTCCATCTGATTCATCATCATCATCAATTATCATCATCATCAAAGCCTTGTCCCAACCATGTTTGGGAATTAGTCCATCAGATAAATAACAGTTAAATGTAAAATCCAAAAAACAAAAAAATTGAGAATCAGTCAGAGCTTTATTTAATTGGTTACCTACTCTGTTATTGGGTGGGTATTTGGAAAATCAACTTGTGAAGGATGGCTGTTTCTTGCCGTCTTCACTTGCCAGATGCAACAATTGCATATAAACAAGTGAAAATGAAACCTTGCGTAAACAATCTTTGAAGAAATCAATGCTACATTTCTAGGAAGATGGATTAAAGGACCCAGCTTCCCATTTTCATTACAGAGGTGGCCACTGTCGGTGGTCAATACCATAGGGTCTCTCAAGTTATATTTCAGATTGGTTGTCTTTTAAATCTCCTGATTTATAAGATTTGACCATTTGATTGGCAGACTGCAAATAGACAATCACAGTTTTAGACCCAGTAAGGGCCAAAGAGTGCAAATATGATGTCACATTCAATACAGCTGCCCATTCCATCTCACTTGTGAAAAGAAACAAACAACCAACTCCCTTCATCAAATGATAATCAATATTTTCTAAATAAGATAATCCAAACCTTCATACATATTCATTTTGGCCTAACTGTTCATATTTTTACCATCCCGATGGATGGATGGATGGCTCAGATCATCTGAACAAATGATCATTCAGTAGTCAGGGCATCCAAAGCTACTAGTTCCTATCCAACAGTCTATTCAATTTAGAGGCGAGCATCACCTTACAGTGCAAAGCCCTCGTGAGTATTCTTTCTTTTTCTGTTCTTAAGATATATATAATTTTTAAATCTCTTTGATCAGGAAAACCTATAATCTTTTACAAAAAGAAGCAACCAAAATGATATTGAGATGCTTAGAAAAGCCATCTGCAATGGATGAAACAGGAACTCAGGAAGTACCTCGACCATTGTAGGGCGCCAGATCGCAGATGCTCGAATGCAGAGAGACGCTGTGAAAGCCAGCGTCTTCAATTGCTGAATATCGTAGTCTCCACAAAGCCTGTGATCCACCAGCGTTTCTATGTTCTCATCATTCAAATGGGGTTTGGCCTTCAGAAAGAAAAAAAATTCAAAGGAAAACAAACGAGAAAGTCACTTTAAATGAAACTCCTTTATCAAGAACTGAAAAATTAAAGGAACCACATCTTTGAAACAAATAAAACTACAAAATATACATGTTATATATAAAGACTCATAACCTAGTAACCAATTAAAAAGCGGAATTTTGCAAGTTTTTCAGGTTCACTGGTTGCATTGGATATAAAAGATGTTTCCAGATTAGGCATTCATAAAAATCAGTCCTAATAGAGGTTGCCAGCCACTAAATTAACAACAGTGATTGGAAGTCATTCACTAGTTTTTAATAACCATCATTCCATTACCATAGATTAGATGCCTAACCATGCCCAATGAAGCTGATTTTAGTAGATGCCTAATTGCATAAAATGCTTCAAGAAAAAATAAAAAAATTCTTCATTAAAAATATACAGTAAATGTCAATAAACTTATGTCTCCATATAGATGGACTGGGGATTAGACGATAATATAGACTGGTTAATACATAATAGCATAGAAAGGAGATGTACTTAGTCAATCAAATAATGAGTTCACAGAGAAATCCTATATTATTGTGCAGTGTGCTTTTATCTTTTTCTTGAAATCAACTTGTTCTGGAAAATCTTGTTGTGCAATATCGAAAAAACTTTTGATTCTTTTGCACATATTGAATCTATACCAGTTCACAAGTATCTGGTACGTATTGTATGTATACAAGATGTTGCTTAGAGTAACTTGAGAATGAACCAAAATGAAACCAATTCAAGTTCAGGGGGACTTACCCAGTTAAGTAAGCTCTGGTGAGACCCATCAACAGGTTTTCGACCAGAGATGATCTCCAGGAGAAAGACTCCAAAAGCAAAGACATCTGTCTTCTCATCAACAATCCCATGCATGAAGTATTCTGGTGCCAAGTACCTGATCATCAGAACAGTTTCATGAATTTAAACCAATCATTGAAGTATTAGATAGAGACAATATAAACGAAATGCATGAAGATTTAAGTCTGGAACAATTGAGCCATCATAAATACGATCAAAGAGCAATATCTCCATTTCTACCTTTTCAGAAAATTAGAATTTTCAAAAGTTCAATTTTTGTAAAAAGAATTGAAAATCGTAATTTTTAGTGTAACTCTGGTGCTCTGTATTCAAATTTTATTATACCCCTCAGACTGCTCCAACAAAAAAAAATCACATTCGTCAGGTCCAAAACCGCTAAATATTGCAATGTGTATAGTTTCAGCTGATACTCAAACATTGCCTGGAAAGATGGAATAACGTACCCACACGTGCCTTCAATAGGCATGACAGAGTGGTGAGTCCACTGAGAAGGAAGCCATTTTGCAAGTCCAAAATCCGAAATCTGTAATTATAAAATGTTCACAATGTCAAGATACAAATCCATAATTCTATTTTTGGGAATGATACAAATGGTGATTTCAAAATCATTTCAGATGTTTACCAAAAAAAATTATCTCAGATGAAACCTAAACTGTCACCAGTTAGAATATTTGGGCAACATCAAGGCTATCTATTTGAGAGTTTGCACTTGGTGCTTTTCCAACTTTCACACCCCAAATCAAAACACACATGGTTTTGCCTGCTGAAAATTGATTTGGGAGACAAAAGGAAGAAAAGATCCCCCACCAAGAACTAATTCTATTTCCATGCTGGTTGTTCCAACTTCACAGAAGAATTGTAATCATGAGTGTTTAATAAAAATATTCAAACCCCTTTTCTAAAGAAGAGGTTGATTCAAGATTGAGATATCTGTAGACTAGAATGGATTATGCAGTGCTTTTAAATTCCAAAATAAGTAATTATTCAAACATAACAAAAGCCAACTGATAAGAAGCCCTTTAGACACCTGAGGTTCAAAATCTGCTGTCAAGAGGACATTAGAGGTCTTGATGTCCCTATGGATTATCCGCCGCTGGCAGCCCTTGTGCAAGTAATGAAGTCCCCTGGCTGTTCCAATGACAATTTTGTATCGAATCTTCCAAGCCATCGGCGGCAAATTCTCATCTATAAAGATTACAGAGAAGGCAGAACTCAATGAATGCGTTAATTATATTGAATTATAGGAATCAATTAAGAAACTTTGGATTGATTCTAGTACCATGAAGAAGGGAAGCAACAGAACCACGCAAAGAGAACTCGAAGATAAGATGCAGGCCATTGTCAACACAGCAACCTAACAAAGATGACACATTTGGGTGGTGAACATGGCCAATTGTCCCGAGCTCTGTCAAGAACTCCTTCTCTTTCTGCTCATTAGAAGCTCTCATCAGCCGTTTTACGGCAATCACCTGACCATCCTTCATCACTCCCCTGTAAACCTCTGCATAACCACCTTTCCCAACCAGATTCTCTGATGCCCATCAATGCAAACAATTCAAATAACATTTAGCAACAGAAATCACCAAGGGGGGAATTGAGATATTCTGTCTACTAGCCATGGAAAAAAAAAATCTTTTAGCATCACAAGTCAGAGTAGAAAATTGGGTTCTTTCTTTTGTACTCAAAAGCCTCAAATATCTCATCTGATAACCCCCAAAAAAGCCAAATTCCAAACGTCTAACCATCACAACAGGAAAATCACATCTTTTAAGCATCACAAGCCAGAGAAGAAAATTGGGTTCTATCTTTGCATTCAAAAGTCACAAATATCTCATCTGATACCCCCACCAAAGCAAAATTCCAGAGCTCTAACCATCACAAATAACAAGAAAAATGCGTTCTTTTTCATAAATTACTATACCAGATTCTTATCCAATAACCCAGAGAAGTTTTTTTTTTTAAAAAGTCTAGAGCTTGAAATGAAAGAAATGAAAGACAGAAAAAAGGGTCTCTTCTCTATAATTTTCTGACAAGATTACCTGCATGGAAACCGTTTGTAGCTTCAAAGATCTCTTCAAATGAGAAGCATTTCCAAGTGGGTTTCCTAAAAGGCTCATCGACCGGCAAAATCTTCAACTCCCCTATCCTTTCATGCTCTGGAGACACACTTTCCTTTATAGTGTCATCCTCTATGCCTCGACGGCCAATGGAAACAGAGAAAAACCTCTTGAAGCTGCTCTTCCGGAGATACAGATGGCGCATTTTAGGTAGCTCTGCGTATACTACCAACAGCTCTATGTTTGAAGCTGCAGTTTATAAATAAAAAGAGAAGAGGGTAATGTATTATATATAGAAATTGAAGAAGAAGAGCATGAAAAAGTGAGATTAAAGGGAAAAAGAAGAGAAGACATGAAAAGGCTTACAAGCATTTAAATACAGTTATTGCAAGGGAAGTTGGTTTTGTACGAAAAAAGGATGGAGAGAAGGCATGCAGGCTCTTTATGATATTATCCCAATTGGGTTTTGCTTTCTTCCTCTTCTGGTTGAAGCAGACATCAATATCAGAGAAAGAGAGAGAGAGAGAGAGAGAGAGAGAGAGAGAGAGAGAGGTCTCTGTAGCTACTCTCCTCGCGTGATAAGCAAAGAAAAGAATCCAAATGGAAGAAAGCTACTATATGTGGAGAAGGGACTGCAGAACCCACGGGTATGTTTTCCTCCTCCAAAACGTCACCCCCCCGTGTGGCCACCTTGGCTTTTGACCATCAATGGAAGTGGATGGACGGATTTGGATTTGGATTTGGATTTGGATTTGAGGGGGGGTCAATCTTGATCTGATCAAACACTTGATCTTGAGGCCTCCAAGTTTAATTTAGTTAATACAGTGCTGATTCTCTGTGATTAATCTAATGGATGATGATGAGTTGGCCTGTGTAAGATTGGAACTGGTGCAAATTTAGGTGGGTAGATTTGGATAAGGAGGCTTGGTTTGATCATAGGTGGGCCACACTTATATGTAATTAAACACATGACATAGCATAGCATGAGGAAAGAGAAAGAAGAATTTGTCTTATATGTGAGAGAGGCTTGCAGCTTGCTCGGTTTAGCTATTCCACTAGCCTGATTTTAAAAAGAGGAAGAAAAGTATCCAAGCAGAAGAAATCTATTAAAAAGGGGTGGGCTCCAATGGGCCCACATTGATGGTTGACAATCAAAGCAGCAGTGGGATGGAATATGATGCTAGTAGTTTTTGATAAAAAGTAAATGTTTTTTTTTTTTTGAAATATGGTACCTTTTTATTTGAATTCCTTTCGTTTTATCGTCTGTTACATTGATTATTCACCTCATTTTATTAATAAAGTGAATTTAACAAACGAGCTCTAGCTCTGGAAAAACATCGGGAAGTAGGAAAAGATCATTCTAGATTTGAAACTCTTTCTTAAATAAGGACGTGTTCTTGCAATGTTACTCTTTCTCTATTCAGATTTTCTATAAAAATTCAGGCTTCAAAATCCCCCTTTGAGAACTCCAAGTGAACAAATTGAGAATGATTTCTCAATTGAAATCGGTTTCTTTCACATACATAAATAAATGGGAGGAATCCTATATGATTGGGTTGATCCTATTGACTCTAATCCACACATCTACCTTGGACACTCTTATCTCAAAAGCATAGTCTCTTTCATATATCCAGTACCCCTAGTTTACATTCAGACCTCTCCATCATCTTACCTGTCATGATTGTCAAGCATTTAAGTTGGGTCTTTTAGAAATTGTTTTAGAGAAAGGAGGCCAAGGCAGTATTTCAAAAACCAAATCCCATTGGTTGGCTCAACTAGGTTCAATTGAACTATTTCCTTCACCAATTCTATTACATAGGGCATTGGTGATTCACAAGATATCCTAGTGATAAGGGCACCTCATTCTCACCAAAGTGATACAAATCAACATCTAATATTAATGGAGGGGACCCCATGGATGAGCCATGAATTGTAAATTAGGCTACTTTGGAGTGGGGTCCTTCATCAATAGCATCATTGCTCATTTATTTAATTTATGAGAGGAAGGGAGGAATGTCATTTACTTGAGCCGAGGATTTCTTGGATATTATTGTAGACCATGTGGGCATAAGTGTGGTGGGAATTAACATGCATTGGATGAAGTAGGGAATATATGAGCTGTTGGAAGATCAAAGACATCCATTTCTTGCCTTGTTTAGTAATCCTTTCTCAGCCGTCTATTTGTAGGACCCAACATCTATTTTCATTCATCCTAAATTAATGTTAATTTTGGTACTGTAGCCAATTGTAGTCCAAGAGTTCGAAATTGCCGACAGAAGAAAACAAGTAAGGAGAGAGAGGGGGAGAGGGAGCATATTATGACTAGTGAACCAACCTGGGCCTTAAAATAGGCCACTGACCATGTCCTACATTTTGTCATTTTTATTCATTTCCAAAAGCTATTAGGATTTTAAATGAACTCATTAAATGTTGACTGTGATCTAGTAGGTATGAGATCTAGTAGGTTTGAAGTCTAATCACCCATTCTCTAAGGCAATTATTGGTATGAGATTTATACATACCAAATATATTTTTCACAACCTTATTTTGTAGGAATATAGAAACATTCAAATGGAACGATGTCAAACGTACAATAAAGAGTATGAAGTTGTGGTTGTAGTTGAGATTCTCCAATATGTGTTGGAACCATCACTGCATTGATTGGTTGAAAAACATGAATATTTGATGACTTAAGTTGCATAATAAAAGATTGAGATCTTTGTTGATTTTTGCTTTCACAAGAGAAACTCCATTTCTATCTCTCGTAGAAAATTGAAATCCTCTCTATTGAAGAAAATTAATTTATTATTTATTATTAAGAATATATATATATATATATATATAATAGTTGATTGCATTATGACTTTACAGGCTTATTTGTGTGATGCCATGGAAGAAGAAACGGAAGTCAGGGATTGTTCAAATTTGAACATCCTCTCTTACAAGGAAATACCCTCCATAAGAATAGGGATTTTGCAAAGGAAAAACCTGCACCAAAATATGAGAAAAATAGACAGAGAAAATCATATCCCTATTTCACTATATTTTCGCTGATTTGGTACTAAAGAAAGTTGCCCTAAAAGTGGGCTTTGTTTGTATAGAACTAAGGTAGCATTTGGTTCACAGTAATGAAGGATGGAATGGAATGGTTATTCCAACGGAATGATTATTACAACATTTGGTTCGCAAAAAAATGACGAAATGATCATTACCTCCGAAATCACCATTCCTTTATGTAGAGGAATGGTCATTCCACTGGGAAGGTAGAGGAATGGCCATTCCATTCCTTTATGAAATTTTCTTAAGACCAAAATGCCCTCCACCCTCCTCCCTCTCCACCTTCCTCCTCTGTCGCCGGCCAGCCTGACATCGTCGTCGCCATCCAACTTGATGGCGAAAGCCGTCCGCCTTGTTGGAACTTGTCCGGAGAAGCGTTGTCCTTAAGCCGCATTCCGACCTCATCCTCGTACTTGGCTTTGATAATCTCTGCAATAGTAGTAGTTGCAGAGATGCTCTTGCTTTGCAAATTTTTGAGAAATCTGAGGCTACATCTCCTCTATTGATGTAGATCCGAGGATGCCTTTTCTCCTCCATTTCTATTTCTGCTTCAGCTTCATATTCGTCTCTGATCTTTGTAATGGAATGCTTTGCTGTCTCTGAGAGCACTTCCTTGATCGTCTCCTCCTCTATAAGTATTGGAGGAGCTCTGTCTTCCAGCATGGGAGGGTCGGAATCTGTAGCCGGAGATTTGTATGGAGGGTTCTTATAGCAGCATGTTCCCATTTTTTCTGATTTTGGGGGGAATCAGAAATCATGATATGGAGTTGGTTGATGAGATCTGTAATATGAAATCTGGAAGAGGGATTTCTTACTTTTCCTTTCCTTGTTTCTATTTTTTTCCAGGGAAATGAGATTGGAAGCTGATTTCAGCAGTAAGCAGAGGCTTGGGAATGTGATGAGAGAGTATAAAGCGAGTCAATCAAAGCAGGAAAATGGCTTTTGCTTTTGGGTTTTTGGGTGACGATAGAGATGGAGAGGGAGGACAGAGATGATGAGAAGGAGAGAGGGATGCGCAGGGTGGGGATCTGCGCAGGGGTAGACGAGGAAGATGGGGTCTACACAGGGTGGGGATCTGCGCAGGATGGGAGGAAGAGATAGGGGGCGGAGAGAGGCTGGCAGCCTTCCTTCTCAGCCAGCAATTGTGGGGAGGACGAGGAGGAGGAGGGTATTTTGGTCCGTCTTATATAAATTTTATTCCATTCCGGACATCCATACCAAACGAAAGAATATGAATAAGAATTCCATTATTAGATTGATTCTTCAGTCTAACCAAACGTTGAAATGGAAATGATCATTCCTGCCTCATTCCATTCCGGACTTATTCCACTATCCATTCCATTCCTGCCTAAAACCATTCCAGCGAACCAAATGCTATCTAAGTCTTTTAGTAATTTGAGTTTTCATAGGTGGATCATTGTTTGCATTAAAAGAAATAGAAATTGAATTCATTCTATTCATACAATTATAATATATTAAGCTAGAGGGTTTTTTATTCAATTTTGACCGTCGGTTATAATTTTGACCGATGGTTGTGTAACTACTTATGCAAATACCTACTCATTTTTCTATCTTGTTCCTATGTAACTATACCCTTTTTGTTCCACTTTTTCTATTTCTATTTTATCCAACTTGTCATATGGAAGAGGTAAATTTTTTTAATATGTGATTATTTATTTTGCAGTGCATGGAGATACCATGCTGAGCACATGTTATTGGGACAGTTATATAATATTAAGTTAGAAGGTTTTGAATCTAAATTTGACTCTACCTTTTAATTTTGACCCAAAGTTATTTTCAGTTTATATATTTGCTAACAAGCTATTTTCAATTTCTATAACTGCTAATCACTTTTCACATAATCTTATCACTTCGTTCATACTCGTGATTAGCACGGGTTTTTGTGCTAGTTACTAGTTAATTAGGGAAAACTACCTGAAAAATCCCCCTAGCATGCCCGAAGTAAGGAGAGAACTCAGCATTAGTTTAGAGACGGGAGGGGTCCTTTGGGTGGGTTTCTTTTTCTTTTTTTTTTTTGTCGTTTAGCGATGTTGTCGATGTCGACAATATAGTTGTCGATATCGACTAGTATGCGAAAACCTTTTATACATCGCCCCATGTCTTCATTCCTTTGTCAGAACTTTTTCATCGTCTGCAACAAGTGCTCTACCGAATTTCCTTCTCAAAAAACAGCTCAAAAGTTACTCAAAGTGGTGGTTCGATTCCATTAATAGGTTGGTACCCACATTACACACCTTCCTATATTGCATCATCTACCCTAAAATGTCATAAGTTTGATTCCTTTTCAGTAATGACTTCTTTCAGTTGTATTCTGAACCCTAAAAGGAGCCATTTTAAAACTGTACCAGTTGTGTAAATGCATATCTGTATGTAGCTTTGCTAGAAGATTACCATTTGTGTGGTAAATATCAATTTCGTTTTGTGCTTGGTTAATATCACTTTCGTTTTGGGTTTTTAGGTTTTGAAAAGGGATTTCTTTTTTGTAGGCACTGTTTTTCTCTATATTGCATCATCTACCCTAAAATGTCATAAGTCTGATTCCTTTTTAGTAATGACTTATTTCAGTTGTTGTCTGAACCCTAAAAATGGCCATTTTAATACTATACTAGTTGTATAAATACATATCTGTATATAGCTTTGTTTGAAGATTACCATTTGTCATGTAAATATCAATTTCGTTTTGTATTTGGTTAATATCACTTTTGTGTTGGGTTTTTAGGGTTTGAAAAGGAGTTTATTTTTTGTAGGAACTGTTTTTCTCTATTGTGTTCTTTCACTAAGTGACACTTAGTATAGTTTCATTATGTCACTTAGTATAGTTTCATTATGTTCAAATAAGGCACAGCATGGGCATTTTAACAGTGGCTAATGGTTTAGAAATATATACTTGCTCTATTTTTAAAAATGTTTTTAACTTTCATATTTCTCTAACCAAAGGTCTTGTGATTTGACGATAGCATGTCAGTCAGCGAGGTGTTGGTCATATTCCACTATGATGGTGACTTCCAATTCGATATAATCCATCCGGTGTACAATGGAGGAAATCAAAAGGTGAGATATTTACCGACGGATATAACATATGACTCACTGGTTAACGAAGCAACTGAAGCATATAATTGGAATTCATCCATTCGGAGATTAAGCATACAATACCTTCATCACAATGGACGGGCATTTTCAATGGCAAGCATCGACGACGACAATGATGTGAAGAGAATGTTCAAAGCATCGGGGAATGATGTGAATGGGATATATCTATATGTCTTCAAAGAGCCTAAGAACCAACAAAGTATAGGAGGAGAACAATGGAGGTATGTACATAAGTTCTATCGGTAAATCAATAGATTACCAAATACTAAGTATGTCTTCCTAGTTGCTTATTGTCCTTTGTTGATTCATTGTAGGTACGAAAAGAACGTTCGAGGTCAAAACTGTGCAAAAAAAGTGAGGACCCCGTTAATAACTTGTACGGAAAACCATACCATAGAGCCAACGCCCGCTACAGAGCTGCCTACCGTTGATCTACATGAAGACAAAGACATCAATTTCCCTTATGTGCGTAATGAATGCAGTCCACATCAGGCTGCAGTACAAGATGATGTTATTGATGATATTGACGTTGGAACAAATAGTCATGATGAAATTCATTCCGATGAACATATTGTCATCGGACAGATTCGTCGGATCCCAAATGTGAAGGCCGAAAGCAATGGTGTGGAGGTCAATCTAGTTAACACTGCAAATTGTTCAAATCAAACTTCAGTTGTTGATTTTGAAGACAGAATGGAGCCTGAAGAGGTGAACACGGAGGTTGGTAATAACTCGGCTCAGGAAATGTGGGTTGGCCGTGAGTTCCCTGATCGTCAAACATTTCGGAATACTCTTGCCAAGTTTGCAATTTATGCCAACTTTACTCTTAAACACCTAAAGACCAACTCGACCAAGGTGACAGCTGGATGCAAAGATCTGGGTTGTCCTTGGCGGATCCACACTTCTATTGTAGAATCAGGACCACAATTTAAAGTTAGAACATACAATCCTAACCACCGATGCTCGAAGCCATTGATGGGCATGGCACATCGACAAGCAACTTCGGCCCTTATTTCTGAATTCATCATGGATAGAGTCCGGCAGAACGTAGATTTAAAGCCGAAGGAGATAATGAACGACTACCAAATGGAATTTGGGTCAACCATTAGCTATAGGAAGGCACTTATAGCAAAGGAGATGACTCTGCGTATAGTACGAGGATCATATGAGGAGTCCTTCCAGCTTCTGCCTCTCTACTATATTGAATTGAAGAAAACCAACCCTGGCACAATAACAAACATAGACACCACGTCTGATGACCGTTTCAGAAGGTTTTTTTGGGCATTTGGACCTTGTATAAGGTCATTCACGTCTTTGCTGAGACTGATGATTGCTGTAGACGGTACATATCTCCGAAGCAAGTATCCTGGTGTCTTGCTTGTAGCCGTGACATACGATGCTAATCATAAGCTACTACCCATCGCCTTTGCCTTTGCGGAAGCAGAACGGCGTGATAGCTGGGAGTGGTTTCTTGTGAACTTAATCATAGCGCTTGGAAAACCACCCAATTTGAGCATTGTTTCAGATCGTCAGAAGGGTCTTATTCCAGCTCTCCAGAACACTATACCCTCCGCAGTGCATTGCTACTATTGCCGTCACATATCTGAAAATATCAAAACCGCTTTCAGTGACGGCGCAATCGTTATGAAACTCTGGCGTGCCACAAAGTCCTATAGGCCTTACGTTTATGAGGCATACATGAAGGATATACGTGCAGTCAGCCAAGAGGCTTTCAGCTACATTGAGGCAATTAGGAGGCAGCGTTGGGCAAATGCATATGTGCAAGGCCGTCGATATGACATGCTAACTAGTAATGCGGCTGAGTGTACTAACAGCCTGTTAAGGGACACAAGGGTACTGCCTATTGTAAAACAGGTCGAAGAGATACGTGCCAAGTTAATGGAGTTCTATCAAAAGCTTCATCTTTAGTCAGAGAGTATAACTACTCGTCTAACTCCATATGCGGAAAAAATCTTGAGCCAAGAAATGGAGGAAGCTCGCAAGGTTCATGTACGTGTCGCTGGCTTGGTCGAATTTCAAGTACAGTCCGTAGAGTACGTGGACGTAGTCGATCTCGAACGCAAAACTTGTACATGTCGTAAATGGGAGATTTTGGGCCTCCAATGTTGTCATGCACTTGCATCAATGAAGGTAAGGAACTATGATCCATATGATTTTGCGAGCATTGGTACCTATCAAGCGTGTATCGTGCAACGTATAATGAAGTTCAACATGCTACCCGGGACAGCACGCAATGGGAATACACAATTGAAGAAAGAGTTCTTCCACCACGAGCAAGTAAACAACCAAGGCGTCCTAAAAAGAACAGGATTCATACCGAAGATCGTGGCCTCCAACGAAGGGTAGTTACTTGCTCCAATTGTAAAGAGAGGGGGCATAACCATGGAGGTTGTCGCAATCCTCCACATGATGTGATATGCTGATTCAAGATAAATAATGTAAATGGGAAGTTCAAAGCTTGAACAGTGCATTGCTTTTTTCTGGAGATTTCGGTGTAAATGGGTTCCATTGGGAAATTGAAGATTGCAGTTATTTTTTTGGTACGGTTTGTGATGTAAATGGATTGTTCAAATCTTGAATAGTGCAATGCCTTTTTTTGGGGATTTTTGTGTAAATGGGTTCCATTGGGGAATTGAAGATTGCAATTATTTTGCTGGTACGGTTTGTGATGTACATGGGTTGTTCAAAGCTTGAACAGTACGGTGTTTTTTTTTGTGGATTTTGGTGTAAATGAGTTCCATGGGGAATTGAAGATTGCAGTTATTTTTGTGGTCCGGTTTGTGATGTAAATGGGTTCCATGAAACTGTTGGAATGTGAATGAATGGTGATATAAATGAGGTTTATATACATTTAGATTATTGTATCCATGTTGTTCTTATTAAGTAATTCATTCTGTTCAAAATTATGAAACGCAACTATACATTTACATTCTTGCAGCTGATTACTTACAACTTTTAATACATCCACTGACAAAACTAGTCGATATTGACAACTATAAGCTGTCAATATCGATAGATTTTTTACATTCCAACAGCTGATTACTTACAACTTTTAATTCAGCCACCTGACGAAACTAGTTAATACTGACAACTATAAGCTGTCGATATCGACAGATTTTTTACATTCCAGCAGCTGAATACTTACAACTTTTAATTCAGCCACCTGATGAAACTAGTCGATACTGACAGCCAAAAGTTGTCGTTATCGACTGCTTTTATACATTCCAGCAGCTGATTACCTACAACTTTTAATTCAGCCACCTGACGAAACTAGTCAATACTGACAACCAAAAGTTGTCGTTATCGACGGCTTTTATACATTCCAGCAGCTGATTACTTACAACTTTTAATTCAGCCACATGACGAAACCAGTCGATACTGACAGCCAAAAGTTGTCGTTATCGACAACTTTTATACATTCCAGTAGCTGATTACCTACAACTTTTAATTCAGCCACCTGACGAAACTAGTCGATACAGACAACCAAAAATTGTCGTTATCGACAGCTTTTATACATTCCAGCAGCTGATTACTTACAACTTTTAATTCAGTCATCTGACGAAACTAGTCGATACTGACTACCAAAAGTTGTCGTTATCGACAGCTTTGATACATTCCAATCCACATAGAGTTACAACTTTTAATTCAAAACACTGACAAAACTAGTCGATACCGACGACTTTAAGTTGTCGATATCGACGAGTTTTATACATTAAAGCACCTACTTGCTTCTATAATTCAACCCACCCAAAATTCATACAAATATTTGGGATGGTTACAGCAACCATCATCACCTCCCTACAAAATTAAGTAAACAACTCCTTTAATGATCACCCCAAACATGGCATGAACCCCACCACCATCAATCCCACCACCATACAGACTCCAAGTGGAACCCAAAGCATCCCAAATTCAATAAACTGCTATTGACCTGTACTCAAACCATTATAAACCATAACATGCATTCAACCATTCCATTGTCCTTCTTAACCATAACATGCATTCAACCATTACATTGTTTAATCCGCCAACAACAAAAGGATTATATATACAATTAATATTCATTCTGCACAATGGGCAAAAAAAAAAAAAAAAGTTTGTGAGAATACAAAACAGCCCGGTAAGCACAATCCATTTTACATTAGATGCAAAATAAAATATATGTCTTCTTGAGTTAAGTCATGGGAAGTCACTCAAGTCGGTCAACCCCAGTCTGTTGGCATTCAACTGCCAACTCCTTTTGAATATCTCTACGACTATTTTGCTACGAAAATAGGGAATGTCTTCTTGAGTGAAGCTGATACTACGGCGGTGCACACAGTATTCCGCGAAAGACATTGCAAATACTCCACAGTCATTTCCATTTTGTTGACGAGGGATGCCATCCTTTATAAGCCAACCCCAAAGATAAGGGTCTGACCATCCAAATTGGCTATATCTTTCATTCAACCATGCAATCTGCGTGAAGCATTATTACAATACACTTTTAGATTAAGAATAATATTTGTTTACGCCAATAGGCAGATGCATATGATGCGGAATTTGGAAAAGTTATGATGTTTTAGGTAACATAACATACAAATTTCGATGCGTGCTTTACCGATCGGCGATCGCCAGTCAAGCTATTGTAGAACTCCCATCGTTTCTCGTCAACCAATCCAACTAGCAAGGAGAAATGTGTGAGGCCCCACCCTTTGTGGGGCCCTCTAATTGCTATTTTATAGGCTAATTAATACTAATTTATACTAATTTATACTAATTTATGCTAATTATTGCTAATTTTCTATCTAATTGTGTTAATTAGGGGTTAATCAGGGGGATTAGTTAGATTTTACTAGGTTTTAGTTAGACTAGCTTAGTTGAGTAGCATTGTGGTTAGTAGGGTGTCTTTGGTTAATCCTAGGGCTTAATAGTGCTAGGAGGTCCTTAGTGGGTTTTAATTAATTAAGATGGGGGTTTTTGTTAATTGTGCATCCTCTAGAAGATTCTTACCCAAAGACCAGCCTAACCCTAACCCTAACCCTAATTATATGATAACCCAAAGGGCATTCCGGTCAATAATCCCCCTCCCAAAGCTATAAATAGGCTCTTATCCCAAGAACCCTAAACTACTGTTCATTGCAATTGCCTCTTTTCTCCTCTCCCTCATTTCTTCCCTTCGTTTGGGCTGAGACTGTTGCTGATTTCTGTGCTGGGAGAACTCTTGAAGCTACTGCAGCAACTGTTCTTCTTCATTCTCTCTTCTTCCTTTCCCATTTCCTCTCTTCTTTCCTCTCATTTTCCTTTCCTCTGAGCCACTGTTACGGGACTGTTGCTGGGATTTTTCACTCAGAGCTGTTGTTGCATCTTCATCTTCCTTCTTCCTCTCTCATTCACCTGAGCTACTGAGACTGGGCTGGGAATTCTACCTGGAGCTGCTGCAGCTACTACTCCATCTTCCTCCTTTCTCATTTCATTTTTCCAAGCTTCTGTTGTTGATTTCTCTGCTGGGATTTTCCCCTAATAGCAGTAGCTGCTACTTCACCTTCTTCTCTCTCATTTCTTCACCTGGGAGCTGTTGTTGTGCTGGAAAAATTAGTAGGAGCTGCTGCTGTATCATCTTCTTCTTCTCCTTCTCTGTTCAGCTGGGATCTTCTCTCTTATTGCTCTCTTTCTCTCTACAAACCTTCCTTCATTTACTAAAAGGCAAGTGCATCTACTGTTAACTTAGAATATATGTTGTCTTTCCTTGATTTCTGTATTTTCATTTCATGATTGTCATTAATTAGTCATAGAAATTCTACCTGAGCTTAGTTGTTTGTTTATGGGATGGATTGGCATTGATGGATGGGGGTTTCACCCCCCATTTGGAAGATCAAAGGGTCCAAATGTTGTGAATTAAGGGGGAATAGAGTTGTTTAATATTTGGAGATGATTTGGTGAAGTTTGGGACCGATTGGAAGTGATTTGGATGGAAAAAGAGCAAAAACGGAAAATCTGCAGAAACAGTTTTTGTGTTCCCAGTCGACCGGCAAACTCGACCTGCAGTGTTCCCGGTCGACCGGGACCTGCAGGCCGGTCGTCCGGCAACACTGCAACTGCAAATGACAGCTCCCAGTTGAGCTGTTCTGCAGACTGAGTTTCTGAGTGTTCCTGGTCGACTGGGGCATACCCTAGTCGACTGGTAACACTGTATTTTTGGGAAAAACTGGCCCTCAGTCATTTTCTTGCATAAAATTTATTTCAGTTAGCCAGGATGACCCGGCCTTGTCCAGGTTGACCTGGAATACACTGTTTTTGCAGGAATTGACTGAAAGTTGGTTTTTCACCTGAAACTCAGACTCTTTACACCCAAATCAACCTGATACTTAGGATTTACTTTAGATAGTGTTTAAAACTGGGACAATCACTCTTTTTAAGGTTTTTGGAGTATGCGGTCAATCATCCAGGCCAGGAGTTTGACCGGACACGCTGGAAACCTTTAGAAATGAATTAAGTTGTCCAGGAGGCCTGATTCAGGTAATTCAGTGCACTCGGTTGATCCACCAGGCCAGGAGGTCAACCGAGCACACTACACATCAGGTTCACCTGGGAAACTCTGATTTTTCCAGTTTTCAACATTTAGGAGTTGTGATCAGAAGTGGGGCCCATTGACCATCCAAATGAGCATTTATCGATGTTCAAAGCCCGAGTCGACGGTGTGGCTCAACCTTGACTCGCGAGGGCCACTGATTAGTGTTTAGGTTATTAATCTAAGATGATTCGACCTCTAAGAGTTGTCAAAGATGCCTGTAACCACCTAAGCACCAAACACAGTATATTATGACATTAATGACTTCGTTTAGAGATCAAATTATCGGAGATGGACCTGAACCTAACGTGGCCATTACCTAGGATTGGACCGTTGTTTTTCCCTGTTGATTCTCTGGTTGGAGTTCATACTTCACTTCTTTTATATGCTGTCATTCTTAGATCTTTAGAGTAGCTGTTAACTGTTATTAATGGAAATTGGAGGACCTAAACCTAGGATATCTTAGAGGTGCCCGATAGACTGATTTGGAGATCACTGACCCGTGTCTGTGTCTAGGCGGGCCCTTATTGGGCCTAAGTGTGGGATGTGTACCTTTAGATGGAAGAGGTAGTTTTTATTGGACTGTTAGGTCACTATGGACTAAAAAGAATTGATTATCAGTAGTAAATGGATTGTTGCCTCGTTTGGACAGATTTAGACCAGGCCATATGCTGATGGGCCTTGGTATGGATCGAACGAGTGGGCTTGGGCCTTGAATGAAATCCATAGACTAAGTTGATATGTATGGACCTCATAGAGGTGTGGATAGGACCTTGTTCACGAAAGGCAAAGCCTAGACAGACACAGACCCTTAGAGTTATTCGTGAGTCGGCATGAATATTCACTCGGTTGATTTAAGCTCAGCCTGTGGACTAATCATCCCCGGTAGGAGCTAGTTGAGTGTTGAGGAGCTATCATGATGAGTTGTGTGGTTAAGACGGACGGTGTGATACCGTGTTCGGTCTTGAGATGATGGTGATTTGCGGGATTAGTAATTTCCAGCACTGGTGAGATTTCCCCGCCGCAACTGTGTTCAGTATGGGAGGGCCGCGACATAATATCCTGCGGTATTCCAGCTCGTGTGAATGTGCCGTTTTGTTGTAGTAGTTTAGATGTATTCTATTTATCCTGATTCCTTATGATTAAAATGGACAACTGCTTAGTTCTTTTCCTTGCTATTCATTTAATTTATTTTCCTGTCTCTATTTCCTTTGATATATATGTTCTATGTTAGTAGTATGCTGTGACTTGTCAGATCTTTTAGATCTGACCCTTCTTTGGTGCTTAGGCCTTGACCCAGAGATCCCTGAGGACGCACTAGCGCTAGTTGAGGCGCCGATCGCTGGAGAGTTCGCATGGGGCCCGGCCGACACGGATGTCGAGCCGGAGGGCGGAGACTATTTACCAGGGTTTTGAGAGTCCTCTTTGGGTTTGAGAGGCAATTTTGTAGTGAGTTGGGTAGAATCCAATATGTATAAACTTTGATTAACAACTGATACATTTTAATTAGACTACTGTTCTGCTCACATTTAATATATATGATACCAGATTTCTTCCGCTTTATTTAATCGTTATGCTTCCACAAATGTAACCATTGAGTATTATATCGTCCAAAAGTTTTAAATTGAACCTCACTGCGGCCTACGATTTTGGAAGTTCTCGGATTCTCCGGGAAGTAGCGCGCCAACTTCGGGTATTCGAACGATTATATCGGTATCCGGAATTGGGGCGTTACAAAATGTGATCGGTGATAGACTAGAAAGATAAGCGTGCGTGTTTCCCTAGCGTCCCACACCCTATGTCCATGCTTCCCAAATACAGCTTCCACAGCAGAATCAGAACCATCCGACCACCAACTCTGCAAGCAAAATTTCAGTCGTAGTCAGCTATAGCCTAGAACTGGAAATACACTTACTAGTATGCTCATCTTTCACAACTATTGACTTACACAGACACTTAGATCAGAGATAAAACATGTATCACATTCATCCCGTAATATTTCAAAATAGTAATACATGATATTAGTGTCCATCCAAGTCCCTTCTTGAAAAACCTTCTTCAGATCCGAGCTTGAGATCATTGTGCAGATGCTATCCAATTCATCCTTCCTGTAACAAATCACAAACAAGCACTTAAAAATCTCCATGTTATTATTTATCATTATTAATTCAGCACAATACATGATTTCTTACCTTTCCTCGTAGTATTCTTTGAATCCCTTGAGAAAGTACTTATCAAGGTCACTCAGCATGTAACTGCTATGAACTATAGAATGAGCATAATCTTCAAACTTCATCGGTATTTTACGCATACGAGGCAGCCGTTTGATCCTCCACAAAAGTGAGTCGAGTGTAGCGAAGGGGGCTGAAACAACCAAAGCGGACTCACTAGAGACTGTGACTGGAGAGGTGAACAATAATCTGCTAATTGAAGGGGTACCAAGGACTTCTTCGATTGGTGGAGCTGCCGGAGAGTGAGGTCAGCTAATAGAACCTTCTGTTATACACTGTTGGAGTGGTTCGGCATCAACTGGTGCTGCACTCCTCTTGGCGCTTTTCTTTATCCCCAGACTCTTCACAACAGTTCTTTTCCGATGTTTAAACGTTATTGTCACCTTCTTCTTGGCATCCTCTTCATCGGATTGCGAGCTACTACACCCATCCATCTTAAAGTCCTCAAATGTTGTCCCAAAGGCACCCTTAAATTTTGTCAATTTCTTCCGAATTGATGTTGTGAGCTTCTCAATAGACACTTTCCGACGTTCCACTCTATCACAGGAGCGCTCTGAACGAGCCACAAGATCCTCCGTCTGAAAATTCAACGCACACATAATTAATTTATCATGTTGTTACGAGCAAGGCAAATGTTTTAATGATGAATTGAAAATATGTTTAATGGAGTGTTATTAGCAGTGACTTAATGGAGTGATTTTAGACATACATGCTTAATTGAGATGGTGCTTTCCTCCGGTTTGGCGATCTCCTCCGCTTGGCTATCCTCCATATGGTCCATCTGAGCTGACCTCTCAATAAACTTTAGCGTGTTTTCACCATACCATAACAAATACTCATCGGAATGTGCTTTCAGCTTACACTTCTCCCCATGTAGAACAAGTTGGGCTCTAGCAGCCCATAATCCAGCTACCTCCTCGTCCACCTGCGTGTTGTAGTCAACCACAACATACCATGCTCGTTCTTGTCTGACAAATGGCATATTGAATGGTGGTGGCACCAACTGTTTGAATCCGAACTGTTTCATAACACGCCACGTATTATGTCGTTCCACGATCCAATAATACACAAGGATGGTAGACGATGAAAAGAGAGCACGATTAACTTTCCGCACCTTCTCAACAAACTTTTTACCGTATCCCCGATAGGGTTGCCAATTGAACTGCATACGACATGATTTACACTAAATTAACAGGTTTCTACAGTTAGTATAGTATGTATAAAAGAATACAATAGGATTTCAAAAATGGAAAAAAAGAACTTTTTACATTACCCCATCAGCCTTCAGATTGTTCAATTGCTTTCTAACTTCTTTCACTGTTGCAAGAGCTGGTTGTTCTTTAAGCCTCTTCTGTCAGGTCTTAAACAATGGGAACTGTATATCATTTTTCCAAGTTTCGGCTGGTTTAGGATACCTCCCGATCGACATCCTAGTGTAAGCCCATAACTGAACCATTCCAAAAAAAATTTATAGGTTATATAAGATTGAAGAAAATAAAATTTATTCTGCTAAACCATTCCACCAAAATGCATATTGGAACAAACAATCATTCATTATGCTGACACTTGAAATATAGCACCAGTTTGTAGAGCACTAGTTACTCAGTTGGGATTTCCTAATCAGCAGGATTTCTGGGACTTGACATTTGGTAAGGCTCATGACATTAATGATACAGATCACTGAACCATAGTCCTGCATGTATAGAACAGGGCCAGACAATAAATCTAATGTTTTTTGGTGCGCAAAACATGTACTTCCGCTTTTAGCGAAGTATATACACAGCAGATAAAACATGGCATGAACCACTGTGTAAATGTGAAGGTGGTGGTTTCTTAAGCTATACCAAAACGCCAAAATGTAGTTGTTTAGATGGCAGACTAGACAAGGTGTTAAGAATGAGAACAAGGACCTGTAACAGTTGAAGAGGCCCGGTGGGTGTCCTTAGTTGGTGTCCTTTTTCCTCTCCGTATACATTCTTCCCCTCCTCTCCCTGTTCATCCTTCCCCTTCTCTTCTAACCCGATCTTCTCCTTATTCCACCGGGTAGCGTTTGCCAACATCCTATAAAGATTCGCAAGACAAGCCGATGCCCATGCGTACGTTTTAAAATCTTTCAACAACTCTAGCAGATAGGCAGGGCCTCGGGCACCAGAAGTTTGCGAGATGATTTGACCGGACACCAAGAAGAAGAGGTAGGCCCGTGTAGCCTGAATCTTATAGTCCTTGTATTTCTTCTTCTTCTTCTTCTTCTCTAGTTCTTCAGCCTTGAAATTGTCCTCAAGCCACTTAAATTTCAAAGTCATGCCGACGTAGTCAACCTTCTTTTGTGGGGTAATACCGAGAAACTCCGGACATACTGTTTGAACTAGCCTCCCTGGAAAAGTTCGATCCATTACTAGGTCCCCATCAATGGGTAGACCGTATATATAAGCCACGTCCTCAAGTGTATAGTGGCTTCTCCGGATGGAAAATAGAAAGTATTTGTTTAAGGACGCCACCTCTCTACCAATGCAGTGATTAACGCGTGGTCTATGACCATACGGCTTATCTCTGCCAAATGATGGAGACCCGTCTACCTAACATATTCCTTCTGGGTGTTTGTAAGCCCCCATACTGCTGCGTCCGGGTTTGTTGGGATGCACCTGAGGCGACCGAACTCCTGCTAGTATCAAGTATTACAAGGCTAATTACAAATCATACACTAAAAGGAAATACATTACTGATTGATAAAGTCAAGGCAGTAAGTCTATATGTAGTTACAATATACTTCTTCCTGACGAATTCCTTCCGATATATGATTTTGTTGGTTATATAGGAGAACTCTCGGAGCCTCGGCGGACTGTTCTGCTGTCGTCTGCAAAGTAACAAACGTAACAATTAGTACATTGGAGACATGACGATAATATAATTTTTGGATATGATTAATAATGCATAAGCATACACCAAAAGCATAAGCACCCACCAAAAGGTATAAAACTACAAAATTCCAAATTGGCTTTTCCCAATTTGAAACAATCACAGTACCCAAATTGCAGCCACCACCAGCAAGTGAGGTACTAGTCAATATGTGTATCAATTTCTTTTTTTCGGTCATATAAGTTTCATAAACAATATTAAAGATGTGATGGAGAAACATAAACAGTAATATAATGCAAAGACAGTCTGTGATCTGAATCCTTTTTAATCAACAATCTGTGCATGGACTCTTTAACCTTTTTTCATTCAGCACTCTGTAAATGGACTTCTCTCTCTATGTATATAAATGTATAGCCAGTCTAAAATATCTCCACGCCAATAAAGGTGTATTGATATAGATCTTTTCCTTTGCATGCAATTTATCGCTGGATTCTGTGCTCTTGACTGAGTCTCTAAACTTGTTAAGTTGTTAGATCCCACGTTGTATTCAGTTGGAACCATTTGTTATCAAGTGGGCCTCTATTTTAGGAATATTAGTAGAAAGCACATGTGTGGCCCAAATAAAGGAGCAACTGCACATTTTAGAAAGTTCTCAGATAGAATTGAAAAAAATCTTTGAGCACAATGGCAAGTTGCTAACCGAGATACTACAATGCCTGGAGAATCTTCAGATTGCACAAAGCTCAACTAGGAAGACAACTCAAGAAGACGACATTGTTGGTGAGCATGGGCTTTGGCCCTGCTCCTTCTGCACCAATGACAATGCAAAAGCAGCCCCTTTCAAATTTGATAGGTCCTCTGTAGATGCGGTTTCTGCTCTGAAGTATTCTTTTGGGACAATGTTAAAAGCCAAATCAGCTTGGGTGGCACTTTCCAAAGTTCCATCAAACACTCGTAAAAAGAAAAGCGCTGTTGGTGTCCGAATTCAACCACATCAAATGAAATATTCCAATGAAAAAAAGAGGATTTTATGGCTTCAGGAATTGAAACGGCGACGTGAAGAGTTGTTGTTCACCTTACAAGAGGTAGAAAGGCGGATTGATTTGGTTCGTTTTGGTGATTTGATGTATAGGGCACTTCAAAAGATTGATGTTGCAAGAGCCAAGATGGAGTGGAATACTAAAGAGGACTTAATGTTCACAGAAATTGCTGGACGGTTGCAACAGCCTACATGGTCATTCCTGTTCTTGGGCCCAACACGAGTTCGCAAAATAGAGCTAGCTAAGGCACTTGTTGAGCAATTGTTTGAAAATGGGAGTCTTCTTATGCAAATCTCCATGTTGGAATACATGGAACAACATTCAGCTGTACAGCTCGTGGGTGCACCTGTAGGATATGTTGGCCATGAAGGGTGGCAGCAGTTCAAGGATCAGCTATGGCTTACATTCTGCACTATTGCACTAGTTTTTCTCCTACTATTTGTAGTAGGAGCACTCATTAAAGTCGGGCATCAGTAAAGGGGTTGATCTAACTAAAGAGGTGCAACAAAAAGTAGAAATTCATTGTGTAATTGCAAAGAAAAATGCAGTGATAAAGGTGGTCTTGGACATAATAATTTGTGTTGATGCGGATGGTTCTTTGCATCACTATCCAGAGGCCATTATTGCAAGAAGACTTGTGAAAAGAAGGAATACTGACATAACAGAAACCTAGATCTAGTAATTGAGTATTAGAAAGGTTTGAAAAAAAAAAAAACGAACTGAGTCTTTAGCGTCTCTGTGCATTGAGAGGGTTTGAAAAAAACAAAAAAAACCTCTTCTCAGTTGGGTAACAATGCCATTCAACCCCTTTTTTTCGTCAAAAAACCCAATCAACAAACCTAATCAGTCAAAATCACTATAGGTTCGTTTAATCTGGGGATTGGGTTTCATGTTAAAGAACAGTGGAAAAAAAAAATGAACTTGCATTCTCGAACCAATGCAGGAAAAAAAAAAAAAAAAAAAAAACAGAATCTCTGTTTAAACCGACTGCAAACAAGAGAAAATGATTAGAATACATACCTCCAAGTGCTTGCCAACTGTGTATAACCTTTGAAAGAAGGCGCCAAACGATGCTTGAGACTACTACCAGGGACCAGCGAAAGGGAAAGTTGTTGACAACGACTGTGGAAGAGGGAAAAGGAAAAAGGAAGATAACGAAATAGAGAAGAAGGGGGTTTCTTGCGGTTAATGGAAAACCGCATTTATTGTCGATATCGACAATACCAAAAAACATCTAAAAAAAAACAAGAAGCCCTTCAGTCTATAAACTCCTACTGGGCCGTCTAACTGCACCTGGCTCACTATGAGGTTTTTTCCCGTAGTTTTCCTAAAAATAAAAATTCATAGGTGAATTAAAAAAAAAAAAAAGGCGCATCAAATAAGCTCTTTTTTTTGGAAAATAACCAATTCATTTATTTCCCATCTATCATCAATTTATTTTATCAATATATGAAAATGATGCTCATTTCTTAAAAATCAACTTTGATCATCATTTTTAACCAACTATGATATGAATTTTAAGCATTCAATTCACATGCATACTAATACAAAAAATCAGACCCTATAAGTACCTTACAAATCCATCAATGATTAAATCTTCACACCAGTGAAATCCATTTTCCCCTGTTTGACCCACTACTGCAAAAATATTCATCGTACACCTGCTACAAGAAACGAATCACAAACGTACACGTGTGAGTGAAACCGCAGAAGCAAGCACGGGATCCACTATTCCACTGTCTCCGTTTTTTATGAGCGACACGAGAATCCAAACGCACGTAACAGAATCCTGTCGCAGCGATCTAAGCGCGTCACACTAACACCGACATCCAAAACCACGTTTCGGCTCCGGTTCCAAGAACCGCTACCATCGGTCTTTACAAAGCGGGCGTTTTTTCGGGAGAGAGGAACGGATACGACATCTTCTGTACTGTAAAAAAAGACAAGATTTACCATATCTGTTATTCAAAAGTACTGACTACTGACACGTTAACGTGGGGTTCAAAATGACAGAGGGAGAATCTCAGCCATTGGATGCGTTGAATATTTGGGTGCAAGCTCAAGATCAACGGCTTGTGTTCTTTTTCTTTTGAAGTGGCAGAGATTGCGAGGAGGGTCGTACAGATTGTCGGTCGTCTCGAAGACCACGAGAAGAATATCGGTTTTTTTTTTTACGTATTCTCTTTCAACTGTTGCTTGGATGCACGCGTGGCAGGCGGTTTGATTTTTTCCGTGTTACAGTTAGAAGGAATTGATTCGGTAGACTCGACTCTACCGAATATGTCCTACTCCCTAACTCTTTAAAATTTCTTTTTATCAACCCACTTAACATTTGGCTGCGATCCTGAGAGTACTTATGCATGTGGAAAGTGAGTGAGAACTCACACATGGAAAGAGATAGAAGCCACACAAAGAGAGATGAAGAACTTATATGTGTGTGGGAGAAAGGGAACTTTACGATCAATTTCGATCAATCAAGTTAGAGGCAAGGTTTTCAAGCAGTTGGACACAGTCTCATCTCGTTTTATTTTTACCCGGTCACATGGACTCATAAGTATTATTGTTGGTGTTGTAAGATTCTTTTATTTGTGAGATTTCAAATTTTAAAATTTTGAAATGTTACTCTGAATCTCAAATAGACAAAAATTGTAAATTAGAACTAAAAAGTTAGAATTTTTATTTTAGATCTTAATTTGATTGGCTCTTATTAATTAGATTAGAATTTTCAAAAAGCTCCTAAATAATTATATTAAAGAAGAGTGTAAAATGTATGAGTATATGATTAGAAAGTGCTAAAGCAAATTCTAATCCACAAAATTGAAAAGAGGAAAACCCATGTCATCAGTGAAAAGTTAAGATACTCCTCTTCCTTCCTTTCTCTTCATCCAAATAGTCCCTTAAAATGTCTAGATATTTTTATATTTCGAGTTTTCTCAAGATATTATAAAAAAATATTTCATAAAAAATATTAGCAAAGCAAGGAGTTGATAGGTCTAATCCTTGAAAGCTTTAATTGACCAATGCTGTTTTTTTTTATAGTCTTAGTTATATTAATACTCTTATACCTAGACTATGTTCCATTCTCTTTGCCTTTGTATTAACTTTGCGACCTGTCTTTATTAGTATAATTTTTAAGTTATAGATCCAAATGAAATAAATGAATAAGTTAGTTACAACAAAAATGCATGCCCAGGCCATGTCAAATTATCATTAATTTGTAAAGGTGAAACCCTACAACTTAGAGGCTGAGATGAATGGGCTTTTTGATATGATGTGATGGTTTATTCCTAACATTTTACATTTTATTAGCCCACTGTCAAGTTAAAGGGCCTACCAGCTTGAAATTGTGAGTGACAACTGAAATTTATGAGGAGAGAGAAACCATTAAAGTGGGAAGTGAAAACTTACACATGT
This sequence comes from Cinnamomum chago, assembly GCA_038049695.1. Classification (NCBI taxonomy): domain Eukaryota; kingdom Viridiplantae; phylum Streptophyta; class Magnoliopsida; order Laurales; family Lauraceae; genus Cinnamomum; species Cinnamomum chago. Next base: position 67,415,122 of record CP142458.1, on the reverse strand, counting down.
GAGGAGAGAGAAGAGATTGGGATTGAATTCCTCATCAACAGGTTAGAGGTGGGGTTTGCAATACTAGAGGTTTCATGTACGGGTAGATTTTTAAGTCCACGTGTATGAACTCGACCCATTTCCACCCCTTCTCATAAGATTACATTCCCAACATTCTTCCAAAAGTTAGCTATCTGTCAACATTATTGCAGGATGTTAGTCAATTGTAAAACCAACCATAGACTAAAATTCTGTTACTTACATTTGGAGTGTATGATTGGAAATCGATCATTGCATGAGTTAACCACAGAACAAGAAATCTATGATTAGTATTCAATCATCAAGCTTTTTGAGTAAAAACTAGGTAGAAATCGGAGTCACTTCATTGAGATGGAATGCTAATGACATGATGATGGAGATTGAAAGAAGCCCAAGTTGCTTATGCGGGCCATTTCACTGTGTTAGCGTCATCTTATGTCAACGTTATTTACTTTATTAATTCAAGACACAGCTTTATAGCATTTTTTATTTGGTTTTGTGAGGTGGTGAGTACGGATGTAAATGGATTTCAATTCTTTTATTATTCGAAGGTACCGATCAATTAAAAATTGAGTTTAGGTCTTGATTTAAGCTTTGATAAGTAAATGTGTCCCAGTCCGGGTCCTTTATTTTTTACTCATGATCTAAATGGGTCTAGCTACGGTTCCACTTTGGTTTGGAAGCGGGATTCGACGTATTATCTCATTTTTCAAAAATCTCTCCTAAAAATTATGTTGGTTCACATTATTCTCTACCTAGACCCGGACTCGTCCCATATACAGTTCTCGTTCCGGTTCCATCATCTCATTAATGATTTTGGAAATCAAGACACCGGTTCCGGATCCGGGTCTGGATCCACTATGAATCCAAACCGGAACTGACCTGTTTACATCTCTGCCGGTGAGGCCTTGGTGTAGATTAATGATAAAACCAAGAGGGCATGAGAGCATGGGTTTGTGTATTTTGTGTCCACAGTTCCTATAATTGATGTCGTGCATCATGTTCAAGTCTTGTTAAGAATTTGAAGGAGCTCAACTCAACTCCAGTCAACTTGGAAGGTCATGGTCTTGAGTAACTTTTGAATGCTCAGACTTGCCCAACTTGGTGATCTGAAGTGCACCCGGCCAAGTCAAGGTTGGGGTGTCAGTTTATTGACCTAGCTAGCCTAAGTCCCGCTCAAAATTGTACGTAGGTAAGCCTGATTACCAATGATATTATAAGAATTTAATATTTGTATATGTTATAAATAAACATTATGTTATATTTATTAGACAGATTGGTGTTACAAGCAACTTTTTTTTTATTTTTTTTATCACCACATCGGACCCTATGATAAATCCAACCCCTCGTACTCACTAATACCCCACAATTGGCACTTGCCTAACTTGACTGTTGGAAATTTCATAAAAAGATGTAAATTAAATTGTTAAACTTAAGGGCCCTAAATCAATGATTGTGATGGCTCAAAAGAGATGATTTTTCCTAAAACCTACAAAATGAGACATTTTGGTCACACTATCTTTCATGATTGGCGCTAATCCAAGTGGGTCTCATAAGAGACTTAGTGGTCGTTTGGCTTCTCTACTTTATGCGTCTATTTCTCTTAAAGCTGATTGAAACTGAGTTAAGGCAGTTTGGTAACTACAATTCCAATATCTATTTCAAACCCCATAAAGACATTTTTCCTCTATTTGAGAAAGCACCATAAATGATGGGATTTGGAAACGACATCAATCACTGAAGTGGGTAGACAGTGCATATAACAGTGATTATGACAATGTTTGTTATGTGACCGTGAGCTTCTATTTTTTCACATTCTGATACCCAAGACGATGATCTAATCCGTTGGACGGATTAATAACGCCAAATACGACTAGAGGTCCAAATTTCAACCGTTGGATTATCTTTAATTTTGAGATTTTTATAAAGAAAAAATAGACCATTTGATCTAAGTTTTTCGACATTGTGGCCCCATAATCACAATCTGAACAATTGATCATATTTGGAAGGCCAACAACGGTTATGACACAAAAAATTAAGGGGCTTTTGGCTGTAGGTCCCTCATCATTTGCTTTTATAGCCTAAGGTCCACAAGATTTTATCGTACCAGCAGCAATCCTCTAATGAAAATGACTCAATGAAAAAGACAAAAATGCCCTTCTACACATCAGCAAAAAGGGTGCCTTTAAAACCACATCAAACCATTTCAGAGAAGCAAAAGCCAGACTCTTTTGAATCGCAGTAGCAAAAGGCGAAGATGAAAGAAACTGCAAAACTTAGAAGCAAACTCAACTCATCGAATACCTCCATCATCTGAATAATCTTCACGTGGTTAAAAAAAGTACTTCTTCCATTCATAAAAAGAAGATGTACAAGATAATTTCTTTTGAAAAAAAACTAAAAGCCTAATTTGATTTCGTTCTTCTCCGATTTTATCTATTCTTTATGCTTAACTCTATATAGACAATGGCTAGAACAAACCTCAATTCAAGAGAAAAAGCAAGCGAAAGTTAGAAAATTTTGTTTGAAACTCAGATAAATTTGTTCGAAACTCATAAAAGTTGTTCAAAACTCAGATAAATTTATTTGAGTTTTGCCAGAAGTTCAGGTAAGCTTGCCAAAAACTCAGATAAATTTATCTGAATTTTGAAAATTTATCTGAGTTTTCGTGGGGTAAGTTTGCCAAAACTCAGATAAATTTATCTGAGTTTTGGCAAATTTATCTTCGCTTTCGTCCAATTTATCAGAGCTTCTGTTAAATTTATCTGTCACCAGGCAACCTAACATGTATCTTCTAACAAGTACCTTGAGTTTTCATTTGTTTCACATTCCTTTGTTACCCTATATTTGGAATAATTTAGTTCTTTGTACAGTCTTGATTCCTTTCTACTAAGCACAAACTGAAATTCTCAAACAACATTCATTTATTCTCCCCTGTAATGGAGCAACATGTAGTTTTCTGCTTATGTGGTCATTCATAATTATATCCTTCTTTGTTACCCCAGACATATATCTCAGTAATCACATCTAAACTATATGTTCTTTATAGCATTTTCCAAATTCTCAACTATCGTGCTCTCTTTCAAATCAGTTGTAGAGAGATAGAAATTTGGAAGAGACTTCAGATGAAAGAGTAAAAAAAAGTAAAACCATTTTCATCTTTAAAGAAATGAAAGAGAGAGAATTAGAAGTCATGGTGGCGACGGAAGGTGTTCTGCAACGTTACTTCATAATCATGAAACGGAACAAAAATGAAAAATGAGAGAGAAGAAGAAGGAAGGAGTTCTCTGCACAACAGAGAATAAGAGATAACTTTGCCTATAAATGAGGGTTGAAAGGGGCATATTAGTCATGAAAATATATGACGTGTCATATGAGGGACCTCTCACCAATATATCTCCAGCTGTCTGGATTTTAGACATTAGAGAAAAAGTAGTTGTCCTTGATGCCTTAGAAGACCGTGTTCAAGGACTGTTGGCTAATTCACACCTATAATTCCAAGTGGATCTTCAGAAAATTACTAAAATGTTGTCGGTCGTTGACTTGTAAAACAGTAATCGCCTTACCAAACGGTATATTTATAAATAGGTAATCTCCTTACCGAATAGTATATTGATAAAAAATTTATTTTACATAGATCTATTTTATACAGATTTATTATTATCCATATATCTATTTCATACGGATAAGATTTGTCAAACAAGCCCTAATACCCCACAATTGGCACTTGCCTAGCTTGACTGTTGGAAATTTCATAAAAAGATGTAAATTAAATTGTTAAACTTAAGGGCCCTAAATCAATGATTTTGATGGCACAAAAGAGATGATTTTTCCTAAAACCTACAAAACGAGACATTTTGGTCACACTATCTTTCATGATTGGCGCTAATCCAAGTGGGTCTCACCAGAGACTTTCACTTTTACCTCTCTTGCAATCTGTGTGAGATAGGTCTTAGCAAAACATGTGCGTGCGCCCACCCACACACCCACACACTTACTTAATGTATTAAGACCCAATTTGGGTAGTTAAGAGTTGAGACTCTACTAAAGCCCGGTCCAAATCCCACTGGAGCTTCAAAATCCAGGCCCAAACAGAAATTTGATAATCCCTCACAAATTGTATTTTCATGCTTTCTAGAACCTGCGGGCTTGGCTTGGGCTTGGATTGACCCAAGTTTTAGGGGTGAGTCAGGAAAAGTTTTAAAATTAGGTTTAAGCCACAAGAAGAAGTGATAGATTTGCAGATAAGGGTCCTGATGGGCCTAGAATTATTGCATAATTCCAACAGCAGCCAGGCTTGGACCAACATTTCAGTATTTCACAGGTCTGTATTGTGGCTGCAGAGACTTTCCATTTGCCCAAGCATAGCAGGTAAGGGGCAAGCATTGTGGTTGAGACTTATTGTGCTCTAGACCTAGCTGAAGTCCAGGAACTGGCTGGCAAGGGCCTATCTATGGACCCAATTCTTCATGGTACCTCTTTGTTTTTTTTTTTTTTAATCAACTGAGAGTTGTTACTAACCAGTAATTAAGGTCCTATTTAGACCAGGTCGTCCAATTAGATACATTAAAGAACAAAATAAATGTCACTCAAATCAAGCTATGTGAACCTTCATTTACACATAAATTGAGTCACCTTCAATCAGTTTATGAATATCCAGGCCCATAACTCAAAATCAATGATGGAAAATTTTGAAAATGGCAGTGATTTTGGCAATCTAACCTCCCCCTTTAGTGCTATTCATTGAGTGTAGTTCATTGCTCATTTTCTAGTTCAAGTTTTTCCTTCATTGTCTGTTTTCAAGGTCATCAATACAATGGGGAGGTTGTTCACGCATTGCCACCCTTAGGAATAAAATGAAACCCCAGTCCTTTCAATCTTTGCCCTTATATGTTGGCCTAACTCATGGTCTCATTTCTCCAAATGTGTCCCACATTTATAATGTAGGTGCTGACTGAACCTCCACCTTCAATGAAGCTGTCTCCTCTCCTCCCTACCCCTAGCCTATTGCTACCAATGGGCCCAAATCCAGCCCAGAACTGGATTACTTGCGCTATTAAGCGGCTGATCTTGGAATCATGTATTCGACACCGTAGGATCTAACCCAGATCCAATTCAAAATAAAAAAATACCAAATAGGTCAACAGGCCGAAATCGAGTCATTAAAAATGTATTCAAATAGGCAGACTCATGCTCAGTAGCCAGACTGGAACAAGATCCAGAGTTTAGATTCAAAAAGTGGAAAATAAATAAATAAGTAAAAAGAAATGGACCCAAATCTAGGCTCATATGGACCCCATTAACAGTCCTGCCCTCAATTAGAAAAATTTGCATTTTACAAAGAGGAATATATGTTAGTGGTGTGCAAGGTTCTTGTCATGTCCATTTCAGTTATCCCCACAAGAATGAATGTGACACATGAAGCAATGTATCAGGTCTGGAATAACCATTGCAGATAACCTACTTCAAAGATAAGGTAGGTATGTTGGGAACTAGGCACATGCCAGATTTTGGGGTTACTCTGACTTTTGTGTATTTAGATCACATGGCTACTTACAACACAGGTTGTCATGGCCTATCTTTCAAAAATGTTCTATCATTCAAAAAAAAAAAGGGTTGCCATGGCCTTACTAGTTGCTACTTTGACCCAAGTGGGTTTTACATGTGTTTATGTGATCCTGTAAGGGGTTAAGCCATTCAATCTAACAAATTAGTATTTGTTAGTTCCCCTTACTTTCATTTTTTGTAAGACCTTTTATTAATTTGTTTTAGGGGACCATGTAAGGTGTCATGGGTATCCCTTCTCACCCACAGTGTCAAGGATCAATCCTTTCGCATTGGCAAAGTACAGCCTCGAGAGTAATCTAGTGGAGGAGGACGAAAGAAGATCATACTTGGCCGGACTCGAGTATAAAGGAGGCTTGTACTCAGGTGGAGCGGGCATGGAGGACCCCAGACCCCAACGTGACTGCCCCAGACCCCAACGTGACTGCATTAGTGTTGATAAATTAGAGCAGTTTCTAATTTTATTTGGTGCATGTAGATAGGAAGGTATGCATATGACCCTAGATACTAGTTCTGGGTTGTCTAGAATTGAATTGAGTGTCCTTCAAACTTAAAGCCAAAGGCTTCTAGGCTAGGCTGAATGAAAAGTACAAAAAAAAGTAGTGTATAGTTCTATCTCACGTAATGGCAAAACATGTTATGGATTTAAAATAAGATGAGAGAGATACCTTACTTTCATTTCTTGTAATTCTTTTTAAAGTTAAGATTAGGCTTTTCTTTATAGGCCGCTCAGATTGATGGAAATTGATGGAATGACGACGACGACTTGATTTTGACCCGAACCCGTATAAAGAGCTTGGATATGGACCTGAATTGAGACTCAACTCCCAAGTATTTATATACTTTATAATATAGTTGTATACTTGTGTATAACATTTGGTACCTTGCAGAAACCAAAAAAAAAAAAAAAAACATACGGATCTTGAACCCAAATTAAAAAAGGGTCCAAATCTTGGACCAATTCGTGATTTATGTTTTATTTATTTATTTCTTTTACAGATCTTGGCCTATCTCGTATTTAAGGACCCATTTCCATTGACTATTTCTCATTTCCTGTCTATCTCCTTCCTCCTCACAATGGAAAATGAAAATCCAAAAAGCATAAAGAAAAATGAGATGCAAGAAAATGAACTAAAACAAATCATTCACCAACTGGTTAAATGTAATAAAGAAGAAATTGAAATTTATTTCTTTTAGTCCCTAAATGTAGCTAGAATTCATTTATATTCATAAAGAAGAAATTGAAATTTATTTTTTATAGTGGGGTTTTAAGTGAGATACACTCGAGATCATCACTTATAGTTTCGTGCAGCTTATATATTTTTCTCCTTATATTTTTGTATGGTTTTTTTTTTAATTTTCAAAATGACTTAAATACTTAACGGGTTAACGGGTTGGGTCGTGTAACCCGTTAAATTAACGGGTCGAGTTCGGGTTGGATTTTTTTGTAACACCTCACCCTTCACGCATGCATGATATTGTCCGCTTTGGCCCACGAGCCTCACGGTTTTGCTTCTGATGGGCCTCAACTCATCAAAAGGCCTCATGCAAGGTAAGGATGTAAGCTCTTACATATAACCACACCCCCCTTAGGGTTGTACGTCCATGTGCAGTAACCTGCCAGTCCATGTAGCCTGTCAGCCCTCTTGGCCCGCCCACATGGAGACTCGCCCACTTGCACCAGTCCACAGTAGGGGACCCACACTCGAACTAGTCGAGAGTCGGCTCTGATACCATTTGTAACGCCCCACCCTTCACGCATGCATGATATTGTCCGCTTTGGCCCACGGGCCTTACCGTTTTGCTTCCGATGGGCCTTAGCCTATCAAAAGGCCTCATGCAAGGTAAGGGTGTAAGCTCGTACATATAACCTCATTCACTTTCCTCTCTATAGTCAATGTGGGATTCTAGGGCGTCACATTCCACCCCCCTTAGGGCTGTATGTCCCTGTGCAGTAGCCTGCCAGTCCTCTTGGCCCACTTACATGGAGACCCGCCTTGCATCAGGCCACGGCAGGAGACCCACACTCGAACTAGTCGAGAGTCGGCTCTGATACAATTTGTAACGCCCCACCCTTTACACATGCATGATATTGTCCGCTTTGGCCCATGGGCCTCACGGTTTTGCTTCTGATGGGCCTCAACCCATCAAAAAGCCTCATGCAAGGTAAGGGTGTAAGCTCTTACATATAACCATATTCATTTCCTCTCTATAGTCGATGTGGGACTCCAGAACGTCACATTCCACCCCCCTTAGGGCTGTACGTCCCTGTGCAGTAGCCTGCCAGTCCCTGTAACCTGTCAGCCCTCTTGGCCCGCCCACATGGAGACCCACCCACTTGCACCAGGCCACGTCAGGGGATTCACACTCGAACTAGTCGAGAGTCGGCTCTAATACCATTTGTAACGCCCCACCCTTCAGCATGCATGATATTGTCAGCTTTGGCCCATGGGCCTCTGAAAGTCCGTGATCCGAACCCGAGAGGGGGGGTGAATAGGGTGAGCTTCAATTATGACCAATTTTAACTTCTTTAAAATAAACTAGTCACAAGTGATGAGAAACAAACAATATGCGGAAACTAATAAAAACAATCACCACAAAGCATACACCATCACACAAGGATTTATAGTGGTTCGGCCTCAATGCCTACATCCACTACAAGCTTATGATCCAACACCCCACCGGATTTCCACTATTTATGCTTTTCAATAGGCTAAGCAATAACCTTTACAATATGCTTTTCAAGGCTAAGCAATAACCTCTAAATTATGCTTTTCTTAGGTTAAGCAATAACCTCTTCAACCAAAGGTTGGTTATCTCTCTAAGTAGTGTCTAAAATACACTTGATGGAGATACAATTTATAGCTCATTACAATGCCTCTTAATTAGGTGGATATGAAAGTAAAAATCTAATTCACACACACACACACACTATGAATGCAAAGATGAATGCACAATGTGTATGTATGAGGTCCTCAATCAATTTGAAAATGAAAACTCATAAATGTATGCCAAAGGCTTTTAAAAGTTTTAGCTCATAAAAACATTTATGATTGAGGAAAGAATGCTAATCACATGTTAAAAATAACTTGTAAAAGATATACATATGTATTCTAAACAAGTTGTGAAATTCTAAGAACAAAACATGTGATGCATAGGGATGTCAATCAAATTAACAATGTAGATCAATGTGTATGCTATAAGCATAAAATATAAAAATAGATTTGATTGAAGTTAGGGGACAAATCATATGTAATTATAAATTCAACTTGAAAATGATATACATATCAAAGAAAGGCAAGTTGTGAAACCTTAAAACAAAAGTACATATGATTTGTGAAGTTGTTGAATCCAAAACATAAGATAGATTTGAAAGAGATTTTCTTATGATGAAAAACAACAACTATAGATTTAACCAAGTATAGGAATCATGTTACATATAATTTCAAAGATGTTTTCATTAACATGATTTACTTAGATATACCAATTTAAGTACTACTTGGATTGAATCAAGGTGATGCATCCAAAACAATAAATCAATTCAAAACATATACATATTAAGGACACAACAAAATATAGTTTATCATGCTAGAAAAGATTTACCAATAATAAAGCAAAGCATGACAACATATTGTTAAGGAAAGTAAAACTTACTTAGTGATTTAACTCAATGGAACCAAGCTTTAACTTTTCAAATGACCCTTTCATCCCTTAGCTCATTCTCCTTTGATTGGCCTCAAAACATCTCAAGGAGGGCCTAAAAATTGCTAACTTTTGGCAAAGGAATGAACTAGTATTTATAGCCAAAAAGTGCCCAACGGCTCTTCCCCGGTCGACTTGGCCTTCAACGGTTATAAAACTGACCGCTTGAAAAGAAGCCCAACGGATCTTTACCCGGTCGACCCGCAGTGGGCTCGGTCGACCAAGCACACTGCAGGTCGACCCAGGCCCAGGGACCAAATTCCCTTAAAATTCATATTTCAAGTATTTCTTGAAGGGAACTTTTGGGCCACTGCATCAAGCTTGGAAACATGGTTTAAATCAAACTAAGAGGATTAAAACCATGAAAACATAAAAAAGCCTAAATTGATTTGAAAGATTTAAAACATAGGCTAGCTTGATTTATAAAAATTATTTTCAAATCTAATTGCATCCAAGTTTAAAAAACAAAACATGCATAAATCAAGATTTCTACAAGTCTTAAAAATAATGTATGTATAAATCAAGATTTCAAGTTTTTCTAAATCAATGCATGTGTGTAAATTCAAATGATGCTAGAATGATAATGCATCCATCAAATTACAATACACAAAATCCCTAACAGCCTTACGGTTTTGCTTCTGATGAGCGTCAACTCATCAAAAGGCCTCATGCAAGGTAAGGGTGTAAGCTTTTACATATAATCTCATTCACTTTCCTCTCTATAGTCGATGTGGGACTTCGGGGCGTCACATTCCACCCCTAATTGGGGCTGCACGTCCCTGTGCAGTAGCCTGCTAGTCCTTGTAGCCTGCAACCCTCTTGGCCCGCCCACATGGAGACCCGCCCACTTGCATCAAGCCACGACAGGCTACAGGGACGTGCAGGGTTGAGGCCCATCAGAAGTAAAACCGTGAGGCCGTGGGTCAAAGCGGACAATATCATACATACGTGAAGGGTGAGGCGTTACAAATGGTATCAGAGCCGACTCTCGACTAGTTCGAGTGTGGGTCCCCTGCCGTGGCCTGGTGCAAGTGGGAGGGTCTCATCTTCAAATGTAGGGCTCATTTATAACGTTGTGAATTATCACTGGAGGTTGAGCAAATGCAGGGTAAGGTAGAGAATTATTGAGCCATATTTTGTGTGAATTTGCGACCATGCGAAACATCAATGTTTCTCCTAGATACAATCCTTGTACTAGCAGACTTTGATGTTTTTGCTCTTCATCAGTTGGGCTTCAGCGATGCTATATTTCAACATTTAAGAAACTGTTAGATCTCTTTTACAAAGTAATCTGCCTTACCATGGACTGCGGTTATGGTTTTAAGCATTGTGTTTTTACCATTATGTAGCAGTCACTGAACTGAGCTATTTTTGGGCGAATTTGCAACCTTGTAAGTATGCTTTGTTTATTTTGTTCAGCATTTGGTTTTTATGGCTGTGCCGCTATCTTACAGTCTATGCAGTTGTATGGAATTGGGTTCCCCCACAAAGTTGATCGAACCCATTTCTAACGAACTAGCGGCATTGAAGACTATGGATGAGTGAATGGGTTGGAATGTAGGATTGAGAGGGAGGGAGACCTTGTGTTAGATTGGCAAATGGAAGGAAACTCCATCATGAGATAGATGGACATTAAAGAATGGAAGAAATATGGGAAATGCAAACTAAGGATGCGTTTGTGCATGCATAGTACCTCGGAAAGAGGGAGGCAGGGTGCCGTGTTTTGAGGATTTTCGCGATAGTTGTTTGGTGCAGCTAGTAAAGGAGCCTAGTTTTTGTGTAGTGGCAAAGATCCCAGTCTGCCGGGGACGAGGAAACTGCCCTTTTCTTTTTTTGCAGACATGCATGAACACACCAGGCAACATCCCCTATTATGTGCCCCCAATTATATGCAAGGGAGATTAGACCAAAGTAAAGAAAGGGTTTCTTTACTCTATCCATAGATGGGGCATTTAGAGACAATATCCATGTGGGCCTTGAACATGAAGGGCCTCATGTGGGCCAACCTGGATGTAAAGGTGGGCCTACATTGGACACAGTACAGTTGAAAATAACATGGCTGTAAGCATTTCAACCTAATTAACGCAAACACATATACTAAAATGCTCACTTACGCGGTATAATGAACAAATACTATATGAAAATGTTGCGAAAATGTTGTTACAAAACTCTTCCTAGAACTATATCTTTCAAGAAATTCTAATCATATCTTGAAAAAGCAACTACATAAAACTACCAAGTGTAAATTACATATCTTTTCGATGTAGTCAGGTATAATATTCCTTTGAATGATCAAACTAATTTAGTATTGTACCAAAACGAAGCAGGGCAGATTATAAAAAGGTGCATAACAAATTTTTGGATGGCTGTGGGCTTGGATTCCCCTTGTGTCCAGGTTGGTCTTGACTCATTTATAGCAACCATGGGCGCGAGTATATATGTGCTTAATGGGTCAGGCCTGGGCTTTTGAGTAGATACTGCTCAGCAAATGGCCTGGACTCAAGCTCAGGCTTAAGGCCCGATGGAATCTATAGTAGGGCCATGTATGTATTTCATGTTGAAAGCGGGATACATGTATATCTACTCTAATTTGATTGAAAGGTGAAAAGTAGTATTAACTTGTGCATGAGCACATTTCTTCTAGAACCATTGTAGCCCTTCCCCTTCCCCTTAACCCACAAACCCCCTTTCCTCCTTCCAACCCTTCTCCTAAGGCCCTATCATCAGATGATCTCAACTGCTGATCTGGTTTCCCCACCATGGATATGGATGGAGATGTGGGTAATTATTTTTTTATTAAAATCATTAAGCACTAGAACCTAAAAGTCTTTATAATAAAAAGTACAACACTTATATCAACTGGCCTATTAGCTCAGTTGGTTAGAGCGTCGTGCTAATAACGCGAAGGTCGCAGGTTCGAGACCTGCATGGGCCACATTAAATTTTAATTGTTTTTTTTATATCAAGCAAAATATTTATTATCTTTTCATGATCTTAAAATTCTTTAACAAAAATAAGAAATTCCACCGGTAAAAGAGAAAGAAGAAGAATCAAATTATTGTTTTTTTTAAATACTATATATCTATTATAATTTATAGTGCTTCTACAATATTCATTTGATCTAAATATATAAAGGGAATTTGTATATAAATCTATATTTTTTGAAAATTGGTATTTTTTCACCTTTTTGAGATGCTTACATACATATGTGTATTCTACAATACAATACACAAATAGATAACATTATAAAAACAATAATTAATCATCTAATATCTAACATATTACATTCCAAAAACAAATTTAACAAAAATGAAAAGAAAAGATTTAAAAATACCTTGTGATTGATAGAAAGAGAGCAACGAAAAGGGAAAGGAGAAACTATTTGATTAAAGTCCATTTTCCCCCCTAATATCCACTATTTCATGATGTCATGTTCTGCAACATTTACATTATATATGATTTTTGTTAGAGAGAGAGAGAGAGAGAGAGAGAGAGGTTGTTAGTGTTTAACCTATCCTTTTATATATATATATATATATATATATATATTTTAAAATTTTTAGAAAGATAAGTAGTTCACATAATATAGTGGCACACTCAGGCAAGTCCCTAGCTATTAGTGTTACAGTCATATCTTAATCATTTGTTGCTTTTGTGGAAGGAATGTGCCTTACCAACAAGCTACCTATTATCTTAACTAACAAAAAATGCCCATGCTAAGGTCAGGCCTTAAAAATATATATATATGAAGAAATCTTTAACTTCAAAATACATTTTTAGTAGTATTAGTTATTTTCATTCATTTTGAGGATATGGACAACTGTTAGTTTAAAAAAATTAAGAAAATAATTACTTTTAATTAAATGACATTTATGTTACTATTCATTAAAGGGCATTGTCATTAAGAAGGAAATTAAGAGAGAAACTAAAATAAATCTAAGAAAGGAAATGATAAAACTAAGCATAAGATATTATAAATGAATGAAAAGAGCAAAAAAAGAATATGAAGAGAGATGCACTAAAGCATAAAAAGGAAAGTAGAACCATTAAATATTTGGAGAAATGTGGAAGAGTAATGGAGGAGTCATTATTAAATAGAATAAAGATAAGTTACATAACTAAATGGTAAAAATAAGTTGAGCGGTCAAAATCAATTAAACAAATTGAAGCTAATTTCTCAATTGAAATCAGTTACTTTCATATATATATATATATATATATGAGGGTATTCAAGTAAGGGACTCCTCTTTTTGGGGAGGTTATAAGTACAAGCGTCCCTTTTGTACTTGAAACCTCTCCAAAAAGGGGAGTCCCTCACCCACATGGTGAAGGAGTCCCTCACTTGAATATTTCTTATATATGTATATGTAAGAACTTTCCATGGGGCCTAACTGTGAGTCCCATTTGGGGATGGGACCAAGGGGGATGAAAAAATCTATGTGAGACCACTCTAAGTATCAAGCTTGACCCAACCCCATGCCCTTAACCCCTTTATTTATGACCTACGAGTTTAAAGGCTTTATATTAAAAAAAATATATATATATTTAACCCTCAATCCAACAGTTTAGTCCATTTGGATGTGTGCTAATCCTTAGGATTATTAACTATTAGGTGGGTCCCTATTTTGTGCATTGTTTAGATGGGTTGCTATGTGGGCCCCACCAATAGTTATCACGGAAGCACGGTTCTGATGAGCAGGGGTCTCCTAAGCTGCAACTTAGCTTATCCTGAGCTGGAATAGTGCTGGTCTCACAAATCAAATTTGATTATAACTATTTTTTGCATAATAGAATTGAAAAACCAAGTTCTGATTGAATTTATCTTGATTTTGGAGATCATCATCATGCAAAAAACAACGATAATCGACTTTGATTTCTGAGACTAAATATAAGGCTATTCTGAAGTTTCCCTCAAATAATTGTTCTTTTTTTTAAGACTTTTCTCATATTCACCTAATATAAAGTCAATAAAATTAAATTTATTTTTGAAAACAATAGATAAAAATAAAATACCAAAAATTCTTCCTTTCCCACTCCAATATTATCACAATTCTCTCACAATATTTTTAAAGTTTGAAAATAATACAATTTTACCCGGGAAATACCATTTCAAGTAAGTACATATGGCGGGAACGGTTTTTTGAACTCTCTCTTCTCTCTATGAAGCCAGCAACTTTCAAAATTTCAAATATCTCCAACGCTAATGTGGAGAGGCATTTCCAAACTCTCCAAGAGACTTGTTCATCATCTCTCCCTCATTCAAACTAAACCATCAAACCCTCTTCTTTCCCAACCCCATCAAAACCATTCCTACCTCTCTCTCTTAGAAAGATGCAAAGACATGAAAGAATTGAGGCAAATCCATGCCCAAATGATCGCCCTCGGCCTCATTCGCTACACCTACATCACCAGCCGAATCCTCGCATTCTGTGCGATATCCGAAAATGGTGATTTGGAATATGCACGCCGCATCTTCGACCTGATTCAGATGCCCACCATCTTCAATTGGAACGCCATGATCAAGGGCTACTCGAGAAGCGCCCAACCTCAATTGGGCCTGTCGGTTTTTGCCCGAATGAGGGCTGAGCTAGTCCTGCCCAATATGCACACCTTTCCATTTGCGATCAAAGCGTGTGATGGGTTGAATTCACTTGCTCAGATTCATGGACAGGTTGTGAAATTTGGCTTTGATCTTGATGTGTATGTGGTCAGTTCTTTGATCAACATGTATTCGAAGCACGATGTGGGTGTTGCTCGCCAAGTGTTTGATAAAAGTCCGAATAAGAATGTTGTCTCTTGGACGAGCTTGATTAGTGGGTATTGTGTCCAAGGGCAAGTCACTGAAGCTCGTAAGGTTTTTGATGAAATGCCTGAAAGAAGTGATGTTTCTTGGAGTGCCATGATTTCGGGTTACGTGCAAAACAAATGTCACACTGAAGCGATAGAGCTGTTTCGTGAGTTGAAACAGAAGGCACATTTGAGGCCCAACCGGTCTGTTTTGGTGAGTGTTCTCAATGCGTGTGCTGGTCTAGGGGCATCTGAAGAGGGGAGATGGGTTCACTCTTACATAGACGAAAATGGGTTTGAATACGGACCCGAGCTGGGAACCGCTCTAGTCGATTTCTACGTGAAATGTGGCTGTGTAGAAAGTGCTCAACAAGTTTTTGACAAGATGCCCATCAAAGATGTAATGGCTTGGAGTGCTATGATTGTGGGTCTAGCCATTAATGGGCACAGCGATTCAGCACTAACCCTTTTTGCAGAGATGGAGAGAACCAAAACCAAACCAAATGCCATTACCTTTATCGGAGTCCTTAGCGCCTGTAATCATGGAGGACTAGTTGACAAAGGGTGGGATTATTTCAAAGTCATGAGCAACGTTTACGGCATCTCTCCATCTATTGAGCATTACGGGTGCATGGTCGATCTCCTGGGCCGTGCGGGGAGAGTTGCAGATGCGGAGCATTTGATCCACAGCATGCCCATGAAGCCGGATGGCGTGATTTGGGGGGCTCTGCTTAATGGGTGCCTAATCCATGGGCATGTGGAGTTGGGTGAAAGGGTTGGGAGGCATCTCATTCAGCTGGAGCCTCATCACAGTGGGAGGTATGTGCTTCTGGCAAACATGTATGCTAGTATGGGTAGATGGGAGGGTGTGGTCAGTGTAAGGAAGATGATGAGGGAGAGGAGAGTGACAGCAGTCCCTGGCTGCAGTTTCATTGAGATCAATGGGGTTGTCCATAGATTCCTTGTGGATGACAAAACCCATTCCAAATCAGTTGATGTTTACAAGATGTTGAATGATCTTCATAAGGAAGTGATTTCATCAAACTATGAAAAGATGATGGTTCAAACTATTTTAAGTTAAAGATCTTTATTTGCTCCATGTCTTTGATACTAGGTAGTAACAAATGTCTCTAACATTGGAGATGTGTGCATGTACATCAATGTTTAATGCACAGCTATCAGAAGAGAGATTGAACTGCAGATGCGAAGTGGTATAGACTGGGGCATATGTAAAACATGAAGGAATGTAATGATAAATGTTGGAGAAATGAATGAAGTAGTGAGCTGTGGGATATGAGAGAAATTTGTGAGGCAATTGAGAAATGTGAAACAAATGGAGAGCATTTAAGAAGCGACTACAAACAAACCTATGAAAAGTGAGAACACCATAAACATTTAGATAAGTGGAAGTGAGGGTTTGAATCAATCGTAGTTGAGCCCCACAGTACAGATATGCCTTTCCTGAGGAATTTGCCTTTATATGCTGATCATCATCATCATCGTCAAAGCCTTGTCCCAACTATGTTGGGGTTGGCTACACGAATTCTGTTTCGCCCTTATACAGTATGAAAAATGATATAGGAGTCAGTTGCACTTACATAAAGCTTCCAATTTGTTTCGGATTTGTGTGGGAAGCGAGATTTGATGGTTCTTCCCTGTTTCTTAGATAGTTCTCTTTCTTGTAAAATACTCCTCTGCGGTATATACTTGTGTACTTCCTATCTAGAGAGAGACCAAGCCAGCCACACCAACAAAGTGGTGTCAGATGTAACCTGGCTCAACTTTATCAGCACTCAACGATCTAAGCACAATCACATCAAGGTACAAGTTGATCAAGATTGTTTGAAAGTAATCTAACACTGTATCGGCAGAGATCAACCATGTGTCAGATCAGCCCAATTACTGGTCCTAACTCCTAGTCTTTGTTGGAGGAGGGAATTATGATTTTTGGAGCATCAAGAGTTAAGACACTACGTAAATCTCGAGATTTATTGGAGATGATTGGAAGATGGCTATTTGACGCCCAAGGATGATGCCGCTTTGCCTTTTTACAATGCAAGAGAAGTTCAAAGAGTACAGACAGAATGATGCAAATGCTTTGTTTATCATACAATGGGCTTTGATGGTGGATCAAATGAAGAATGGATTTCAAGGAAATGCCAAGGTACTCACTATCAAACTTCAAACTCTTAGAAGGCAATTAATAATTTTCAAAATGAAAGATTCTGTTAATTTAATGAATTCAGGAAGTTATCTTCTACTATTAATGTCGCTTTCCATCATGAGGTTACATCCGTCAACTCTATGGCTGATGCTTAAGTAAGGGGTTGAGGGGTTGTCTTCGGTGGTCCACCTTCTCTCAGTTTTTTTGTGCTTTTGCTCTTTGTTGTTTTCTTCTTAACAAGAATTTTTGTTACCAATTACAATAAATAAATAAATAAATAAATAAAGATTCTGAATCTACCAAGGATGACTTCTTCAAAACCATGGGCATAGTTAATGAAATGAGGGGGTATGGTTGAAGAACCACTGATAAAAGAATAGTGGTGAAAGAGACTTGGGCCCTGTTTCTTTAGTGGAATTTCTGCCAGGAATTCCTGGACATGATGTGACAGGTTGTCCCTTGGAATTTCTGAATTTCATGTTTCTTTACTAACATTTCTGGATTCCAGCCAAATGAAATGTCTCTTAGTTAGTATGATTGAGAAACACAAGATATTTGTAGAGAGAAACCAAACTACACACATGGTTGGTAAAGGCCACCTTTTTCTGAAAACAATTATCCATTTCCCGTATTATCTACATGTATCAAATAATTGAGTTGCACCATTGTATTGAAGTGCCAATGTCATCTATATTTCAGACCTGTCATCCATATCAAGAGCATGATCATAAAATCTCAGGAATATATCGTCTGCAGTGATTTTATTGAGAATAGCCAATGGAAATTTATGAGAGTACAAGCAATGATATTGATTCAAATTAGAAAACCTAATCACACTCATAATAGTAAACCAAATCACATCATAACATTACCCTAATGTAATCCAAATCTAACCTAAGATGAACTCATCCTCATTGTAACATATCTAATATTCTTTAGAAAATTCTCTGTTACTCCTTCGAATTGAATGGTCATTTCAAGAAAGGATCATGTGATTGATTGCAGTAAATAAACCCTTTTTAATCTCAATTGATGTATTGACAAAATGTCCATCATGAGATCACTGTCTCTCTATTGAGTCCATTGTGTCGCATTATTACTGTTGCTTGCATCCTACTATTTTTTAATATGTTGAAGCTGCCCATTAGATCACATCTGTTATGATTTCTCCAAGAAACTATGGATCATTTGGCTTGATCAGAAATGGCAAGACCATAAGACGATGCAATCTTTCCATTATACAGTGTGACCTTAGATGAACATATGGGAATATAGAGATCATTTTTGAACCATTGGATTACCTTGACTGTTCTATATGTAGATCTCATTTTCATAAGGGTAAAACTAAAACAGATTGAACAATGAAGTCCAAATGAGTTGGATTGGTCAATGTGCATCCACATTCATGCCTCGAGTGCTACTGCTGAAAAAGTACAGAACATGGAGTGGTTCTCATGGGCCCGGCCAGGCCGAGGCATTTCCTGGCCAACTGACTTTCGAAATGCAGGCCTAAGCCCAACACAGGGCTGCCCATTTAGTCAATCACATCGGGCCGGGCCGGGCCGGGCTTTCCATCACTATTTTTGGCTTTTTAGTCTCTTGTTTGGGTTAAAAAGTAACAAAACTAGGGTTTGGCGTCAAGCTTTCTATCACTTATCCCAGCCTTGCCCATTTATTGACTAGGCCAAAAACTTTGATCTAGGACAGGCACGAGTATACTTAAACACCATGCAACAACCCGGTCCAAGCAAGGTTGGGCCTTGGTCGGGCCTGAGGTGGCCCAGCCCTTGAGCACCCCTAGTTTTCATTGCATAGAGTGTTCTTTCATGTGTGTTTGGGCTTATACACAATGCAGTGTTGTATAAACCCTAGGACCTTATTAGAAAAAGGGATTTTGCCCGTACAACCACCCTTAGACCCATTGATGAAAATATCGGCCGTAGCGGTGGCCACCGTCACGCTACGGTCAATTTATCGACCATCGCACCCATAGCGGCCGATACGCACCGATACATTACATATCGGCCGCTACAAACAATCAAATGTAAAAAAAAAGAGAGCCTATGTTGGCTCAGGGAGAGGAAGAGGAGGAATAAGGGGGAAAAAAAGGGGGACAACAGCTATAAAAACATACCAAGAAGCAGCATCTTGCAGCAGCAACATCATCACGCAGCAGCACCAGCAATGCAGCAGCAGCAGCAGCACCACCACCACCAGCAACAACATCACTGCCAGGCAACATTGTCTCCTCTCCTCTTCTTCTTCTTCTTCATTGTTTTTTTTCTTTCTTCCTCTTTTCCTTCTCCTCTTCTCTGTCTTTCTTGAGCCTTGCTGTTTTGGGAAGAGAATTAGGGCATTAAAAGCCCCTCTTGTTTTTTCTTTTCCCTATAACTCTTGAGCCTGCTGTTTTGGGAAAAGAATTAAGGCATTAAAAACCCCTCTTGTTTTTTCTTTTCCTTTTAACTTTTGAGCTTGCTCTTTTGCGAAAAGAATTAGGACACTGTTTGATTACAAACACGAATATATGTGGAAAAATATAATCATTACTACTAATTTCTATTCAGACAGCGATAAAGGACCTCATAATGAGGGCACTACTACGCCCCATTTTCTTACTTACTTTTGCAAAAGAACCACATTTTCTTTCATTTTACATTTGTTTGGATTTTCTGAAATTTTTTCAAATTTTTTGGGTCATTTTTTCAAATTGCGCCGCTATGTCGCTACGTAGCGGTAACGGCCCGCTGCTATTGCTATTTTTATCTTTGCTTGGACTTGACATTTGCCTCTCAACGGTTAAAGTTTAGCAAACTCTCCATGTCATGTCTTAAGCTTTGTGATATCCTAAGGCCATGCTACATCATACATATCATGCTATGTGATATCCTACATCCATTAGATAAAAAAATACACCTTTATTGTAGAAACACTGATATGAGAAATACTTAAATTTCAACAGTTTTGAGACAAGTGCTAAGTCTAAAAGCAGCTGTAATGTCAAAATCTTTTAGGAGAGAAAAAAAAAAAAAAGTAGGCACGAGACCTTTGGCATAAGGCCAACAACATTGATTTGTAAGGCCCGAGACGAATTGCTTGAAAAGATCATAAGGATTGCCCCACAGGACCCTGGGTAGGCGATGGAGAAGATAAAAGAACATTGGGAAGTGGAAAAACGCAGGATCATATCCGTCTTGATCACTGCATCCTGCTGAGCATGATCTAATATTATGATAAAATTTTGAGACTACATCATATCTGCCTTGCAGATAAAAGTATTAATTCAAACTAGAAAATCTAATCATAGCTATAAATAGAACCAATATTCCAAAATCTAAGTATAATTCAATTCGAGTGCGGTTATCTTATTTGTCCGAAACAAGGAGATACTGTTTCATCCAAATCCACATTCGCCAACTATGTAAAATTTTTCGTCCGCTAATGGACCCTTTCAATTACTATTTTGAAATGAAAAGCTCAATTCATTTTCTTAGAAACAGGAGATCTAGACTCAATTCTATTTTAACATGAACTCAACTTCATCCTATTATACTCGAATATTCGCTATTACATGAAAATGCAATAAACCAAAAACTTGTGAAACGCCCCATGTCATTCATCTGTACTGTAGAACCCCATGTGGTGGGTGAGTGGAAAAGGCCAAAACTTCCACCTCGTAAACACCGACTCTATCTCTCTCAATGCCCACCGTTACTCCCCTCAAGACCAACCAACCAGCATCACTTGTGCCGTCATCTTCTGTCCTCTTCTCCATCCCTTTCCTCCTCCTCCTTCCCCTTCTTTCAAATATCAATGCATCTCTCTCTCTCTCTCTCTCTCTCTCTCTCTCTCTCTCTCAGAGGGAAACCCAGTTGAGAAAACATGTCTGCAAGGGTCCTCACGACTGGCCTTGCAGGATCTGGGCATCAAGGGCTGAGACCCAACTCCCAAAAACTTTTTCCAATCAGGGATTCTATTGGGTGGGCTAAGAAAACTGTATCTAATGGCTCCAAGACACACTGCATGAAGGTAACCACTCATGCAAACCAATCTTAAAGCAGCTCAGTAGCATATCAACCAGTGTTATCTCTTTAAACAAATTGTTTTTTTTTTTTTATCATCTTTCATGTATGTTTGTTGATTTTTATAGACTTGGAATCCTATCAACAACAAGAAGTACGAGACGCTGTCTTATTTGCCTCCTCTTTCAGAGGATTCCATTGCCAAAGAGATTGATTACATGATCTCCAAGGGATGGATCCCTTGCTTGGAATTTGATGAGGTATGTATACATACATATTTATATTTTATCCTCCTCCAAGTTCAATATCATGATTCTAATGATGTTACCATATACACAATATGTAGGATCTCAGACCCCACTACCCCACTTTTTAAACCATGAACAAAAAGTTAATGATCATTGATGAATTGTTCATATTTCATACATGTTTGTTTAAGATTTAAAAATATGGTGTTTAATTTGTGTTGAAGGTGGGCCATGTTCATCGTAGCAACAGCCAGATGCCTGGTTATTACGACGGTCGATATTGGACGCTGTGGAAGCTGCCAATGTTTGGATGCTCGGATCCATCCCAGGTCCTGAGTGAGATCAATGAGTGCAAGAAGACTTACCCAAATGCCTACATTCGCTGTTTGGCCTTTGACAACATCCATCAGGGCCAGTGCATGTCCTTCGTCATTCAAAAACCCCAACAGTAACAAATAATTCAACTCTCAATTGAACTTTTCTTTCCTGAAATGAATGAGGGTTGGAAACCTGTAATAAGTTGCTGGTGATGGTGTTTTTTTAAGGCTATTGTGGGACCTTTTGATATCTGTTAAGACTTTACACAATTTCACTTCTTTTTGAAGTGCATGGATAGTTTCTATATTCAATAAATACATGGTTTGAGGCATGCATGCATGATTTTGGCATGATTAGGGCCCAATTTGTGTGGGGTTTACTTGAATCTATAATGCGGATTAGGGGTTGGCCAAATTTCATTATGGCAATATCATACTAATCCTTGATTCTTAGGCCCCAAGTAGAATGAATGATTTCTTTTCCTGTGATTTTTTCAATGTGTGAGTTAGGTTTGAATTCATAATAGTAGATAGGCCCATACTCAGTAGCAAATGGGTATTTGAGATTATATGACTATCTGAAGTCTTAGATTTGGAATAAAGCGAGTATGGAATCTATTTTTGTATACGGAAGAAATTCAATCCGTATATATTTCTATCCAAGGATCTAGATCCAGGAGAATTACATTCATATATTATAAAATATATGTAAGTGTTAATGGTGTATATAGATTGAGTTATATTCAAATTTAAGAGTTCATTTAGGTTTAATTATATATCATTCCATAACCACAATTGCATCTTTGGAAAAAATATATATTTTAGAGCTTTTTCATCCAATTTCTCAGATGGTACACATGGGCATGTCAAATGAGTTGTGCCCGTAAAATCCAATAGTCTGAAATGGATAGAGTGTAAATTCTTTTTTCCTTGTTTTTAAAGAGAATTCATTGCTATAAAAAAGAAGAAAAGGACACCACAATACAAAAAACAGACCAGGCATCACTGATCACACCTCAAAAGGACTAGATCCCCCAATTTTGCCAAGGTTGTGAGCAACATTTTAAGCCCTAGGGCTTGTTTGTTTGAGAGCATTTCTAACGGGGAGTTCCTCTGGTTGAGAATTCTTGACAAAATTGCGGAGGTAGTCCTTGGGATTTCAATATTCTCCGTTTGATTGGGTTTTTTTTAGCCCAAAATTTGATGAGTTGGCTAGATGAAAAGTTACTTTAGCCTGCTAAATTCTCTGAATTCTAGAACTCACAATTCTCTTTTGTCATTAGCATTTTGGAATTCCACATCTTGGAGGACAGGATTTGGATCGAATTCTCCAAATATTCCAGCCAGCATTTCCAAAGTAATAGTCTCAACAACGCATTCATTTAAACCATTCAGGCTTTAATAAAATAAAATAAAATAAAAAAAAAGAGCCATGGAGCAAATTAAGACTTTAGTGGATATTGACTTTTGGTTTGCCCTCACTTCAATTTCTTTGGCAAAAAGAACTCTAAGCCCATTGATTGCCCATGCACCAACAATAACCCCTCTAAAGACAAAGGCAAAAACCAAAGGCAGGCATTGGAGAAAACGAAGGCAATCTCCTCTCCAATCCTGTTCCCAAGCCCAGGTGGAACAGAGAAAATTTCTAGGGGAGGCCATCATACTCTTTTTTTTTTTTTTTTTTTTTTTTTTTTTCTTTGGTGGCGCCGGGGGGGGGGGGGGCGCATACGTTTAACAAGAAGGATTACAATTTGGGATTATGAATTTTCCCTTTATAAACAGAAAGTTGTTTCTTGATCTCCCTTATATATATATATATATATATATATATATATATCAGAGCTTTTTGGGCTGAACTAATTCCTCCGGATCAAGAGAAAAGCCAGGTAAACACCCCTGTGGCACCAAGGTAGTAGCACTAGTGAACTCAATATTCGATTCCTGAAGAATGGGGCAAGACCTCTGACTCCGGAAGAGGGAGGAACCGTGGTCCTGACCACTTAGCCAACCCCTTGGGGTTAAACACCAAATAGTCACCAATACCCAAGCTTGCAAATGAGGATTTTTGAAAGGGATGAATTGGGTGATCTCCATCCATGCACCTAGACTACCATTCAGCAACACTACCAATAGTTAGAATATTGCAAGGGAAATAGACTCTACTGCGAGCCGATAATTCGTTGTGGGGCTCACAAAGAGATAATTCGGGCCATTCAAGATGAATTACATCCCCCTTATATCTAGAACGCCATGTTTCAAATCAAAATGAAAGGGTCCCACATATGATTGATCATATGACGGAAAGTGTGATTAACAGGGTCCCACATATGATTGATCATATGACACAAACTGTGATTAACTCCATATCAACAATGTGTCAGGTTGGTGTCTAATCATGTATCTGTCTTGTGATGAGTTGGCGGTATGACCCACTTCTTTTGAATTAAAACTTTAAATTCTATATATAGAGGAGATGAGATTACCTTGAGAAGTTTGGATTATCTTTGTGTGGGTGCCACATTGGAATTCAGGAATTTATTACACAGTTTTGTGTAATAGCTGCAATAGGGATTCAGATTCCACTCCACATAGGAAATTCACGTGTGGAGAAACACAACTAGCAAAATAGGCAAAATAGGCGTTTATGTTAGGGTTAGCCTATTTGGGTTTGGATGACAGCTGGCTTGGGCCATACAACATTCGAATTAATAATTGGCTTGGGTTGGTCGACGAAATAAGCTCGGACCCGTGCACAAATAAAATTCCTTCCCTGAATGGCAGGCCAAACCATTGCTAACCTGGTCCATTTACAACCTTAATGCGTGCAAACAAAGTTTTCGTTTTTTCATATTTGGTCAGATTTATTAATTAGTGAAGTGAAGTGAAGCATCACTTCAATATACAAAAAATGAAAAGGAGGTCAAATAAAAAAGTACTAAATCTCCAAGAGCCCACTTCTTTATACGAAAGAAGTCAAAATTCTATTCTCTCATGCCACTAATTCATAAAAAAATCATAACATTATCTTTAATTTTTTTCATTTAACACCTTTTTATTTGACTCTTGAATTGGTCATTCACTTTATAACACTATATAAGTAAATTACCCGAACAACCTTGCTAGAATGCGAGTGTCGTGGTTATTATTCATAACGTCACCGGATGCAAACCTGTCCCAAAAGCTTCCACTGTGGGCTGCCATTTCCAAGTAGATCAATAAAATGGGTCAGCTCAGTTTGGATCCATAGTCCTCCTCAACCTGAAAGATATACCCAAATCTGACAGGACTTGCCTTTTGTACTGGAATTCAGGTTTATGATTGATAAACGGATTGGGTTTGGGCTGGATTTGTTACTATGGAGGTCAACCCAAGCCAAAACCCGACTTGACCTGGCCTATCACCACCCCTGACCCCTAGAAATGGTCAAACGCGTGTGTTCTTGTGTGCACACGTGAAAATTGATTATTTATATGATTATGTAACTTGCTACATTACATGATTATGCAACCAGGAAAGGATAAAAAAACATGTCATCCCAAGAAAGCTAGTCAAGGATGTGTTACATATCATCTCTTATTCACTCGAAAGTTGTGTAACAAAAATCCAAATGCCTTCATTTTTAAGCATACTGCTTTACATCCAACAATAGTTGCAATTGTGCAAGATATGTCAGAATTCACTCCAATTACAGCTTTTTAACAGCTTTTTACTTGAGTGGTGAGGAGCGTTAGTTCTTACTTGGGTGCTACGGGTTCGAACTTCAGATATGCCACCTCTTCTTGTTTATGTCGGCTCATTTTCCACTTGTGGTGGGCTTTCTTCCCACTTGTACAGACATCTTTCTCACTTAAATGAGCTATCTTTCCGTGTGTATGCAGGCCTCTCTTGGGTCCCATCCCCCTTGGCTGGAGTACTAAAAAAAAATGTCCAAACTCACTCTAATTATTGCTGTGCTCATATCCTCCTTCATCATGTGAAAGCTCGCAATCTAACTTAATATTATTATTTTTCTTTTTCCTCTAGATTGGGCTAATGGTTTACAAGTGATACTTGACAACTCATTATTTATCTATTTTAGTCATAAGTATTAGACATTAACTTAAATAATTGTCTAGATCATAATATGGGGTTGATGTTGATAGTAGATTCTTGATCTTTGGCCCATTATTTAGAGCCCAAATTCTTTATAAAATTTTAATAAAACCACTAATCTTGGTGGAACCTTTGACATCTACTTAGTATATAAGATTTTTTCGAGCACCTCTATTTATAGTAACTTGAAATCTTTTATGTAGGGATTAAATTAGATTTAATGTAATCCAGGTTTTGAAGTAAATTGTTAAAAACTCAAAATGTAATAATAAATTAAACCAGTTGTGGTGATTATGAATTTCAAACTTTGAGAGAATTAGAATTCTAGGCTCACTAATCGGCAAGAAAAAGTAAGGATAAAGGGAGAAGAACCATAGCATAATGCATGTCTTATTGGTGATTTGATGAGTTATCTTTTTTATTAGTACAATACCAAAATCCACTTATATGTTTTAAAAGTTCCACTCTTTATTAAGAGGGAAAACAGATTGTTGATGGGCAAAATGACAAAAAAAAAATTTGAGGAAGGGCAAAAGGATAGGATCAAAATATATCTATCATATCTTTCTTCTTACTTAAAAGGAAGGAACAAGTTGAGAGCGGACAATTGACCCCTCTCAACACCATGTACCTCCGCCCCTGAATGAATTTGTTCGTCTATATCTCGGCAGCCATATTATCAATGAGAATAACTTTAGCTGGAATGAACTTTGGGCCAAAGTTAATATAATGCGAGATATTAATTAAGTTAATATAATGCGAGATATTAATTTTGAGTGATTTGAATCTAGAAAAATAATTTCATCCCTATATATTGCCTGTCCATATTATTCTTATAGCAAAATTTACCATACTGTTTGAAAGATTTCATGCAGTAATTCTCAATGATTACTTTTGTCACAATTAAACAACTTGTTTGGCTTTCAAATACTCACATATTATATCTAATTATTGTATGAAGATGACTAACTTGGTCAAGTGCAATGATCAATATATCAAGCTAAAGATGGATTGATTTTATGTAGTGGAAGACATGCTCTGTGGCCGACACATCTTCTACCGGCAAAACAAAAAGGCCAAACATCTACAGAGCCCCACCCCAAGTTAAGAAATGATGAAGGGAAGAACAATGACTTAGGAGTTCGAAAGTCTGGAGCCTGAGCAAGCTTAGAGTCTCCTGAGGCATCAAATATATACCTGTGGGGCCTTCACTTGATGATCAGAAACATCAATCTGGTAGGCCCCACTGCCGATAGCATGATATGGAAAGAACCCAGATGGAATATCAGAATTAACAATCAGTTGCCCACAAATGGATGGTTAGCCTTAATGGGCGTCCATGATGAGACCCAAAATCAATATATATGTATTTATGATATAGTCAATTATATCAGTATATGGGCTGTGTTGGAGTTATTTTATTTTCACCTAAAAGAGTAGAATATTCATAGCCTACATTTATTGAATTGTTTCCACTTGTATTGGCACTTGCTGATGTAGATTCAACTTATTTCAAATTGGGTGTACAATCTTCAAAAAAAAAAAAAAAAAAAAGAGACACCTTCTATGCTTAGTTTAATCTGAAACAAAATCCTCCTTTATGTTGTCAATGGTGTTTATATCGTTCCAACTAAAAGATGCTGAAGAACTTTCAAATCTCAGCCACAGATTACTTCCTTTCCACCAACACACATATAGAACAAGGATGTGAGCTCCCTTTTCATAGCTTTGGACATACCCTTTAAAGTGGGATACGATTGGCACGGCCCCATAGGCTGGTTTTTTACTCATATGGGGTCATATTAGGAATGTGTTGGATGCTGGGATAGTTGGGTTGGTCATAGTTTTGGCTAATTCTGGACCTTTTATTTCCATGGGCTGTTTCTAATCTGGAATTTATGGAACTTGTGTTTGGAAAAATTCAAAATTCTATGACACGGTGGAATTTCTGAATACTCTTTTGTACTTGAACATCCAAAAATTCCACGGTAGAGTGAAGGGGCTGAAATTCTTAGAATTCTAAAAGTCATTTGATATCTTTTAGATAGTTGGAACTTTAATATGTTTGTGAAGAAACATTGGTTTTGCAAATGTCATTAAATGAGAAATTACATCTTGGTTTAAAAACTTTAACATGGCAAATTCGTAACAGAAATTTTATGAGAGATTCAGGACACCATATGATAAGAATGATCTATGTAGTTAAAACGTTGGACGTTGTCTATTTGGTCAGTTTAATCTGCATGATATAAGTGTGAACAGAGAGCATCATGCCAAATGCCAATGCCAAGCATTGAGATTGCTTAAAACCTATTCGTATTGAAACATATCCAATGATTATGTTCAAGGATTACGTGCCCATATTTAAAACCATTGGCTCTTTTGATCAATGGTAAGACTTCTTGGTTGCCCTTATCAAACTTTACATTTGATAAGGCTGAGGGCTATTATGGTTCCACAAAAAAGGGAGGGTCTTCAACAATCAACTGTTTGACCAACATCTCATACCCTCACTAACACCACTGCCTTTTCTTGCACGAAGTGGCAACTGACTGGAGGAGCTTATGATTTGCATCATTTCAGAAATGGGTATGTCAAAAGAAGCTTTTAAGCTGGTAAGGAGAGAGATGGCGACAGATGATATTATCTTAATTCCAGTCAAATCTTGGTCAAAGTTGGGAGATCAGTGAGGCCACCTAAAAGAGCCGAAAGTCACATGACAATCATCATTGAAAGCCAAATGGGGTTAGAGAGTTGGACATGAAATGACTAGATTTGACTTGAATCTCAGAGAGACCGACCACCCCCCCACACCCGGTTCAGAAAATCTCTTCCTTATATGTCTGTGTGCAATGCATGACAGTAAAAACACTCCACTTGACAGGGGATTTTGTTTTTATTCACCACCGTAAGCTATGGTTTTAATTTTTTTTTCTTGTGTTCATGTGTAAAAACATCTGTTGATGCCATCAAACCAAAAGAAAGGCTGACAAAAAGGGTGAATAGCATGGACAGATCCACGTTACCCCAGGCGCCAAAAAATTTGATTCCCAAATTTGGAAAGCATATACAAATTCCGGGAATATCACCCCAGTTCACAACTTCTTGCGTACATGGTGTTTTTTCATGGCCTGTTTTCAAAATTCTCTCGACCTAATTTATATTATAGGTAAAAGTTGATGTTAGATAAGCAGTGAGCTGTATAAGAACTTGAAATCTTGGTCAAATTTTGTATTTGTATAAATTGGATTGAATTCATTAGATTTCTGATGAAATTCAATTTTTTTTTGTTTTTTATATTTAAATACATGTTTTAATCATTCTCAAGGAGAGATTATATATATATATATATATATAACAAGGCTCTCTTAAGCTCAAGTTTATGATAAAATTTCGTAAGCTCGTGCTTGTAGAGTTCACCTTTGGTCCAACAAAATAGACCAAATATATGACCCTCCTAAATTGCACATGTCCATCAACTTTCGGTTAAATCATAATTTACTGGCCCGTTTGATTGACTATGTATCGATCCAAATTGACTATTAACCATTAAACTTTTGGTCTCATATGGAGATGATAGAAATCACGGTTAAGAGTAATTTTTTGCAGAGAGAAGGATCACAGGGAGTCCTTGAAATTTCCCCTACTCCCATCTTCATCCCATTAGGGTCCCCAAGTGGACCCCGCCAGTCACCACACACTTGAGCTTACCTAATATATATATGGGAGGCACTCCAATGAGAGCATCCCTCACCTTACTATGAGAGATAAGATGAGGTCCTCACATCCGTATCCAATTCCAACAACTTAAATGAAATATATATATATATATATATATACTTATTTGATTTTTTTTACTCGAAACTCTTATCTTTTCACATGTGGAGGACCTTACAAATGTGGGTGATTGTAGGTCCCAACGCCATGAATGGGGTAAAACAAAATAAAAGGCAGTTTTCTCTTTATATTAAAACCCACAAGCTAAGGTGATTTGACATTTATGATAAGACGCAAGAACATCTCATTGACAGTCTCTATCACATGCAGCCAAGAAGAACCCATCAATGCATGTATAAGTCACAGGCAGGATACCTTCGGAATCAAATGCCCCCATATATCATAAGATGAAATTCACCAGATCGATTGTTAGATGATTTCCTAAAAATCATGGAAATATCTTAACATTTTTTTTTTTTTTTGATAGATGATAATTCCCCAAGAACAATATATGTGATTCTAGCTGTTTGGATTGGACGTCCATCACATGGGCCCTCCTATGCATTGGGATCAATACAATTAAAAGCATGTACAACCTCGTTTGCTAAAATGACTCAACAAAAGAAGTTGAAAGACACATGCCCACAGTGTCTAATACAGAGGGACATGCAAGGAATCTCCTACACAGGGACTCGCACTTCATTTTGATTACACATAAGCTGCGGATTTAAATACAAATACGAATAGAAAAGGATTCTTGTCTCATTGTCCGGATACATAAATCTTGTCAGTGAAGAGTGAAAGAACATGACCCTCACTTGGTTTTTTTCCCTTTTTTTTTTTCCTTTTTTCTCAGCAAGTACTCAGACTCAGCCCAGCTCCTGTGGAAAGTCAGTTCCACACCATCTATTATCTCATCATGCAACTTGACAAAATGTGCAAATGTAAACTAACCTGTGCTCCACCCTTCAACCTCATCATTCTCGTTCTCCTCAATCTCTCCTCCTGTAGTTATCACTCCATGCCAAAGATAGGTGTCTGGAGAACTGTTAGACTAGGCTTTGCAGGTTGGAATGAATGAATAGATGTTGTGGCCCAGCTCCCATAACTAGAACTATCGTAACCACTCTCTGCCACAGTAGTAGCAGGACCAGGAGCAGCAACTGTAACACATGGGTTCTGCTGTTGAAAGATCCCACCATTCAAAAATGACCCATTGCCTTGATTGATGGTGGGACATGTTGAGAAATCTATGTTATTGTTGTAGTTGGAGAGGCAGTGAAGATTGGAACTGTTTGGGGAGGATTGGACCAAATTGGGTTTGTTCTTGGCATGTGACTGAGATGGGCTTTGCAATGCTAGAAGGGACCAGTAGTCTTGAGGGTCTGGTTTGATGGGCTGAGAAAAGGTGAGAGTGGACGGTTGAGATGCCATGGATAGGTCTGTTTGCTTTGACTCAGAGCTCTTATTGTCTGAAGAGGATGAATCGGACGGTCTGGATTTGCCCGATATGCCTCCGATGGGAAGATTGCTATTGGCAATACTCTTGACATCATAACGGCTCATGTCGAAGTTGGTCACTGCATTTAACCCCCTGAATTTAATGGCTGCAATGTCGTATGCCTCTGCGGCTTCCTCTTGAGTGCCTTCACATAAACCATCACTCAAATATAAAATCACATATAAATATAGGCACAACTTAGATTTAGTTAAAATTTACGTAATTCTACAATGTGCCTATCTCATTTTATGAAAACGAAAATTTTTAGCATTCCTAAAGACGAAGAGTTAAAATTATAAACAAAAGTTTACAAAGGTACATTTTTTTTAGACCTAAACCACCTCTAAGATAATATTTACATTTGATACAAGTTTTTTAAAAAAATGCCCTTGGCCTTGCTCCCAGACCTATGACTTAAATAAATTAAATACACTATCACAACAATTTATAACTTGCAGGTTCTTCATTATCATCTAAGCATTATCCAATCTATATCATCATTCTTATGGACATGGCACCACACATGAACCACCACAACAAAAGATGCAGCACACCTGTCAACTCTATATACGCAATGTACGGAGGATTATCATGTGATGATGATCAAACGGACGGTACAAAATCGACCAGACACCATGCATTGATAGTCTATCATGCAGCAAATGATGATGGTTGGTTTAGCACAACTATGATTATTATCCAAATAAACAGGAGATTTTAGACTTACTGAAGGTTCCCAAGTAGAGATCCTTGTTGCCTGCTACTCTTCCTATCCTCGCCTGCCATCGCCCATGTTGATGGTGCCTGCGAACACACTTCAAATCAGAAACAAAAATCCCACTTCACAGCAGCATTTTCTAACATTGACAACACTATCAAACCAACCGTTGGCGCATCATTCATACCTTGTAACTCCTCTATAAATTGAGGCACCTCTGGAAAACCCGCTACTCTTCCTGTAAATCAAAATCCATGAAATATAAGAATAGCCCATTTCATTTCAAGTCAGCTCCTATGTAATGCATTCAAAGAAAGAGAGCACTTCATTTACCTTCTGAGAGATGCCACAAACTCTTGCCTGGTCATGTCCTTCATCTCCTCCAACTCTTTCTCATAGTTTGAGATCTACAAAGAGAAAAGAAATGCGGTTACACCACTCGTTCAATATATAAGATCTCTTTTGTTTGGTGGAGAAGATGATGGAATCTGACCCACTTACCGGGAAGTTGGTGGTGGTGGTTGGACCCCAATACTTCAAAGCTGCAAGATCATAAGCTCTCGCTGCTTTCTCTTCCTTATCATACCCACCTTGTAAAAACAAATTAATCCATACACTACATCAACAACATACGCAAAAACAGAAAAAGCAAGGATTTTTAAGAGATTCCAATCGATTGTTCAGTTAGAGGAATTGAAAACTCACCCAAATACACTGAAATGATAATGGGTTTTCGATTTCCATGGCAGCAATCATAGAAGAGCAAAAACAACAACGTCAGATAAACGCAACGTGCGTATGTTAGCAAAAACACTGCTGGAGGAACTAAAGTACGCCGGGAGCGAGCGTGCTAAGATGCGCTCACCTTGTCTTCCTTTCCGGCTCTGACCCTCTCGCCTGCAGCTGTTGTCCCACAGGTGCGCCTCATATCGACCCGTCCATCTATGCCTGCGAAATTACGAAAATGCCATCAGGATTTCTGGTTTCCAGTTATGCCCTCGACCCGTTTAGATAATTACCGACCTGGTGACCCCTCTGTAGATGGACGTCCTCTGCCCAAACGAATCCGCCCCCTTCTTCCCACCCGCCGCCTCCGCCACCACCGCCCCCTTCACCCCGTCCGCCGTCAACCCACGCAAGAACCCGGCGGCAATCGTCTTCAGCTCGGAGTCATCATAGATCCCTCCAGCGTCGGATTCCGTCGCCGCCACCCCGAACCGCCCTACCGCCACGTTTCCTCCGCCGAGGAAGTCCTCCAGCTTCGGCCCCATGCAGAGCATGGAGAGCCCTCCGTCTCCGCCTGAGTCGTTTTCGAGCCTCTCAACTGTTCCTGTAATAAAAGCAGCAATGCAAGGGCAAAACGGTCAGAGTAGTCTTTTTGTTTATAGTAACTAGTGGAATACTTATGATTAGATGCTAATAATGGATTAGGGGGTTGTAAGTAACCATGATTAGAGGTGAAGGCTTCAAAGAGGCAGAGATTAGAGGAATCATTGGTGGGTTGGTTTGAGAGAGAGAAGGAGAGCCAGCTCTGCTGTGAAGAGTCCATGTTTTTACAGAGAGAGAGAGAGAGAAAGAGAGTAGGGGTATTTTGGGAATGAAGGAAAGATGTGAGGGATGGAGGAGGAGAGGGGAGGGAGATATAGAGAGAAAAGGGCGCCAAGAACGAGGATTGGAAAGGAAGGGAATTTTTAAATAAGTAAGAATTTGAGAATGGTCAGGTGGAGTACGTTGAATTGTGCTCCCGCAAGTGGTCAATGGGATGTGGGAATGGTAGTCAAAATGGATACCGTTACTTATGATTTTGATCTGCAATCTGGGTCTACCATGTGTTGGGTTTTTCTTTGTTTGGCTGATGATGCAGATGATTCATTCATCCAAGGATGTGAGGTCAATTTCATGGATTGGATTAGGGGTTCTGGGTCTGTTGGTGATCATATCTTGGATTCATATGACTAGGCTGAGCCTATCTTTGATAATGGATATTGGACAGCTCCTTGACAATTTTGCGGCCTTGTTTGTATCTTTTGGACTTTACAGATAAGGCTAGCTGATAGATCATAATTTGAGCAGTCATCTTCAATGTGGTGGACGTCCTATTTGCTTGGGATTACATACTTTTGGTCTCTCCTCAACTTGACTGTTACTTCATACTCAAATATTCTGAGTAATTTCGGAAATGAGAAAAAAGTTTTTCTCAATGTCAAGAAAAAGGTTAAAGAATAGAGGACAAAGATAAAGATAGCAAAAGAAGAAATATCTATATAAACATTTAAATCAACTTATATAGAGATGAAGGAATAAAATTCATGTAGTCGACGTAATAAAATTAAGACAAGGCCTTGATGATGATGACGACGATTCCTTTGTAAATTAACATGTCATTCTTTGTTACTCCATCCTAATTATTGAGTAACTCTCTCTTTTCTCTCACTATCTTATTAAAGTAATTCAGAAATTGTTAGCTCGAAATAATTGATGATTTTGATTGTAGTAAAAAAAAAAAAACAGAAAAAAAAAAGAAAGAAAAGAAATGGTTCTCTCCTTAAAAAAGATTATTCATCAAATGCTTAGGCTCTTATTTCCTATTAGTAACCCAAGATGGATAAAGATCTAATTGGGCTTTAGTTCTATTAATTAAGATTCCTTCATTCCTTAGACCTTCTGATGGTAGAGTAGAATATGGATTTCATCTTATCTAAAGAAAGAAAGCTTGCTCTATCCTTTGTTTCAAGCCATTTAATATAAAACTATAAAATGCCCACATATGAAAGGCCTATACAGATCATCAAGGGATATCAATGACATCAAGACACCATTGAATGATCAGGTGATGACAACTGCGCGACCATCCATATTAAATGCCTTGCCCAAGAGCATCATAAAGTTGGCTCCTTTAGTTAAATGAAAATGAGAGTTGGAAGGAGGGCTGCAGGTGGAGTCTTCTCATGGGCTGAAGATGCGGTCTTGTTCTGTCCTCACCGCTACAAAACTCAGAAGATGAGATGGAGAGTGAGATAGAGACAGAGCCTGAGAACTAAATAGTGAGGAAGATGAGAGAACACGTGCACACGTCACACGGGCTCTTATCATTTGGCAGCCGTTCCAGCATAGAGAGAAAAAATCCACACGTGGTTGCATATGTTGCGGAGTGGGTGGCAGGTAGGGACATACCCGAGAAGATGCGTGCCTCGTGCGCCTCATGTTAGTGGACCGCACCCACTAATCACTATCATCCCTTGCCCTTCCTGTGCACCTAACAGGGATGGAGCTAGCTTTGGGTCGAGTCTGGATCTCCCGTTTGGTCCAAATAAGGATAGGGGGTGGCGCATTGTTTTGTATTTAAAAGATGGATCTGACTTTTAAAGACGGTATCGGTTTTTAAACTCAATAAGTTCATGTGTCACTCCCTAATTGGTCCAAATAGAGGATCCGGATTCCTTTGGGTCCGATAAAAAATGGGTCGGGTTGGCCACATCAGGGGCCTACATTTTAAACTCAATTCATATTCGATCAAATCAAGCCCAACTCACATGACCCACATCTAATATAGGTCAACCAGTTTAATCCAACTCAAGCTACATATGCTTGGATTAAGTGAAATCTGTTTTGAAGGATAAAGCTATATCTGTAGGTTTAAAAAAAAAGAAAAGAAAAAAAGAGGCCAACACAAGCTCATATCATTTCATATAAAATAAATTATCAAGTACTAAGGTATTAAAATGTGCAGGTCAATACTAATGTGGCTAATTTATTTACATTAAGTGGGTGAATTTTAATCTGACCTGCTTAAATGCAGGTCAGATTTATATAACCCATGTCGTCCCATTTTCATTGTGGATTAGGTTAATTATATGATCAGTCAAATGCATATTGGAAATAGGTTGAGTCAGATTTTCCTACCCATACTCTCAAGCAGTCTCTGTGTGGTTAAAAACTTAGTAAAAGTTGGGAACATTGTATCCTTTGGACATTGATATATATAGTCTGATGCAAGCTCTTGAGCGACTGTCTCTCGTGAGAGACACTGTGAGAATTACCCCATTTCTTAAGCACGTGCGATCTGCTGGGATCAATTTGACCCAACATGAATTGGAGCAAGCTTAAATTTCATATACATCCACTGTTACGCGTCGTTGCATTAAAATTCTAAAAAGAATATTATCTTTTAAACCATTAAACTTGAGGTACATAGATCAAGGACTT
Source organism: Cinnamomum chago (assembly GCA_038049695.1). Lineage (NCBI taxonomy): Eukaryota > Viridiplantae > Streptophyta > Magnoliopsida > Laurales > Lauraceae > Cinnamomum > Cinnamomum chago. The sequence goes on along the minus strand of CP142458.1, from coordinate 67,379,068 downwards.
AAAAGGATTGAGATTTTGCACTCATTAGGTTTCATTTGTATCTTTCAATTGTGAAATCTAATATGGTTTGCAATTTAAATCAAACCTATAGATCTAAATTTATGCATTAAATAATATACGATCTCATAAAAATATATAAAGCGTACCTTACACCATGATCTTAATGATGAGCGAATCTCTTTCTCAAATAAGGTTTTCTCCTATTTCCCTTATCTCTCACTCAAATATGCGTGAGGTTGATGGTTACTTTTCAGATCTCGTAGGTTAAGGGAGAAAACCAGAAAATCATATATAAAGATAAGCCCTAGAGAGATTTCTTCCCATCAAAGAAATCTAATAAAAGTAAGTTTCATTAATTGCCTCAAATTAGTAAACAAGAGTCCTATTTGATGTGGGCTTACTAAAATTGAATCCAAGATAAACTTAGTAAAACCAAAAACCATAAGGGGAAAGTAACTTAAATTAATGGGCTCAAACCGTGGGTCCCAATAGTGTTGCACATGTGGTCATGAGGACCACTCACGTTTAACAATCTCCCACTTGGTTTGAATGACCATACATATGTGATCTCTCACTTGGTCATGATAACCACCAATATTCAATCCACCTTCTATTTTTATATTTATTTTGAAAACTATGTTTTATAAAATGACTCAACTTGGATTCAACAAATTTTAAAATCCCGACGAGTAGCCACTCATTTGGAAAAACAACTTAATCATTCTTTTTTATGCTAATTCTTATATACTATAACTAAATGAAACCAATAATGCAAGTCATGGTGGTCAAATATCAGTTTTGCGACATAATTCCTTCCATGTACTACAACATTAGTAATTTCATTTAGTCAAGTCATAAATCGAGGAAATTAATAGGAGTGGACTAAAAATTCCTATTTATTAGTCCAACTAGAATTTATCTTGCTTTTTAATAATGAATTAATTGTGCACATAAAAATAAGCAAGAGAGCAGAATCAATATTAATGAAAATTGATTAACAAAAAATGTGTAAGCAAATAGCATAAATCATTTCAACAACATACATTAAGATAACATAATGAGACCCATTTCTCTAACATGATCATTATAGGCCTTTGCCGGTAATGCTTTGGTCATAGGATCAGCAATCATGAGTTTTGTACAGATTTGCTCTATAGACACTATATCATCCCGAACATTCTATTTAACGGCAAGATATTTTAGCTGAAATTGTTTTGCAGTGCTAGAACTCTTGTCGTTGTTAGAGAAGCGAACAGATGAAGTGTTATAACAATAAATTTCCAGGCGTACCTTGTGCCATGATCTTAATGATGAGCGGATCTCTTTCTCAAATAAGGTTTTCTCCTATCTCCCTTATCTCCCACTCCAATATGCGTGAGGTTGATGGTTACTTTTCAGATCTCGTAGGTTAAGGGAGAGAGCCAGAAAACCATATATAAAGATAAGCCCTAGAGAAATTTCTTCCCATCAAAGAAATCTAGTAAAAGTAAGTTTCATTAATTGCTTCAAATTAGTCAACAAGAGTCCTATTTGATTTGGGCTTACTAAAATTGAATCCAAGATAAACTTAGTAAAACCAAAAATCATAAGGGGAAAGTAACTTAAATTAGTGGGCTCAAACCGTGGGTCCCAATAGTGTTGCACATGTGGTCATGAGGACCACTCACGTTTAACAATCTCCCACTTGGTTTGAATGACCATACATATGTGATCTCCCACTTGGTCATGATAACCACCAATATTCAATCCACCTTCTATTTTTATATTTATTTTGAAAACTATGTTTTATAAAATGACTCAACTTGGATTCAACAAATTTTAAAATCCCGACGAGTGGCCTCTCATTTGGAAAAACAGTTCAATCATTCTTTTTTATGCTAATTCTTATAAACTGTAACTAAATAAAACTGATAATACAAGTCATGGCGGTCAAACATCAATTTTGCGATATAATTCCTTCCATGTACTACAGCATCAGTAATTTCATTTAGTCAAGTCATAAATCGAGGAAATTAATAGGAGTGGACTAAAAATTCCTATTTATTAGTCCAACTAGAATTTATCTTGCTTTTTAATAATGAATTAATTGTGCACATAAAAATAAGCAAGAGAGCAGAATCAATATTAATGAAAATTGATTAACAAAAAATGTGTAAGCAAATAGCATAAATCATTTCAACAACATACATTAAGATAACATAATGAGACCCATTTCTCTAACATGATCATTATAGGCCTTTGCCGGTAATGCTTTGGTCATAGGATCAGCAATCATGAGTTTTGTACAGATTTGCTCTATAGACACTATATCATCCCGAACATTCTATTTAACGGCAAGATATTTTAGCTGAAATTTTTTTGCAGTGCTAGAACTCTTGTCGTTGTTAGAGAAGCGAACAGATGAAGTGTTATAACAATAAATTTCCAGGCGTACCTTGTGCCATGATCTTAATGATGAGCGGATCTCTTTCGCAAATAAGGTTTTCTCCTATCTCCCTTATCTCCCAATGCAATATGCGTGAGGTTGATGGTTACTTTTCAGATCTCGTAGGTTAAGGGAGAGAACAAGAAAACCATATATAAAGATAAGCCCTAGAGAAATTTCTTCCCATCAAAGAAATCTAATAAAAGTAAGTTTCATTAATTGCTTCAAATTAGTCAACAAGAGTCCTATTTGATTTGGGCTTACTAAAATTGAATCCAAGATAAACTTAGTAAAACCAAAAACCATAAGGGGAAAGTAACTTAAATTAGTGGGCTCAAACCGTGGGTCCCAATAGTGTTGCACATGTGGTCATGAGGACCACTCACGTTTAACAATCTCCCACTTGGTTTGAATGACCATACATATGTGATCTCCCACTTGGTCATGATAACCACCAATATTCAATCCACCTTCTATTTTTATATTTATTTTGAAAACTATGTTTTATAAAATGACTCAACTTGGATTCAACAAATTTTAAAATCCCGACGAGTGGCCTCTCATTTGGAAAAACAGTTCAATCATTCTTTTTTATGCTAATTCTTATAAACTGTAACTAAATAAAACTGATAATACAAGTCATGGCGGTCAAACATCAATTTTGCGATATAATTCCTTCCATGTACTACAGCATCAGTAATTTCATTTAGTCAAGTCATAAATCGAGGAAATTAATAGGAGTGGACTAAAAATTCCTATTTATTAGTCCAACTAGAATTTATCTTGCTTTTTAATAATGAATTAATTGTGCACATAAAAATAAGCAAGAGAGCAGAATCAATATTAATGAAAATTGATTAACAAAAAATGTCTAAGCAAATAGCATAAATCCTTTCAACAACATACATTAAGGTAACATAATGAGACTCATTTCTCTAACATGATCATTATAGGCTTCTGCCGGTAATGCTTTGGTCATAGGATCAGCAATCATGAGTTTTGTACTGATTTGCACTATAGACACTAAACCATCTCAAACATTCTATTTAACGGCAAGATATTTTAGCTGAAACTGTTTTGCAGTGCTAGAACTCTTGTCGTTGTTAGAGAAGCGAACAGATGAAGTGTTATAACAATAAATTTCCAGGCATACCTTGTGCCATGATCTTAATGATGAGCGGATATCTTTCTCAAATAAGGTTTTCTCCTATCTCCCTTATCTCCCAATCCAATATGCGTGAGGTTGATGGTTACTTTTCAGATCTCGTAGGTTAAGGGAGAGAACCAGAAAACCATGTATAAAGATAAGCCCTAGAGAGATTTCTTCCCATCAAAGAAATCTAATAAAAGTAAGTTTCATTAATTGCCTCAAATTAGTCAACAAGAGTCCTATTTGATTTGGGCTTACTAAAATTGAATCCAAGATAAACTTAGTAAAACCAAAACCATAAGGGGAAAGTAACTAAAATTAGTAGGTTCAAACCGTGGGTCCCAATAGTGTTGCACATGTGGTCATGAGAACCACTCACGTCTAACATTGATCCCCCAAATGGGCCCCACAAGGGAGTCCATAAGAACCATGCATAAACTATCCATATATTCAACGCATCTAATTTCTTTAGTTGATTAGATTGTAGAGCCTCTTGCTTCTTGTATTGTTAATGGATCCACCTAATAATGATCGCTGACACCTTCAACCCAAAGTTTCTCCCACATACACAAGCCTTGATTTTTACTGTTAAAGTATATATACCTCATAGCTAGCTTATTAAAACCATTCAAACCGAATATTGTCTAGTCTCGCAAGCCCATTAATTAGAGGTTCGATGCTTAAATAAAAAAGACAACTGATCACTGGCTGATTAATCTAAGATGTTGTATAATTTGCAAGGTATTTGTGTGGGGATAATTTCATAATACCGAGATTGTGCTAAGCTTTGGTAACAGTACCAGTCAAGCAGCACATCTCAGTTCAGTGAACAGTATCGGCCAGACAGCTCACCTCGGCCAAGTGCTCCATTTAGGCAGCAGTGTCAGATAACAAGACAGCCAAGCTGCAGTACGAACTGACAGATAGGATGGGCGTTGAACGGTCACATCCACCAGAGATCGAGGTATGGGCAGATGGGAGATCCCATTTTCACCTAACTCCACTAAGGAAGCTTCTTATGGGACTTCCCCACCTCTATATTATGCGAAAGGTAAACACCAAAAAAAGGAGGAGGTTCAGGTACACAAGGACCCCCTTACTCTAAGCTCTCTCTCTTCTTCTTCACCTCACTTCACCCTTTGTTCAGTGACAGCACTAACTCAGATGTCGGAAGGCCTTGCGCTGACTGCAGCCAGGGTCTCTGACCGTTGCTTCTTCTTTCCTTTCAAGTTTTCAGGTAGCTAATCCTTCCCAAAAGTTCTACATTCATCTAAGTAAGTCAACGAAAATTTTTGCACTTACAATTGGCGCCGTCTGTGGGAAACGATTCAAAAACGTCATGCCTCCGAAAGTTAAGAAGAGCGGAGAATCATCAAAAGCCTTACCACTGCCACCGATATTCCCAGCGTAGTCACTCCCGGTACTGCAAGAGGCAGTACCAGCGCAGTTGCCGCCGGTATTGCAGGAGTTATCGCCGACCCATCGCCAGAGGAGATCCCGAGAAAGGTCCGATCCAGCAGGTGTCAAGGGGCTTGTGACTCAATTAGGTTCACCTCCAAGGGGGGGTGACCACCTCTCCCGCAAGATAACCATCAACTGAAGCAGCCCCGGCAAGACGATCTTCAACTAAAGCCTCTCCGGCGAAATAAAACTCCAATGCCATCCAAATCTCATCTGTCCCACCGCCGGACTAACAGTGAAGATGATGATGCCAACTCTCTCCTCGCTGGTATCAGGGCCCGAAACCGTATTTTCCAAGAGTAAGACGAGTTGATCTGTCACCTCCGGCAACATCTACAACAAAGTTGTCGCCCCCTTGGCGCAACCGAACTATGGGGCAGAAGATAAAGATGAAGTCACCGAGGCAAAAGAACAACCATAGAGACAATTTTTTGGTTCATCTTGGAAGGTCTTCATTGACGGATCCTTAACTTTCAAAAAACAGGCTGAAAGCAACTCGATTTTGGTTGCCTCCAGAAGGCACAGACGAAACACCGGGTTAGAGAACTCGGTGGGCACCTCAACAGCTTCGGGGTCTCAGTGATAGCACCAGCCTCAGACTGAACAACACCAGCTCAGTTAAAGCGTCAGCTCGGTGACAGCACCAGCTCGCTAACACCAGCTCGGTTACAACGTCAGCTCGGTGACAGCACCAGTTCGCTAATACCAGCTCGGTTACAACGTCAGCTCGGTGACAGCACCAGCTCGCTAACACCAGCTCGGTGACAGCTCCAGTAACTTCATCTAGAAAGACCGCACGTCACCAACCGACACCAAGATATAGTGTGAGCTCCCAACTCAATATTCAGAAAGCCCTCTCATCTTAATAGCTCCCGACTTCAAAGAGTTAGAACTCTAAGAAGTCAGAAGCTGGGGAGCTATTGTGTGGAGATAATTTCATAATACTGAGATCGTGCTAAGCTTCGATAACAGTACCAGTCAGGCGGCTTATCTCAGTTCAGTGAACAGTATCGGCCAAACAGCTCACCTCGGCCAGATACTTCCACCTCAGCCAGACAGCTCACCTCGGCTAGACAGCTCATCTCGACCAAGTGCTCCATCTAGGCAGCAGTGTCAGATGACAAGACAGTCAAGCTGCAGTACAAACTGACAGATAGTATGGGCGCCGAACGATCACATCCACCAGAGATCGAGGTATGGGCAGATGGGACATACCCTTTTCACCTACCTCCACTAAAGAAGCTTCTGATGGGACTTCCCCACCTCTATATTATGCGAAAGGTAAAAACCAGAAAAAAGGAGGAGGTTCAGGTACACAAGGACCCCCTTACTCTAAGCTCTCTCTCTTCTTCTTCACCTCACTTCACCCTTTGTTCATTGACAGCACTAACTCAGGCGTTGGAGGGCCTTGCGCTGACTGCAACCAGGGTCTCTGACCGTTGCTTCTCCTCTCCTTTCAAGTTTTTAGGTAGCTAATCATTCCCAAAAGTTCTACATTCATCTAAGTAAGTTAGCAAGATTTTTTGCACTTACAGTATTTTTTTATAATCTATCCATACATAACATATACTACATATATACTGCATGATATGTACTAACTTAAAGGGTATTTTTTAGTAAACCAAGACAAAGATTCAATTTGGTATCATTAATTATACATTTACTGATGCGTACGTGCAGACATAAAGTCCCATACCCATATGGATACTGATCTATGGTTGCGAGCAGTAAAATGTATTCTACAAGTTTACTTTTGTAGTAACAACCACTTCCCTGATCAAACTCTCAAACAAAGAAATTGAAGATTATCACTTATTCCTTGTTCATTAAGCTCTTGCGTATGCAGTACACAAAACCGCCCAAAGCTACAACGCATATGCTCAAGTGGTGCTTCTTTGAGGGTTTATGAGCCACATGGACCTATGCATGCATGGGTAAAGGCATTCGATTCTGTAGTCATCTATACGTAAACTCCAACCAACCTGCACCATGCAAGTCTCCATGCAAATCTAGCTCAGTAGCCTTTAAGTCCTGTCCATAGAATTGGTGGTCCACTCCACCTGGAGGACGGCCAGCAGTCAAATTAAATTAGCTGTTCCTTGATTTCTTTACGTAATCTCTTCAATATATCACATGCAGAGAGGCACATGACAAAACCTTCCCCTTCACATAGATGGAATGTACCTTAGTAAGAAATACAAAAACAACTGGCATAAATAGGCTGCCAAGTGGCACAATAAGTGTCCAGATGGCATGGCAGAATATATAAATATAAATATATATATATAAGTTTATTAAAATATTATTCACAGAATCATTGTTTTATTGTAATTATAAAAGTCTTGGATGCCATTCGAGATAACGCAAGTTTTAAGAACTGTGAAGATTGAATGCCATTGATCCATCTGGTTGACGTTGATATGAAGTAGATACCCGATGAGTGCATAATATTATAAATGCACAGGATTCGTGTAATCTCAAATTCAATGGGTAATCTGACCCGTTTGCAAACCTTAATAGACCCACATCCAAGCTGTGTAACACCCACATCTAACCTGCAAAGTCATACCATTCAAGGAGCCTGACTTGTACCTAAGTATAAGGTCAGTAAGAGGTTGTGCCTACCCTCCCTTACAACCCGACCCATTTGTCATATCTATTTAGCCGTGTGTGAAGAGAGCATAATGATTACAAGTGGGCCCCCTTTATTGTGAAAAAAGAAAAAGGGTGCTTTTAGTTTTTCAGAATGTTATTAATTAAACTAATAATATCTCTAGATTTGTGTGTTCATTAAAGCATGGCCCACCAATTTAGATGGTTCAAAAGACACTGTTATGACATAGATAGGCAATTAGGCAGGAACAGTGAATACACCTTTTTGCTCATTTCAGTACAAAATCTTTCAATTTCATCATATAATCACTTCCAAGTCTAAACCTGAAAGAGGATAATATATAGGATTGCTTTCCTGTTGATAATATATAGGATTGCTTTCCTGTTGGTAAATGCTAAAAAAGGAGAAAGTTACAAGTTTCAACTTTCAAAGGTGATGCCTTATACATACAGTAGGGAAAGAAAAGAGTAGTCTTAAAGCCTTAAAAGCCGGGGGAGAGTAAGAAGAGAGGAGAGGTGGCTTTTACTTTACAGTGGGAGAGTTGGAAAAGGAGGAGTAATAACCAAACCATGCTCTCATTAAAATGGCTGCTTTTCCCCATTTATGTAAGCAAGGTGGGGAACGAGATTGGGAGAGAACGGCGGTCTTGCCACCATTGGTGGCATGCATGGTCAACAGTCAAACAAACAACACCTCCTCTCCTTTAATAGTAATAATATAGGTCCCATCAAATCAAAGCTCTGCTGTGTTCTGCAACAACAGAATCAAATCATTCGTTCCCACGTTCGCGTTGCCTTATAATATTATCATCTGATAAATTAGTGGATGTGGGGTTTCATTGTCATCTAGATAGATAGTGAAGAATTGCAGATACAAGGAATTATTGGGTCATGAGCATTGTCATGTATATATCATGGCAATTGGTGGAGCACAGTGTGTGAGGAGGTTGGATTAATGTCATAGCAATATTCAAAACTACTAAAATTTATATCTTTTGGTGAAAGTTGTGCCTAAAATTTAGGGGATCCCGCCTTTGGTGATAGTTGAATGGAAAGGAGAAAACTTTCTGTGATGAGAGAAGGTTGATTTCATTGTATCAAGTGAATCGAATTAAATCTATATGAATGTGCCACGTTTTTAACACTTAAACTGTGGATGGTGATTTTAACTCATTTCTTTATTAGTAGAATTAGATTTGTTTTCATTGAGTTGACATTTACTATCAGATTGTGAAAAATGCTATCAACCTAATAATAAAATGGATATTTTTAATAATTCATAATTTTAAATATAACATGGTCCGCTTTATGAGGATCCACAACTTACATTTGTTGAGCCATTGGATTAGATCAAATATTTCTGATAATATTTGGGAATCAAACAAAACAAGTGGTAACAATTTGAATGATTGGTTTGGTCATGCATTATGGAATCCACCATTCTGAGGAGGATTCAGATCTTTAAAAACAAAATCATATATTAAGGGATTCATTTTTAGAATGATCACCTGCCAATCCATCAGTGATAATCTAACTGAAACATTGACCTACATTGGTAAACATAAGTGGGTGCATTATCTGAGTGGTACAGATTCTTGAAAGGTGAACTAAGGTGGACACCTATAATTTGAGCTCACTTGACCTTACACGTGGATTTCCCTTCTTATTCAAAAGCATTCTGATTTCCTACAATATTTTCAATTTAGGTGATATTTCAAGATTTTGTTATATCCGGGGACTTTTAATAGAATAAGACCCCAAAAGTCTTTACTTCATAAAAGAAATATATATCCCCCTATGAGCTTCCTCCCCCCTATGCTTGAAATCTTTAATGGGATGAAATGTATTTAGCCCTTTGGTAAGTGGGGCCTAATACCAATTTGTATCATATTAATTATTTTAGCGCCCTTGATTAGATCTAATGATTGTAGTCGTATCTATATACATCATACGTGGATATGAAACCCATGTAAAAATAACATTAAAAGGGTCATAAAGTAGTAGTTTGCTTAATGGTTATTAGGTGCGCCCGGTGTGCAAGATGCACACCGAAAGTATGATCAACGGATGGTCTATCCGACTGAACCAAACACACCTTGAATTTCACACATCCCCTACGTCCTATTTAGATAAATGAGAAGTGGAGTAAAATGAAGAGGATTTCACATGAGGAGTGAAGTGGATGAGAAGTAAGTTAAAGTTAAAGTGGAGTACTTCACTTCGCTACATTTGGACGCTTATTGTGAAGTTAAGGTTGGAGTATAATCCACTTTTACTCAAAAAATGGAAGTATTTAGATTGAAGTGAAATGGAGTACATGTGGTTGAGAACATTTCTTCATTTATTGAGCAGGCTGATCCAAACAAAGTAGAGTTGAAATTTTATACGGTTATGGCCCATTTAACTTCACTTTAATCTATTTCTTGTGTATCCAGACAGACCCTAGAGTTCGCTCCCATTCAAATAAAGAGGATTGTTGGATCGACTAGACATTCCTCTGAATGGACTACACACCGTTAAACTTGTGGGGCCCAAATAAAGATGATAGAGTTTAAGGTTGTGGCTGATTTATTGCAGATATAAAGATCCTAGGGGAGATCTTTCAATCCCTCCGGTCCGGTCCCAGTTGGGACCCACAATGAGGTGCTCACACTGAGCTAGAACCAGATTCTCACACTGTTTCAGATAGCCTACTTTTTCAGAATTTGTCAACTAAGATGAGCCAAATTCATTTAATTTTCGGTCTATCGATCCAGCTGCCATGACCAACGTAGGTGGGGCCCTTTCAATGGACAGTCTGGATAAGATAAGAAACTATAAATGCTCATGATCTTACAGTTAGTCATATATGATCAAGATTCTTTTCCAAATTGGAGTCTTGTCTCATGAGTGATATCTGATGCTTGTACACGCGTCGCGAATCTCACCTTATCGATGCATGGGCAGCACGTGATTTGTGTCGATGTCCCTTTTGATTGATTTCACTTTTGTTTTTTTGTCTGAGAATGGATAGGATTGCTTCTCTGGCACTTGCGGCGAGAGGACTATAATCATTGGCCTTGAATTTGACCCAAAATGCATGTGCTCGTTTAGGCGATTTTGCGATGCCACATTTGATGCTTTGAGGTGGGATCCCACAGGCTGCAGTCTATGTTATCACAGGCTGCAGCATGTGTCACACGTGTGGGCAGAGGCCTTGGGCCCTCGCACGTGTGCGTGCAGCCTGTGTGATCCCCCCACTATATATATATATATATATATATATATATATATATATAGAGCCTCAGCTGGGCTCACGTGGGATTAAGACAAACTGTGCGGAATGGCAAGTGGGATGAAAGAAATGAAATTTGATGAACAGTGTTCCCGCCCAAACAATCGACTGAAATGAAAAAAAGGAGTTTCCCTTCTTCTCTGCTTCTCCACTCTCTGCGCCCTTCCTCTCCACGCGAGCTCGCTCTCTGCAATCGCCCTTCCTCTCTCTCTCTCGATCTCTCGCTCTCCCTGCGAGAGAGCTTCTCTGCTGCTGCGTCTCTGCAATCGTCTCTCTCTCTCCAATCGCTCTCTCTCTGCAATCGTCTCCCCTGCTGCGTCTCTGCAATCGCTCTCCCTGCTGCGTCTCTGCAATCGTCTCTCTCTCTGCAATCGCTCTCTCTCTGCAATCGTCTCTGCTGCTGCGTCTCTGCAATCGCTCTCCCTGCTGCGTCTCTGCAATCGTCTCTCTCTCTCTGCAGTCGCTCACGATTTGCTCTCTCCCTCGCAGCCTGCTCTCTCCCTCACGATCTGCTCTCTCCCTCCCGATCTGCTCTCTCCCTCCCGATCTGCTGCTTCTCTCCTTCTCTCCCTGCAGTCGCTCTCTCCCTCGATCGTCTGCTTCTCTGCGTCGAGTGCTGCGTCGAGAGCTTCTCTCCTTCTCTCCCTCGATCGTCTGCTCACAATCTCTCTCCCTCCCGATCTGTTGCTTCTCTCCTTCTCTCCCTGCAATCGCTCTCTCTCGATCGCTCCCATCGACACTGCTGCACACGTCGAGAGCTTCTCTGCTGCTGCGATCGGTCTGCTGCGTCTCTGCTGCTGTTCCTCTGGTGCGTCCCTGCTGCTCTGCTGCATCTCCCTGCAACAGACTCCCTCGTCTCTGCTGCTGGTCCTCTGGTGCGTCCCTGCTGCTCTGCTGCTGCTCCCTGCAACAGCCAGCAGTTACAAAGTTGGATTGGATCAGATTTGACTGGGTAACAGATCAGTTCATTAGATTTTCTGTTAACAGTTTGGTTGCAAATTTTCTTCTTATGTTATCATCCGTCAGTAAGTTAGAGAGTCCTTCGGCAGATAGCTGAGTTGGAGAATAACATGAGAAATATCAGAAGTTGGTTCATGGTTGCTGAATTTTTGTTTCTGTTTTACCATGTAATGCTATAAATTTCAGTATGCAGTAACAGCTGAATGCGTAGTTTCTGCTGTGGATAAAATTAGTATTCCATTCTATTTACAGCAGCACCTTGCTGTCCTGTTATTGTGTTCTACAAATAGTTCAAAAAAAATTATTCACCAATCTTTTATCTAGTAACATATTTCAATGTTTTAGTTAGATTTCAAAAGTTGAAAACATGCAATTTATCAATTACAAAAAAAAAAAAAAAAAAAAAGTAATAGAAGAATCCGACACTGTCGTGCCTGACATGGGCACTTGCTGATTTCAAAGAATCAATGCAGCAAATATAGGCAGCTATAGGCAGCTGTCCTCTGAATGTCATTTCCCCTATATGGAGATCATAGTGGCTGATATAGGCAGTTGTCCTCTGAATCAAAAACTCCTTGAACCCATGGCCATTGTAAGTTACATTCCCAGAAACCTAGTGTTTCATGAGAAAAACAGAGTAGAAATCAATATTAGTGTTCTTATCTATAAGAAAAACTATTTTCAAAGTCATTGAAATTTCTGAAATTACAACCTAGCACTTCAAAGAATTATAGAGACTTTGATCTTTTTACCTTCAGATCTGAGTCAAGTTTCCCAGCCAAAGCTAAGAGAAGGGTGGTCTTGCCTGAGGCTGGGGGACCTAAAAGCAATGTCATTCTGCATAGGTTACATAGAGAAAATGAGCAATTGAAATTAGAGAAGATATTTAAATGAATAATCATATGGAATAATCATATGCTAATCAGGGGGGGGGGGGAATAAGCAGCAGAGCAGCAGGGACGCACCAGAGGACCAGCAGCAGAGACGAGGGAGTCTGTTGCAGGGAGCAGCAGCAGAGCAGCAGGGACGCACCAGAGGAACAGCAGCAGAGACGCAGCAGACCGATCGCAGCAGCAGAGAAGCTCTCGACGTGTGCAGCAGTGTCGATGGGAGCGATCGAGAGAGAGCGATTGCAGGGAGAGAAGGAGAGAAGCAACAGATCGGGAGGGAGAGAGATCGTGAGCAGACGATCGAGGGAGAGAAGGAGAGAAGCTCTCGACGCAGCACTCGACGCAGAGAACACTACTAGAGGATTGAGTATTGGCGACACCACTGGGCGGGCGACCGCCACTGGGCGGTCGCAAATGCATACTTTTTTTTTTTTTCGTTCTTTTCCTTCCCTCCTTCTTTTCCTTTCGCTATTTCCGTTTCCCCTTTTCCTCTTTCCCTCCCGCGCTCCAGCATTTTCCTTCTCCCGCGCTCTCTCCCTCCTCGTCGTCGTCGATCGTCGTCGTCGGATCTCTCTCTCCCTCTCTCTCTCTCTCTCTCTCTGTCTCTCTGTTTCTCTCTGCAGTGAAGGAACTCGATCCTCTGTTTCTCTCCGCACCGACGGAACTCCGATCCCCTCCTGCCGCACCAGCACCAGCACGCCACCGCCGCAGCAGCACGACACGCCCTCTCTCTCTCTCCCTCCCCCTCTCGTTGCTCTATTTCTCTCTCTCTCACTCCCCGCCCTTCCTCTCCCTCTCGCTCTGGACTGTGCCCTACCGCCACCAGTTCTCTTTGTTTCTCCTCCCTCCCTGCGCCGAAGCCGGATCTCTCTCTCTCCCTCTCCCTCTCTCCCTCTCTCTCTCTGTTTCTCTCTGCAGTGAAGGAACGGAGATCCCCTCCTGCCGCGCCAGCACCAGCACGCCAACGCCGCACCAGCACCAGCACGCCCTCTCTCTCTCCCTCCCCCTCTCGTTGCTCTATTTCTCTCTCTCTCTCTCTCTCTCTCTCTCTCTCTCCCTTCCTCTCCCTCTCGCTCTGCACTGTGCCCTACCGCCACCAGTTCTCTGTTTCTCCCTCCCTGCGCCGAATCCGCCACAGGTACTCATTCTCTCCCTCCTTCTCCCTCTCCCACTCACTTTATTTATGGTTGTCTTTGTTACATTACTTGATTATTGGTTTTTTGTGTTGTTTGATCTGTGAATGGGTGAGTGGATTATCGATGAATGAATGGGACTTTGTTTTTATATAAATGTTTTGTTGATGGCAGGGAAATTGATGGGTTTTTTGGTTTGTGATTTGGTTGATGTGTTTGAGATCTGTTTTCATGGGCTGATATAACCTCTAATTAGGGTTTAGAGGAAATGTTATAGTCCATCAGATCAGTACTAAGTGCCAATAGAACTGCACCCAAAACAAAAGGCCTGTAGCAAAAGTGATTGTTGGCCCAGAACTACAAAAATCCTCCAAGTGCTTGGTGGCAGGAGTGACTGTTGGAGGGGTTGCATTATTGCAATTTGAAGGAAGGGTTTCATCCAATGAAGATTTTCAGACAAAGAAGAATAAAATCACAACCACATAATGTATGGTTCTTCTTGGGAGAAATTGTGGTTGCTTCATTAAATAATTATCATTCAACAAAATCCATAATAGAAGAATGCGCAGTAGAGGAGAATCATCCTTACAGTCCCTTTCTACAAGAACAAAGATACTTCAAAATGTTCAAGCAACCAAGTTTTCAAACTTAATTTTTATTGAACCCAAGTAAAATAGATGAACTCTTAGAACAAGAAAAACTTTATTTTTATGAAAAAAAAACAAGAATGTTACAAAGTCATTTTACTACTTTGACCTAACAAAAATATAGATAGAATAGGAATCATTATAGATATAAATTTTATTAATTTAGAGAAGACTTGCAATAAAACATCAAGACAAATTATTTGGGAAATGCTTTCAAGAATATATTTACATGTGGGCACTCAGATTTGGCTGAAGCTAGGCCTACAATGAGGGATGTGATGAAGTTCTTGGATGGGGATTGTCCTCTGCCAGAAATTTCATCGAGCGGATGGAGCTCTCTAGTTGCATCTACAGTGAAAGCAGAGTTGGACTCTTCTAGTCCTTTCAGTAGTGCTAGTATGATGGAGAGGTCATTTTTTGACTCTTCATCCACTGTTGTTGCTGATTCACTCCTATCTGGAGGCCGTTGATGGTATTTAGGTTTTTTTAAGGGATAATGCTGTCTGTGTAAGATAATTAGCATAATGTTGACTTGTAATACATATGAGATGTGAAGAACTGCCAATAATTTGTACATGTTTTTGTACTAGCACTAAATCCTTCTCTCTCTGTTTTTTTATTTTTTTTATTTTATAGAATGCATAAATATGAATTGAGTTCTTACAAACTCAAAGTCAAATGAGCTTAACAAAAGATTATTAAAAAGGTGAGAGTAAATGACATAAGGCAGGCTGAGATGTAGATGAAACTTCGACTTTCCTCTTATTTGAATCTTTGTATTGATGGCTGGCTGGCTTAGGCTTTTTTTTTATGTTCTTCAATCTTCATTTGATTCAATTTCCATTAAAGAGAAGGTTCTTTCATAGTCTTTTTTTTTTTATATATATTCACCTTTGATTTTTTGTTTTTAACCATTTAATAAAAAAAATATAAAGACAAAATTCTTATGAATTTAATTACATGAAACAAAGAACCCCAAGTGCAATTTACACCAGCACCTAAAAATATTGGGAGACTGTAAGAGCTCCTTTACCAACCCACCTTCAAATTCTTTCTTCTACAACAACTCCACAAAGTTATCACCAACCATCACCTAATACCAAAGTCATTCGCATAACTAACATTGGGTGTAGGAAGATGTTTTATTTAATTTACAAAGACCTTCAATACCAGAACCTGCACTACAAGATTTATGAGTATTTCAGAGAGATACTCAGATTTGTATTTTTGTTCTGTAAAATTGAATTCCATCCAAGAAAACCCAGAATTCTCACACTTGTGGAACTCAATATTAAATGGTAAGATATTATAAAGAGAAGGCCCTTTTTGGCATTCTAGCTCGTACCTGCACCTTTGATGGTCATCCATTAAAGGGTGACCCTCAAAAGACTTCATACACCCATTGTCACCAGAAAAAACTACTCCATAATTAGAGTGTAGATTCTCAAAGTTCTAGTTTGTAGTGTTATATTCTTCTAAAGAGTACAAAACAAACAGATGCATCCAATTCAAACCATGCAAAAAAAAAAAAAAAAAACCTCCACTTGTGTTTCCCTTATCTTCTTACCATAAAGTTTTTATGAACTGGGCACCTGTTACAAAGTTACAATTCGTCTTATGTAGCTTGTTTGTTTGGGTCAGTCCATTCCAAGGCAGTTTGTGATTTGGACAGCTTGGACTTTTTCGCCTGGTATGTCCCATATGTAAGTTGACAATAACACAAACCTTAACTTTGTGCAAAACTAGCATGGAAGGGCTGCCCTTCTGGGCTTTTGGGGTTTATGTCCTTTGATCTCCACCTAGAGTTATCAAAAGGGTTGGGAAAAACATACTGATTCATTACCTATCAGAATTCACCCAATAACTGGACGGGTTAGCTGGGAGAATGTTTTCCTAAGGTTGAACTCTAGAGCCAACATATGAATATTAGGCCCTTGGGTTAAAAATGGATCAGCAGTTGCCCTATAGGTAAACAGTTTGAGCTTGGACAAGCTTTAGACTAATGCTACCTGACTCCTGTCCAATCAAACTTGAAAAGCTTCTTCAAGTACTCATAGAGAAGGACAAGATCTTGCACACTATATATATATATCCGGAATAAATGGAAAGCTTTACTCTTTACCCCCTGTCCATTTATTGATACTATACTACTATGTAGGGGTTTTGGAATGCAATAAATTAGGACAAAACATAGGGACCATTTTCAGATTTTCCCAACAGTACTGTTACACACATACATGTATAATTACATTCAATCACTTTCCTATTTCATCTTAAATTAAATCCCCATTTTGAGTTTTTTTAGAACAAAAGAACAATACCCAGACTTTCCTTACTTCCAGCAGTATGCTGCATGAAAACCAAACTGCCCTTACAAATTAGGAGAAAACATGAACAGTTGGGAATTTGTGTGAGAGAATAGCAATTTCATTAGATGCCAAACATTGAGGGTTTTTACTCTCCAATTCATGCAATTTTACTTAAATTATAGGAGGGTGTTCTTGACTCTCCAATTCAAGATTTACTTATAGAAAATTTTATATTTGAAGATTTCATTGGTTGTGAACCTTTCATTATCAACTTATTCTATTCATTTGTATGCATTAGTGAAACTTAGACCCGTTCGAGAATTGTGTACGACATAAGTTCGGTAATCCTTGACGCGACGGATTGGGTCTTCGACTAGATTCGTTGTTCTTGTGATGTACATTCGAACTTTGTCGTATACAATTCTTGAATTGTCCAGTTCGGACAGTTTGAGAATGCAATTATACATCTTATACTCAATAGCTCATGCAAGTCTGATGTTAGACAGAGTTTCGGTTGATGTCCCATTGTTCTCTGGGTACATACATAGGTACGACTGATGTTGTACCTGTGTCGTGTACTTGGAGAACCACGCGGACATGCTGCCGAAATTTTGTTTGACTAGGGGACGAAGCATTCGAGTTGTTGAGTGCAAGTTGGATCGTGCATTCTCGAATGGGATAGGACCAACCACCTTGTAGTAAGTAGTTTGCAGTTTATGGATAGGTGACTTGCATGATGACACGGTACATTGGGTTAATTGTACTTGTTCATTTTAGACTTCCACAGAAGCACTTACGGAGATGGACAAGAGTTGGATTGATTTACCGAATAGGATGTCTCGGGAATACATGGAGGGGATTAACCAGTTCATGGAATTTACCAATGGGTTTGACAATGAGTTCATCAGTTGTCCATGTAGAAAATGTGGGAATCGGTATTATTACAGAAGAGAGATTGTCCGAGAGCATCTGATTCTGAACGGATTCTTGAAGGACTACAAGAACTGGATAAAACATGGAGAAGAGTATGTTTCCTGTCGCAGAGTGGAAATAGATGAAATTGAGGTGGATGATATGTCAGAGGCTGATCCGATGAACGTGATGTTAAATGATATCGCGTGCGGATTGGCACCCGAATACTTCAGCGATGCGACTGAGGGGGCGGGTGGGAGTAATCCTCGCTCTGGTGCCGATGAAGAAGCCCTGAGATATTTTGAAATTTTAGACGATGCACAGACAGAATTGTATCCTGGATGCAATGACTTCAGTAAATTGTCCTTTATTGTTGAGTTGTTACATTTGAAGGCATTGAACCTATGGTCTGACAAGTCTTTTGATATGCTCCTCCAGTTGTTGCATCGAGCGCTCCCATCCGGTGCAAAACTTGCTGAGTCCTACTATCAGGCTCGCAAGTTAACTGAAAATTTAGGCTTCACATATGAGACTCTGGATGCATGTCCGAACAATTGCATGTTGTTTAGGAATGAGAATGCCCATCTTGATAAGTGCATTGTGTGTCAGACTTCGAGATGGAAGGAGGACGGGGTTGGTTCCAATCGTCAGAATAGTTCTACAAATGTTATCAACCATGGCAAACTTGTGGCAGTAAAACAATTGAGATATTTCCCACTTAAGCCAAGGCTGAAGAGGCTTTTTATGTCATCAAATATTTCTAAACTGATGAGATGGCATGCCGAGAATAGCAGGGACGATGGTAAGTTGACCCATCCAGCAGATTCCCCAGCATGGAAAGACTTCGATCGGAGGAATCCAGACTTTGCCTTGGATTGTCGCAATGTGCGGCTTGGTTTGGCTGCAGATGGTTTCAGTCCGTTCAGATCCATGACTGGGGCAAATCACAGTACGTGGCCAGTTGTTTTGATACCTTATAATCTTCCGCCATGGATGTGTATGAAGCAACCTTTTCTTATCCTATCCACACTTATTGATGGACCAAGAGGACCAGGGGACAAGATTGATGTATATATGCAACCTCTGATAGATGAATTGAATGAATTATGGGCTGATGGTCTGATGACATTTGATGCCGAAGGCAATGAAATGTTTAAACTCCGCGCCGCATTATTATGGACAATCAACGACTTCCCTGCGTACGCCAACTTGTCGGGTTGGAGCACAAAGGGAGAGTTTGCATGTCCTTGCTGCAATAAGGAGAAGAAGTCAACTTGGTTGAAGCACGGCAGAAAATGGGCATACACGGGTCATAGGCGCTTTCTACCTCCATTGCATAGGTTCAGGAGGGACAAAGTGTCATTTGATGGGAGTCGAGAATATGGTCCAGCACCTCGAACAATGACGGGAGTTGACTTGTTGTCACAGCTCGAGCATGAGCAAATACGTACTGTGTATGATTTTCAAGATTTACTGGCCCCGGTGCTGCCTTCTATTCCCGGTGCAAGTAGAAGGCGAGGTCATAATTGGAAGAAAAAAAGTATTTTCTACGATTTACCATACTGGAAAGATAACTTACTCAGGCATAACTTAGATGTTATGCACATCGAGAAGAACGTTTGTGATAATATACTGTGGACCATTCTCGGTGCTCAGGGGAAGTCGAAGGATGGTGTCAATGCACGCCGTGACTTGGAAGAAATGGGCTTGAGAAAGCCGTTGCACTTGCAGTTGAGAGAGTCTAACAAGGCATACATGCCTCCTGCGCAGTACACGATGAGTAAAGATGAGAAAGATGTCTTCCTCTCAGTTCTGAAGGGTGTCAAGGTTCCTGACGGGTACTGTTCGAATATCGCAAAGCGTGTGAACATGAGAGAGAGAACATTACAGGGTTTGAAGAGTCATGACAATCATATTCTTATTCAACAATTACTGCCTATCTCCATACGGAATTGTCTGCCTAAGAATGTTGTAGCGCCGTTGATTGAATTTAGTAACTTCTTCAGACAACTTTGTTCTAGAGTTCATCGAATTGATGAGTTGAATGGTTTGCAAGAGAGGATTGCTGTGACGTTGTGTCATTTAGAAAAAATTTTCCCACCTGCATTTTTCGATGTCATGGTTCACTTGACCATACACTTAACCAGTGAAGCCCTGCTTGGTGGCCCCGTCCAATTCAGATGGATGTATCCGATCGAGAGGTATATGAACACATTGAAGAGATATGTTCGCAATAGAGCTCGTCCGGAGGCATCGATAGCAAAGGGGTATCTGATGGATGAGTGCACAAATTTCTGCGCAGCATATCTTAAAGAGAATATTGAAACAAAGTTAACTAGGCCCTCGCGGATTAATGATGGTCCAGTTGGGGATGGCACGCCATTTGATCTTAACAATATTGAGTGGATTCAAGCTCACCGGTGGGTGTTGTTCAACACCCCATCTGTTGTGGCTTTCACTCGGTAAGTGATCACTCATTTATGCGTGTAACTTGTCAGTTTTTTGCCTAAAACATCACACTTGTCGTTAACACGTATTATGCATCGCAGGACACACATTGATGAGCTGAAACGGGACATGCCTCATGCTACAGAGAATGAAATTCATCAGTCTCATTATCAGTCATTTCATGAATGGTTCAAGAATCACGTATGTACTCAATCATTAGGAGTAGTTTCACTTGTTCTTGTCATATTACTTTCATGTAGTGATATTCACTGATTACATGCATTGCGTAGGTATGTAGCTTACGAAGAACGGGCGATTCTTATTTGACTGATGAAATGAACCAGTTAGCTGATGGCCCATTTATAACGGCCCGACGTTACACAACTTGTGATGTCAACGGCTTTCGATTTCGCATCAAGGATGTAGATGAGAAACGAGCGACGCAAAATAGTGGGCTCGGTTGTCCATCCGTCGATGCTGGTTACTATTATGGCCGGTTGAAAGATATTGTTGAAGTTGTGTATAATCACGGGCTAAAGTTTCTATTGTTTAAGTGTGATTGGGTGGATCCCATCCGAGGGGTGAAAACAGATAATTACCAGTTTACACTGGTAAATTTTAACAATTTGTTATACCGTGATGATCGAATAAGTGCCGAACCGTACATTCTGTCTTCAATGGCTGAGCAAGTCTACTATGTTAGAGATCCAAAAGATCCTAACTGGCAGGTTGCAGTTAAAATGTCAAGGAGGGGAGTGTATCAGATTGAATGTGATGAGCCAGATATTGATGCATTCGCCCAACAAGAACTTGACCAGAATACAGTTGTTCAACATGATGAAGATATTAATTGGGTTCGGGAAACCATTGATGGAGATACAGTTGACTTACATGACCAATAAACGGTTGGGAACTTTTTCAGTAATGTTAAATTTTAGTGTAAATACTTTTTAAATGTTAATTTCAATTATCTTGTTTAATGAAATTTATCTTACAAACATTTGAACAGATATGTCAGGACGAAAGAGGAGTTTGGCATCCGCATCTGAGCCGAGCCCATCCACTCCAGTGGATGCTTCAGCGTCGTCCAGTGCGGCATCTCCACCATCTTCAGCACCACCATCAGGAGATACACTGACTGGTATAAGTTGATTTAATTAAAACATTTTAATTCTAGCAAATTATTTTATTTCAATTTAATTAGATTATCTCGAATTTAAACAGGTTCTACGAGCACGGGCCCATCTTCCAGCAGGGGGAGAGGCCCTGCTAGAGGGATCCGGACATGGAATTCCGAGCATCCCATTGACGTAGAGTTTGATGAGTCATATCATCCGGTGGGCCCTCATGCTCGCCAGCTCATCAGCCAGTTAGGACATATGGTCCGGGATCCATATGTATTTCCTTTGACCACACATGATTGGGACACATTCCCGGTGGCGACGCTAGATCGGACCTGGCAGCAGGTCAAGGTAATAATTTAACATTTTCTCCTCAGGATGTGTCAATTTAAACCATAACTTAATGAAATATATTTTGTCAATGAAAAATTATTTGTCCTTTTCAGGACAATGTGAGAGCATGTCCTGAGCTCTTCCGGCCAGTTTGCATGTCTAAGTGCCGGAAGATGTGGAAGGATCATAAAAATAAAATAAAGACGCAGCACTGGAAGCCTCATCAGGGTGCGCCTGACATACTTCAGCGAGTTCCGACTGGCGTTCTCCCTGATCAGTGGACTCAGCTCGTCGGGTACTGGGCGAGCGAGGAGGCTCAGGTGAGAAACTTGTACTTTTTTATTTTATTTTTAACATTTTACTAATAACTAATGTAACTAACAAAAATCCCTACTAATAAATATTGAAAACAGAGAGTGTCTGCTACGAATGCGCAGAACCGCGCATTGCAGGGTCCTGCACATAGGTTGGGGACTCGACACATCACCCAGGTCCGCCACGAGGTAAAAGGTTATATAGTACATTTAATTTATGTTCTTGTCATTCTGTATGATATTATACTATTAATACATTCCTCCACCAACCAGTTGCGTACCGAGGGTGTTCCGGTTGATAGGATGTCCGTCTGGATGCGTTCTCGAGATCCTCGCCATCCAGAGGTTGCAGCTATCTTCGTAAGTTTTTATATTGAACTGTTTAAATTATGTTTCTATTTGTATGTCTTGTTATGCATAATAATATACTAAATGAATGAACTACGCAGGCCCAGTATCAGTCACGCTTGGAGGAGTTACCCGAGGAGGAGCGCAGATTGCCATCACGGAGGGATGCGATATTCCACTCCGTCGTTGGCCGGGATGGGCATGGATACACTCTGACGTATGGGACGGGCATTCCACGCTCGCACATCACGCGATCGGAGTCATCCGGTGCTAGCTCCTCCCAGGGCATACACTTCCGTACGGATGAGGAGATTCAGGCGATGCTGCAGTCCATGAGGGCATCGATCAGAGAGGAGCTCAGGGCAGAGGTCAGGGCAGAGGTCAGTGCAGAGATTAGTGCAGCGATGAGGGCCGAGTGGAGAGCGGAGATAGCAGAGCTTGAGAGTCGTCTATCACAGAGTCGCGCCCCGCTTGCTTCAGACCCACCACCCACTACTCAGGTTAGTAAGAAAAAAATTTCGTACATATAAATTCTCAATTATGTAATTGATGCATCAATACTTATGTCTTTTTTTTTATGTTTTTTACTGTATAATAAATAATTACAGGCACCAGACGCTGGCAGCGGCCACAGGGCTAGACATGACTTCGGTGGAGAGGGCAGTCATGATTTAGCAGGCTCGACTGATCCTGACCAGGTAAAATTATTTTTTATAATTCAAGATTTCAACATTTAAGTTAAAAGCTTAACATAAAACTTAGAAAACGAGCCTCCGGGCGCCCAAAACGAGCAAACGGGCTCCGTTGCCCGTGAAACTTGACGGGCACGGGCACCTAAACATTCATGACTTGCAGGAACTGACGGAACGAGAATCCGACTTCCGGATTGCTCGTAATGTTGAAAAGTAGGTTTAAGTTAGAACGTTATGTTAAAACTTAGAAAACGAGCTTCCGGGCGCTCAAAACGAGCAAACGGACTCCGTTGCCTGTAAAACTTGACGGGCACGTGCCCGTAGTTATTCATGACTTGCAGGAACTGACGGAACGAGAATCCGACTCCCGGATTGCTCGTAATGTTGAAAAGTAGGTTTAAGTTAGAACGTTAAGTTAAAACTTAGAAAACGAGCCTCCGGGCGCTCAAAACGAGCAAACGGACTCCGTTGCCTGTAAAACTTGACGGGCACGTGCCCGTAGTTATTCATGACTTGCAGGAACTGACGGAACGAGAATCCGACTCCCGGATTGCTCGTAATGTTGAAAAGTAGGTTTAAGTTAGAACGTTAAGTTAAAACTTAGAAAACGAGTCTCCGGGCGCTCAAAACGAGCAAACGGACTCCGTTGCCTGTAAAACTTGACGGGCACGTGCCCGTAGTTATTCATGACTTGCAGGAACTGACGGAACGAGAATCCGACTCCCGGATTGCTCGTAATGTTGAAAAGTAGGTTTAAGTTAGAACGTTAAGTTAAAACTTAGAAAACGAGCCTCCGGGCGCTCAAAACGAGCAAACGGACTCCGTTGCCCGTAAAACTTGGCGGGCACGTGCCCTTAGTCTTTCATGACTTGCAGGAACTGACGGAACGAGAATCCGACTCCCGGATTGCTCGTAATGTTGAAAAGTAGGTTTAAGTTAGAACGTTAAGTTAAAACTTAGAAAACGAGCCTCCGGGCGACCAAACTGAGCAAACGGTGTCCGTTGCTCGTGAAACTTGACGGGCACGGGCCCCTATTCATTCCTGACTTGCAGGAACTGACGGAACGAGATTCCGACTCCCGCATCGATCGTAATGTTGAAACGTAGGTTTGAGTTAGAACGATAAGTTAAAACTTAGAAAACGAGCCTCCGGGCGACCAAACTGAGCAAACGGTGTGTGTTGCTCGTGAAACTTGACGGGCACGGGCCCCTAGTCATTCCTGACTTGCAGGAACTGACGGAACGAGATTCCGACTCCCGGATTGATCGTACAGTTGAAACGTAGGATTCAGTTAGAACGTTAACATAAAACTTAGAAAACGAGCCTCCGGGCGACCAAACTGAGCAAACGGTGTCCGTTGCTCGTGAAACTTGACGGGCACGGGCCCCTATTCATTCCTGACTTGCAGGAACTGACGGAACGAGATTCCGACTTCTGGATTGATCGTAATGTTGAAACGTAGGTTTGAGTTAGAACGATAAGTTAAAACTTAGAAAACGAGCCTCCGGGCGACCAAACTGAGCAAACGGTGTGTGTTGCTCGTGAAACTTGACGGGCACGGGCCCCTAGTCATTCCTGACTTGCAGGAACTGACGGAACGAGATTCCGACTCCCGGATTGATCGTACAGTTGAAACGTAGGATTCAGTTAGAACGTTAACATAAAACTTAGAAAACGAGCCTCCGGGCGACCAAACTGAGCAAACGGTGTCCGTTGCTCGTGAAACTTGACGGGCACGGGTCCCTAGTCATTCATGACTTGCAGGAACTGACGGAACGAGATTCCGACTCCCGGTTTGATCGTACAGTTGAAACGTAGGTTTAAATTAGAACGTTAACTTAAAACTTAGAAAACGAGCCTCCGGGCGACCAAACTGAGCAAACGGTGTCCGTTGCTCGTGAAACTTGACGGGCACGGGCCCCTATTCATTCCTGACTTGCAGGAACTGACGGAACGAGATTCCGACTTCTGGATTGATCGTAATGTTGAAACGTAGGTTTGAGTTAGAACGATAAGTTAAAACTTAGAAAACGAGCCTTCGGGCGACCAAACTGAGCAAACGGTGTCCGTTGCACGTGAAACTTGACGGGCACGGGCCCCTAGTCATTCCTGACTTGCAGGAACTGACGGAACGAGATTCCGACTCCCGGTTCTATCGTACAGTTGAAACGTAGGTTTGAGTTAGAACGTTAACTTAAAACTTAGAAAACGAGCCTCCGGGCGACCAAACTGAGCAAACGGTGTCCGTTGCTCGTGAAACTTGACGGGCACGGGCCCCTAGTCATTCCTGACTTGCAGGAACTGACGGAACGAGATTCCGACTCCCGGATTGATCGTACAGTTGAAACGTAGGATTGAGTTAGAACGTTAACTTAAAACTTAGAAAACGAGCCTCCGGGCGACCAAACTGAGCAAACGGTGTCCGTTGCTCGTGAAACTTGACGGGCACGGGCCCCTATTCATTCCTGACTTGCAGGAACTGACGGAACGAGATTCCGACTCCCGCATCGATCGTAATGTTGAAACGTAGGTTTGAGTTAGAACGATAAGTTAAAACTTAGAAAACGAGCCTCCGGGCGACCAAACTGAGCAAACGGTGTGTGTTGCTCGTGAAACTTGACGGGCACGGGCCCCTAGTCATTCCTGACTTGCAGGAACTGACGGAACGAGATTCCGACTCCCGGATTGATCGTACAGTTGAAACGTAGGATTCAGTTAGAACGTTAACATAAAACTTAGAAAACGAGCCTCCGGGCGACCAAACTGAGCAAACGGTGTCCGTTGCTCGTGAAACTTGACGGGCACGGGTCCCTAGTCATTCATGACTTGCAGGAACTGACGGAACGAGATTCCGACTCCCGGTTTGATCGTACAGTTGAAACGTAGGTTTAAATTAGAACGTTAATTTAAAACTTAGAAAACGAGCCTCCGGGCGACCAAATTGAGCAAACGGTGTCTGTTGCTCGTGAAACTTGACGGGCACGGGCTCCTAGTCATTCCTGACTTGCAGGAACTGACGGAACGAGATTCCGACTTCTGGATTGATCGTAATGTTGAAACGTAGGTTTAAATTAGAACGTTAACTTAAAACTTAGAAAACGAGCCTCCGGACGACCAAACTGAGCAAACGGTGTCTGTTGCTCGTGAAACTTGACAGGCACGGGCCCCTAGTCATTCATGACTTGCAGGAACTGACAGAACGAGATTCCGACTCCCGGTTCTATCGTACAGTTGAAACGTAGGTTTGAGTTAGAACGTTAATTTAAAACTTAGAAAACGAGCCTCCGGGCGACAAAATTGAGCAAACGGTGTCCGTTAGTCGTGAAACTTGACGGGCACGGGTCCCTAGTTATTCCTGACTTGCAGGAACTGACGGAACGAGATTCCGACTCCTGGATTGATCGTAATGTTGAAACGTACGTTAAAATTTTAATTTTAATTCTTAATTTTTTTATATTTAGTATAAATTGCCAATTTTTATACTTATCTTTTAATATTTATTTTTCTTTTTCTGTTCAGGTTTGAGAGCATCGGATATATACCACGGCATCCGGCACGGAAAATTTTTCTTTTTGTTGTAATTGTAATGGATATATTTTACTGAAACTTTTGTAATATTTGAATGCAATTAATATAAGACTTTCTTTTTTTATTTGTAATTTTAATTGATGGTACTAGTTGTATATATTTAGTCTTTGTCATCAGTAATTTTAATTGATGGCCGTAGATATATAGCTACAGGTACAGGTACAGGTACAGGTATAAAAAAATGAAAAAAATTGATAAAATACGGGAATTTAATTTTAAAAAAAAAGGGGGGCTTTAGCGGCCGCCAGTGGCGGTCGCTAATAGTGCTATTAGCGGTCGCTAATAGTTCCAAAAAAAAAAAAAAAAAAAAATTTCAAAAATAAAAAAGCATTAGCGACCGCCATATGAGTATTAGCGACCGCCATGGCGGTCGCTAATACTAAAAAAAATAAAAAAAATAAAAAAAAATTTGAAAAAAATAAGCCATTAGCGACCGCTAATATAGTATTAGCGACCGCCATGGCGGTCGCTAAAAGTCCAAAAAATTTTTTTTAAATTTATTCGCGACCGCCACAAAAATTATTAGCGACCGCCATCTGGCGGTCGCTAAAACTATTAGCGACCGCCAGTGGCGGTCGCTAATACCTTTAGCGACGCCGTTTTCGCGGCCGCTGCTTGGCGGTCGCTAGGCGGTCGCTAATACTCTTTAGCGACCGCCAGTTGACTTTTAGCGACGGCAACTGGCGGCCGCTAAAAGTCAAGTTTCTACTAGTGGAAGCAGACGATCGAGGGAGAGAGCGACTGCAGGGAGAGAAGGAGAGAAGCAGCAGATCGGGAGGGAGAGAGCAGATCGGGAGGGAGAGAGCAGATCGTGAGGGAGAGAGCAGGCTGCGAGGGAGAGAGCAAATCGTGAGCGACTGCAGAGAGAGAGAGAGACGATTGCAGAGACGCAGCAGGGAGAGCGATTGCAGAGACGCAGCAGCAGAGACGATTGCAGAGAGAGAGCGATTGCAGAGAGAGAGACGATTGCAGAGACGCAGCAGGGAGAGCGATTGCAGAGACGCAGCAGGGGAGACGATTGCAGAGAGAGAGCGATTGGAGAGAGAGAGACGATTGCAGAGACGCAGCAGCAGAGAAGCTCTCTCGCAGGGAGAGCGAGAGATCGAGAGAGAGAGAGGAAGGGCGATTGCAGAGAGCGAGCTCGCGTGGAGAGGAAGGGCGCAGAGAGTGGAGAAGCAGAGAAGAAGGGAAACTCCTTTTTTTCATTTCAGTCGATTGTTTGGGCGGGAACACTGTTCATCGAATTTCATTTCTTACATCCCACTTGCCATTCCGCACGGTTTGTCTTAATCCCACGTGAGCCCAGCTGAGGCTCTCCTCCACTGCAGTGGAGGAGAGCCTCCCTCTATATATATATATATATATATATATATATATATATATAAAGGCTCTGATCTATTTATTATAAACTACTACAAGTTTTAACTCATGCATGGGACCTACCTTTAGTTATTACAACATGGATGTTCTCCATTTTTCCAGCGATGTCATGGAGAATGCCATCCTAGAAAATAAAATAGCATTTGAAATATGGCCCCTAAAAGAGTTCTAGAATTTGTCAATAGGCCCATGTTCGTAGTTTTAGTATTTGTAAATAAGTCATTGACTTTTCATTTTAATACCTTTCATATCCCTAAAATCAATTGTCCTAACAAAAATGGCCAACCACCATGAACTTGTTGATTTTTTATAAAAATGACAGCTTTGTTGCCCTTACATCCATTAAACAAAAATGAGTATATTATTTTACAAAAATAATATTATTTTATCTCGATTTTTAATGGGCTCTCTCATGCATATGAAGCCTAATCATTATTTTAAAACTTTCATCAATTAAACAGTGGGCCGTGGACCCGTGGTAACCAATTAAAAGTATAGGTGTTGATTGCCATTTGATCAATTTGGGCTTAATGAAATGCGCCATGTATTAAAAAAAAATAGATTTTATGCAGTGTTATTCTCTCCTACTAAATATATTATAGTTACTATTAATATTACAAGCTTTAGAGAAAAATAAGATCAAGCTTTGAAATTATGCACATAGGGATAATAGAGAAGGGTAAAGGTGTCACTTCACTCTAAAGACTTATGATGGTTGGAAGGCTACTGATTTTGGGGACATAGAAGGTATTAAAATGAAAGAGAAATGGCCTATTTACAAATAATAAAACCCTAGGGGCCTGTTTGCAAATCCTAAGAACCTTAAGGGGTTATATACAAAAAAACTCAAAATAAAAAATAATTATAATAAAAAAGAAAGTACTTGACCAAAGGCAAAGGGAAAACACAATATGAGAATGTATTTTATTGCATTTTAATTTTAAAATACATAGTTTGAATTTTACAGGTGATTGTGAGACTCAACGTTTGGACTCACCAAGTAATTTAAAGAAGATATGACCCCGTCCATCCTCCAATAGCCTAAGATTACATTTGCTCTAGGAAATTTAGGATTATTTGTATTTCTCTCTTTAATGCTCTTGCATCTAGACTTAGAAGTAGTGATCTAGAATTATATTTTTATATTGTGCAGTCAGTCTTGGCATATAAAGAAACTATTATGATATAATTGAAGGCCATGAAATACCACAAAGAAAATCATTTAGTTACATTGGCTTAATAATTAATAAGGATAGGTAGATTGATGAAGATGTCAAATAAAAGATAAAACTGGGAGTAGTTTGTGACAAATGAATGCCAATAAGATTAAAAGGGAGATTTTACGCAATAGCAATTAGACCAGCCATGACTCATGATGTATAATGATGGCCAATAAAAAAGCAACAAATGCATATAATGATTATTGCGGATATGAGAATATTGAGGTGGATGAGTGGTAAAAGTAGAAATGATAAGATTAGAAATGTGCACATTTGAGATCATTGAGGGATAGCATCGATAACAGGCAGAATTAGAGAAATCCGTTTAAAATGGTTTGGGCATGTCCAATGTTGGCCGACAATGACGCCAATAAGGAAAAGTTTAGTTATGCAAGTTGATGGTCTACCAAGCGGAAAGGGTAAGCTGAAGAAGACATAGATAAAGGTAGTAAAAATACATCTAAAAAAATGCAACTTATGTAAAGATTTGGCATATGATAGATCGCTACGGAGAAACAAAATTAATATAGTATACTCCAACATAGTTGAGACAAGGCTTTGATAATGATAGTAGAGTCAGCCTTTGATACCATTATCACCTCCTATAGCATAAGAGAGTAATGAAGCATTTCTTAAGGACAACAAAGTTGGAATGTAATTAGCATTATGTTAGACACAAATAACTATACAAGTGGCTTTCGTTCTAATTGAATGGTATGCATATCTTCCTTAGTTAGGTCTTGTGACCTATATCATCCTCTACATTTAGAATCTAAGTTGTTCATCAAATCACACATAAATTGATGTATTACAAATTTATTTAATACATTGCACTTTGTATTAATAGCACTTACCAGGCCTATCCGTGTCAAGCATTAAAGTGTTACTCGGACTGGGCCAAAATTGGGTCCGCATGGCCTGATACATAAAATGCAATTTAAGCTCAGGCTTGTGTGAAGCTTAGTCCTGAATTCCTTAGCCACAGTAGTATTTGGGCTGAATTCTTTAACCCAATCTGGCCCGCTTGATTCTCACTGTGGGGTGAGACGATCAAGTATCAGAACCATAGTATCAAAGCTTGGCTGGGATGTGACATGTTTTCACTATTGATTTTCAGTAATTTTGTGTGGTAAAAATTTAAAACCTTTGATGTCCACAAAACTCTGACCTCATTGAAGTCTGTAAGAAGAATTTAGAATGGAAATTTTCTTCTTTTTTTTTATCTTTTAATTGTTATTTAAGGACTTTTTCCCCTAAAAGACCCCCTCAATTATGTCATTTGACCAATCTACTTATTTTGTCCATTTGATATAAGACTGATTTAAATCCGTGTTCTTAGCGCATTAGACTGCCTTGAAAGCTTATACAGATGATGTCTCATTAAGTTAGCACCTCTTTTTGCCTCTTTTCAAAAATTAAACTTTTGCAAATAAACATAAATGTCTAAACCAATCAGGCACTTTATACTTTTTTTAAGCGAATTTGATCATATAACTTTTATAATATGATGGTTTGCCAATACCAACTTCCACTTCATGACAAATTTGCCTACAGTACTACTATTACTTGCAAGACATCTTTGCCCATAATTCCTAATAACAAGTTTACTTTTCATGTATAACTCAAACAAATGTTGGACAATATCTTAGAAAGAAAGTCTAATTGAAATAATTCGATTTAAAATGAATTTATTTTCATCGGCTCTATTTCAAATAGATAAGACTTGCAAACATGTACTTTCATCAATACAAATGAGTCAGATGAAGATTTAATAACTCAGAGTGGGTGAAAAATTGAGTTAAATTAGGCTTTCTATTTATAATTCTAATTTTATACTGTTGATTACAATATAAATGATTCACGTTAGTCACTACTAAGTTAAGGGTCAACCCAAACAAATATATTAAGTTACGTCGACAAGTTTTCTAAAAAAATGAAAAAAAACTGTACAACTACATATGAATCCACTAGCCATCTCGATTCAGACTCTCAAATGTCCATCTAGCATTTAGATCAAGAATCACAATATACTTTTCAGACTCACACATCAAAGACCCCTTACATTAGGCTCTAAATGGGTTAAGTTATGCCCAAGATCTATTTGGCCGTTCGATGACACATGCATCCTTCTACTAGAATGATCATGATGGTCTTGAAACTCCAGGAAGCCTCGGACCCTGCCATTACACATCTAAAGCCATGACTGCGTGACATAAGGCTATAAATGGATTGAATTATATATGCCCTAGAATCACAATTGGGCCTAGACTCAAGGGGTTGATTTGAAGACAAAGTTTGAAAGAAAAGAGTTAAATATAGCATACTTTATCAAATTAGGTTTTTAGTTTAACCAATATATAAAACTTGCTAATCACGGTAGAAACATGGTTTTTGGAGTAAAAGGTGAGCAAAGTAAGGTTTGCAATTAGATCATCCAAAACCTTAAGTTGCAATTGGCATCATGCTATTCAGATGTTCTCGTGTTCTAGGAGATGAGGCAAAAGAAAACATGTTTGGATAAGTGCAAGTCACCGTTCTGAAGTTCGCTCTCGTTGGAATGAATCCCAAAATCTGAACTCGTTGGCATAAGAAATTTGGAGCAAAAACTTTTATTTTTTTTAAGCAACAACTTACTGATACAATTGTTTTCTACTTATCTCTTGCTTTTTACGACAAATCATTTAAAGACTCCAAATCCTCTCACTTATCCTAAAGGTAGGGCCCATGTTCTCACAATCTGAAAGAACCTGACCGAACTTTGTAAATCTTAAAAATGGGTCACATGGTCACAAGCACAAAAGGTGGGCCCATATTATAATTCCTATGATGGTGGGACCATATTAATTATAAGGCTTCATGTTCTAATTTCTGAAGGTGAACACCACGTTGTAATTTCTAAAAAGAGTCTCATGTCCACAATAAAAGAAAAGGTAGCCCCACTTTATAATTCTTAAAAGTAGATCACATGGTCACAATCACAAAAAGGGAAGCCGAGTCACATTGTAAATCCTATGAAAGTATGCCCACATTGTGAATCCTATGAATGTGGCCTCATATTCTAATTTCTAAGGTGGGTGCTACATTGTAATTTTTAAAGATGAGTCCTATGTTCACAATCAATAAAAAAGATGGTCCAACATTATAATTCCTATAAAGATGAGCTCACATTGTAAATCCTATGAATGAGGGCCACATGGTCACATCACAAAAGTGGACCCACATTGTAAGTCCTATGAATGTGAGGCCCATATTCTAATTTCTAAAGGTGTGTACGACGTTTTAATTTCTAATGGTGGGTCTCATATTTACATTCACAAAAAAAGTGCCCCAACATTATAATTCCTATGGCCCCACATTGTAAATCCTATTAAAATTGGCCCCATGTTCTAACTTTTAAAGGTGGATGCCATGTTGTAATTTCCACAGGTGGGTCCCATGTACGACAATAATAGAGTGTTGCAAACAATAAAATGCGGGTCCCACA
The DNA here is from genome assembly GCA_038049695.1 of Cinnamomum chago. Lineage (NCBI taxonomy): Eukaryota > Viridiplantae > Streptophyta > Magnoliopsida > Laurales > Lauraceae > Cinnamomum > Cinnamomum chago. Next base: position 67,346,365 of record CP142458.1, on the reverse strand, counting down.
TTATAAATCCTATAGTTCTCTTGCTTTTGTTCCATGTAACAAAAGTTTTATAATGTTGCCAAACAAGTTCTATACAACATATTTTCAGCAGACTAATTTAATAAAATGGTCGAAGCAAATTTTTCAAAATATAGTCTCTGCTCAACCCGATTTCATAGTACACGTCATATGGCTTAATAAATATTTGCAACTTTCACATAAAATAAATTTTTCTTAGTGTCAATTTGAGATATTCTACTATCCACGTGGGATCATGTGTAAGAAAAGACTGACTTGATCGTTGTTAACATACTCAAGTCAGTCAATGTAAAACAATATAATTTCTTAATTTGGTAAAATGATAAAATACTAGAATTAAGGTTCAATTTGACATCTCTATTTTCTACCTCTTATTGTCTAAAAACTGATTCAATCAGATTTTAGTGTGTTAGTTAGTTACATTTACCGTGTCCATTTCAAATGACCTTAAGACATGATTTGTCTTTTTTAAGAAGTAAGCAAAAGGGGAACAATCCGATCAGACAAAATTGTCTGAAGCGGAAAGACTCTTATATGAACAGTGAAACATGACGTTACTTTTGGTAGGTCATGTTTCTCTTTTTTTTTTTTTTAACTTTTGGTCCCCTAAAGCAAGATCCACACTACTTACTAGACTAAGAGGGTAAAAAACGGCCACACATCCAAGTTGCAACCGTTGGATGATCATATAATTTTAGATATTTAAAAAAAAAAAAAAAAAAAACCAGACCGTTAGATCCATGTTTTTTACATTTGTGGGCTCCAAATGAAAGATCACAACTGTTAGTCCTCTTCGGATGGATAAACATGACTATGAGATCAGTTTGTAGTGCCTAATTCGTTATAGATTTCGAAAAATCAAAGGAAAACTCTGGACCGTTGATGCACCATCCATTACTCAACTGGGTGATCCATGTTTTTCATACAGTCCGCTTTTTCTCTTCTTTTTTTTCTAGTTGTGGGGCCCTAAACCATAATCTGAAATGTACAAGTTGTTAGGATGACTAAGAACAACCATCATATCAAATATCAACCATTGATCATTCCCCAATCTTGAGATATTTGTAAAACAAAATGAACAATTAAAGTTAAAATTTAGACTTTGTGGGCCCCTTTATCAAGATTTGAACCATTGAGCCTATTAGGAATACTACAAATAGCCATGTGGTCAAGTATTAACCACTGACTCACTATGTATATCAATAAATTTATAAAAAAAAATACCAACCATTGAATTAAAAGAATCTGTTTCAATAAAGTGTTACCAAACAATCTACTTCTATACTATCTATTTCAAACCAGACCATTTAAAATAAATCTATTTTTTATAGATCTGTTTCATACAGATAAGAGTCACGGGCGATATACTGGGATGGACACTTGTTACAAACAAACATTATTCATCATTCCCTGATGTCGGTTTGAAAACAAACTTGATTCATGCCCACGCGGCACTCGAGTCGAGCCTTCTTGAAAAAAAAAAAAAAAAATCCCATCTAGCCTTGGGTTTCAACCTATACAGTGGTGGAAACTCGCAAGCAACTATTCTAATAGTATATATTGTTCCTTTCATTTCTATATATATTCCCATATTATGTGAGGATTCTCTAGAAAAATCTATAGCATTCAATATTACTCTAGAGTTTCTAGAATCTTCCGAACCTTTCAAGATTTCCATCATTCCATCAAGATGAATGATCATAATGCTCATGTGACTCAAGGACCCGCTCATGTGACTAAGGAACCCTCGGACCTGCCATCACGCCGTGTGACTAGACATTAGGCTATAAATGTGTTGAGTTAGGCCCAACACTCACAACTGGGCCTAGACTCAAGGGGCAGATTTGAATACAAAGCTCAAGACTTGATGGACATGATAACTATGATGCTGGCCCACTCTCAGACCAAATATTATTGAAAGAAAAGAAATAAATATCTAACATATCTCACCAAAGTAGGGTTTTATAAGTTTTACCATTATATAAAACATGCTAATCATGCATGGGACTGTCATGGTTCCTGGATTAAAAGGTGAGCAAAGTAAGTTTCGCGATCAAATTATCCAAAACCTTAATTTATTGGACCTCACAAGGTTTAACCATTGTCCACTTCCAGACAAAGTAGATTTTCGTTCAATAGAATGAGTGTCAATTTGAGATATTCTATGATCCACACAGGATCATGTGTAAAAAAAGTCTGAGTTGATCATGGTGAACTTACTTAAATTCAAGTGGACAATTTACACTCTTTTTTTTAAGGGTAAAATACAGCCTACATTGGGTCAAGAGTAGGGTTGCAGATGGGACGATCGGAGGTCCAAATACTGCCTACATTGGGTCAGGGGTTCCAAATACGGCATGATCTGTACCTTGCCCAAACCTGACTTATCACAACCCTAACGTTGTGGGCCCATGTCCAAATACCTTGTGGGATACCCGGGAAGCCAATGAATGAGCACTACCTTCATCAATCCAGGCCACTCATAAAAAGGAGTAATTCTCCTTTTTTTCTAGTCTTTAAGACCAATGCATAGGGATGCCCATGGGTCGGGCCTGCCCAACCCGCTTTGGGCCGGACATTGATGTATAATATAAGCTATTTAATAGTTGGGCTTGCATGGATTAAGTAATCGAAAGTGCAAAACCCGGCCTGGATATGGAGTGGTTTATCATTCAGTGATAGTTTTTCCAAACAATTGCTAAAATGTCTGTAGAAATGATAAAAGCTTAATTCAGCCTGTTTGCCTACCCAATTGACTAAATGGGTAGACTCGGGCCTAAATTTATGGCTCATATCGGCTTAGGGCCGGTATAGATATGTTTTTCTAAAGTCAAGCTGGGCCTAAATATGCCTCAGCCGGCCTTAGGGGTGCTCACGGGCTGGGCCAGCCCAAGCCCGATCCAGGCCTAGCCCGCTTTGGGCAGGGCTTGAATATGTAATGAGGGCCCGATTAATAATTGGGCCGGGCTTTGATTAAGTGATAGCAAGCCCATTGCCGTCCAGGCTTGTGTAAGAAATGCATGTAATTTAATTTAATTAGTGCTCTAATTCCCATAAAAGTGATGAAAAGACTGGTTCAGCCCGGCCTGATTGATTAAATGAGTAGGCTCAAGCCTAACTTTTATGGCCCGTGTCAGGGTTGGGCCTGTGTTTCTAAACCCGGCCCGGAAACACCGGCCTGAGCCTGTGTGCGCCCCCCCGCCCCCCGAACACCCCTAGCCGGCCTGAGCAGGCCCATGAGACCCCCCACTAAATAAAAGCCCAGACACTACTCATTACAAATGCAAAATCACTTAATAAAACATGTTAAAATGAATTTATTGCACAAGTTAGAGGGGACTATCAAAGATAGGGATGTCAAAGAGTGGGTTTGGTCGGAGGTTGATTAAAAGGCCAAAATGGTGGAGTGGATGAGATTAGAACAATGCCACCCTCACTCTCTAACGCTCAATATCACTGAGCTACTTGGAAATTGCATATTGCTACAGTAATAAATATAAATAAATAAATTGATATATGAGCTCGTAAAATTACAGTCGCCCCGAATTCGAAAACGAATTACCAAACCTGCTCCTAATTGGAGCAATGCAAGAAAGGTCTCCATTTAAACCTGATCAGTTGCAGTCTCTCTTCAAATAAAATCTTATACCAACACTTGGTAGCACTATTGGTTGGGGCACTCCGTAACTACCCGAAGATCTCAGCATCGAAGACCGCCAATGTGTTGGGACTCCAGGCTATTCTAGCCCGACGAACCCGGTGAGTGAAAACAGGGAAAGGCCACCACCCCGGGGGATTTAATCAGGTGCTCAAAGAGACCTTGGACACCCCCCGGTTAGCAAAAAAAAAAAAATCAAATAAAATCTTATTCCTAAATTATTCATTTATTTCACTAACTAAAGTGCATGGCATTAGTCTATCTTAACCTCATTGGCTTAAATAGAAGATAAAGTGACCAATTAAAACTTTGCCTGAAATAAAGAGTTTGTGAAAAAACAGCTGTAACCAAAACAGAGTATAAAAATAACTCTGAGAAATACAGCCCCAATTAAATCATCCAAACCTGCATACTAGGAAATTTAGGGTCATTCTTATTGCTCTCTTTAATATTCTTGGATCCAAACTTAGACATAGTAATGTAGGATCCTATTTTCATATTGTGGAGTCAGCCTTGGATCCCATTATCACCACCTATATAGCATAGAAGAATAATGAAGAATTGCTCATTGATAAGAAAATTGGAATGTCATTTGTATTATTGTGAACAAAAATAACCATACAAGTGGCTTTCGTTCTAATTTGAATGGCATGCATTTCTTCATTAATGGGTTGAGACCTATTTCATCTTCTACATTTACAATCAAGATGCCCATCACATTACACATGAATTGATATGTAGCTGATTAATTTAATACATTGCACTTTCTATTAAAAACGCTAAAGAGGCCTATCAGAGTCAAGCATTAAAGTGTAACTCGGACCAGGACAAAATCGAATCGCATTGTCTGATCCATAAAATGAAAGCTCAGCTCAGGCTTTCGTCAAGGTTTTTTTTTTTTTTTTTGGCTGGTGCTATGGGAGGGTTATCAACCATTTGAGCTGGACTAATCCCTACGGACCCAAAGAGAAGCCGGCTAAACTCCCTATCGCCCTAGTGTGATAGTGCAATTTTGAACCTATAACCTCCGTGTACAAACTGTGGTCCTAAGCTTGCGTCAAGCTTAGTTCTGAATTCTTTAGCCCTAATAGTTTTTGGGCTGGATTTTATAACCCAATATGGTCCGCTGAGTCGTACTATGGTATGAGATGATGAGTATTAAGAACATGGTATTAAAGCTTGGCTGGGATGCAACTGTTTCCACCATTTTGAACATGATTTCAGTGCTGATTTTTGGTAATTCTGTGTTGTAAAAATCTAAAACCTTAGATGTCCACAAAGCTCTAACCTCCTTTAAGTCTGTAAGAACAATTTAAAAAGAAAACTTTATTTTTTAATTATTTTTTAAGAATTTCTTCCCTACAAGACCCATTCAAGTATGTTAAGGTGTTAGTTCGGAAGGCTTGAAAGTTCATAAAATGGTTTGATTCAGTTAGCACCTTTTCTTGCCTCTTTTCAAAAAAATAACCAAAAGCTAGACACTTTTTTTTTTTTTTTCAAAACAAATTTACTCGTATAAATTTTATAATATGATGGTTTGTCCAAGGTTGAAAAACTCGAGATTCTGATTCAACTCGTCCAATGCAAAAAAAAAAAGGACTCAGATAGAGCCAATGCAAAGACTCGAGAGAGCCATGTTTTTTTTTTAATTAATCTAAAAATATTTTAAAATGAATCCATTACTTATAAAATATAAAAATATATTTACTTACAAGCATTCATAATAACCGATTTGTTTTAATGTACTAAAATAAGGAAGATAAAAGAAAAAGATATTGCAGATTACATAACTTGTTAGTCCAAATATCAAATGTAAAAGATCAAATATAAGTTTCAAATTACATTCCAATCATCGTTTTTTAATCATTAACTCCAAACCTCATGTATAATTACTTATAATAAATTTTATTTGTTTAAAATTAGATCTTTCTCTTAAATGGTTCGAAATGGAAATAATTTATTAAAATGAGACAACTTGGCTAACTCTCCCCTATTTTTGACTTGATTCATTTATCAAAATGAGATGACTCGAAGTAGTCAATAGTCATTTCGGAAAGTTTTCCAAGGGCTTGTCAATACCAACTTCTACTTCATACAAATTTGTTTTACCCTCATTCACTACTAATTGAAATAGTTCTATTTAAAATAAATTTATTTTTGTTAGATCTATTTCAAATAGATAAAACTTCCAAACATGTCATCAAATATACAATGAGTTAGATGAAAATAGATTCATCCTTATTTAGTGAAAATCGAGTCATATTAGATCTACAAATTCTAATTCAGACTTCCGGCCGTTAATGATTTAGGTTAGGCGCAAGCCATACCAGTGTTAATTTCAATGGGCATTTGGCCGGAGGTCCCTCAATATTTCGTAGAGGTAAAGGTCACTTCCACCGTTTCATATACTTGAAAGGATAATAATACCCTTATAATCTCTTATCTCTTTATTCAAAAACAGTAAGCCTAAAATCGCAGTAACTTACCCACAAACAAAAGTGAGAAATTAGGAATTTTGAACCTCGGGCGCAAGGAGAGCGAGGAAAGTGAATCAAGGAAGGAGATAGTTCATCAAGCGGATCCCAATATAGATAGGCATCGATCAACAAATCAAATTAACCAGATCTCCGTCCATTCGTCGGCCATCAATCAGGTTGCTAAAATTGTCTAATCAAAGCCAATGCCCCCAAAATGCCCTATTAATAGTGGGGCACACTAGATGAACGGCCTTTAATAGAAGCATATGTGCCTCGTATTCAATTAAATTGTTTCAAAACTCAGATAAATGTAAACCAAACTCAAATAAATTCACTCGAAACTTAGTTAAATTTATATCAAACTTAGATAAATTCAGAAAATGATGGATCAAATCCCTAATCTCATAAAAAAAATCACTCTCCACCCTTCCTTCAAATCCATTGACACTAAGAAGAACTCAAGACCCCAACTAAAATTTCACAAGAAAAAATTCCCTCCCATTTGTACATAATACGATTGAGTTCCCCTCCTCGTGGGAACTTCTCATCTTGGGAACTTCGCTAATTTACTCTAATTTGAATAAAAACAAAAAGTGTCATAATTTACTCTAATTTGAATAAAAACAAAAAGTGTCATTTGAGCCATGCCCGTGCGTCACTTTTGAACCAAGCCTTATTGAAAGTTCGTCTTGCCTTTAGATCAAGAACCACATGTTTGCAGCTTCACACATCAAAGACGACTATATATGCTTCCAAAGTTTCCACACAAGTACACAACTACTCTAAACATACGCTTATTATAGATTAATCCATTCATTTCTATATATTTTCATAATATACGAGAATTCTCTAGATAAATCTATTGCATTCAAGATTATTATTATAGAGTTTCCAAAACCTTGCGGACCCTTTAAGATCTCCATCAAAATCTATTTGTCCATTTGATCACACTTGCATCCTACCACTAGAATGATGATGGTGCTCATGTGACTCTAGAAAGCCTCAGATCCCGCCATGAAGAGTCCATATCCACTAAGAGAAAACCCCACGGTGACATTGAATGAACCAATTAGGGTCCGCTACGTTAACACGAGCAGGGGCTGTCCGCTGTGATGTGAGTCGTTCACTCATGGACACCATGCGTAAGGCCACTTAGAGGATCCCGATTCTACCATGACACATCTTAAATCATGATTATGTGATATTAGGCAATAAATGGTTTAGGCTAGACCCAAGACTCACAACTAGGCCTAGACTCATGGGGTTGATTTAAATACAAGTTCAAAAACTGATGGACCAGATAACTATGATAATAGTTTCAGACCAAAGAACACATTTAATCAAAGTAGGTTTTCAATTTTACTAATACATAAAACATGCTAAAAGGTGAGCAAAGTAAGGTCCGCTATCAGATCATCCAAAACCCTAATTTATTGGACCTCTCAAGATTTTCCATTCTCAAATTTCAGAAAAACAAAAATAAAATTTTTGGTCCATAGGATGAGTTTCAATTTGAGATGTTTTTCAATCCACATGGGATCATGGGTAAAATAAGTCTGAGTTGATCATTGTGAACTTACTCAAATCAAGGTAAATTATTAGATTTTTCTTATAGAGGGGCAAAATACTAGAATTGAAACTCCTTTTTTTTTCCAGCTATATGAGGGTTTGGAACTCACACACCCATGAGCTACAGCTGAGGCTTTTGTAATAGAGATAATTAGCGAAAGGTCCCTAGAATTGAATCTATCCAGCCTCTAGTCCAAGCAAATTCTTTTTAAGGGCTCTGGTCCAAGCAATTAGACTGTTTGCAGCCAGAAGTCCCTGGATATAATTTACATGACTAATTTGCCCTCTTTCAACTGTTTAGGCATCTAATTTTGAATTTTAAATTTTCAAATCTTTCAACTGTTTAGGCATCTAATTTTGAATTTTAAAATTTCAAATCTTCCATTCTCCCCCTAATTACAAGGGGTCTCCGACCTTCCTCTCGTTTGGAAACCCCTGTGGACTTTTTCTTCCACGTGGTACCGAACACCTCGCCGCTGCGATTTCACCGACGAAACCGATTCCAGCCGACAAGCATACTACCAACGACAACAAGAATTGAAACAGAAACGTTCCCAAGAAGTAACCCCAATAATTTATCTCTACTTTTCCATCACTTCCTCCCAATCAGTTCATGACTTATACTGTTCTGATTTCCCCTCCTCTCCACACATACACGGAGACCATACACGGCATGGCCGGGTGCACTGACGACCTCACCAGAGCCCAATCGTGCCGAGATGGTCAAGCCGCGACCCATCTAAAGTGGATCGCCATCTTGGTCATCCTCCTCACGAGCGTCGTCGGAATCTCCTCCCCAGTCGCCCTCGCCCGCCTCTTCCAAGGCAAGCCCACCTACAACAACGCCCTCCTCCTCATCAAATGCTTCGCCGCCGGCGTCATCCTCTCCACCTCCCTCGTCCAGGTCCTCCCTGACGCCTTCGACGCCCTCGCCGACTGCAAGATCGCCTCCAAACACCCATGGAAAGACTTCCCCTTTTCTGGTTTCATCGCCATGGTGGGCGCCATCATCGCCCTCCTGGTCGACGTTGCAGCGAGCTCTCACGTAGAGGACAGGCCCCAGTACGCTCCAGTCGGGTCGGATGATGGTGGCGCTGGTGGTGTCGTGGCGGTGAAGAAGGTGGAAGCAGCGGTGGAGATGGTGGTGGTGACTAGGTGCCATAACACGCATGAGGAGGAATTGACGAAGTTGAAGCAGAGACTGGTTTCTCAGGTTTTGGAGATTGGGATTGTTTTTCATTCGGTGATTATTGGGGTTACTTTGGGGATGTCCCAGAATCGATGCACGATCAAACAGAATCCAACTTCAACCTCTGTACCAGAGAGCGAGTCGTGCGTCTCTTCACGTCGCCGGCAGGAACGTTTGCAGGTTTTGTTCTGGAACAGGAGAACGAGAGGAAGAAGATGACCCAGAGGGTCGGTTCCAGTCCGGGTGAGGTCGGGTGAAGTTTGACCTGGTTTCAAAGCCCAAAAGCAAATCTATCTGAGTTTTTTAGAAATTTATCTGTGTTTTTGGCAAATATATATGAGTTCCCGACAAATTTAACTGAGTTTTTGGAAAATTTATCTGAGTTTTTAATAAATTTATCTGAGTTTCTAACAAATTTATTTTCATTTTGGAAATTTATCTGAGTTCTGGAACAAATTTATCTGAGTTCTGAAAAAATTTATCTGAATTCTGAACAAATTTATCTGAGTTTTTCACAAATTTATCTGAGTTCTGAAATAAATTTCTTTACGTTATGGACAAATCTATCTGAGTTTTGGCTAATTTATCTATGTTATGGGACAAATTTATCTGAGTTTGGACAAATTTATCCGAGTTTGTGGCAAATGTATTTGCGTTTTTCTAAATTTATTTACACTTTTTTGAAATTTATTTGGATCTTTTAAAACTGATTTTCATCTTTTGAAAATTATTTGCGTCTTTTTAAATTGATTTTCATCTTTTGAAAATTTTTAGATTTTTTGAAATTTATTTGCATCTTTTTAAATTTCTCTATGTTCTTTTGATATTATAGCATTTTTTGAAATTTATTTGCGTTATTTCAAATTTATTTGCATTTTTTGAAATTAGTTTTTGTTTTTTTAGAGTTTAATTTTGTTTTTTTTAATTTTATTTACATCTTTTGAAATTTATTTGGATCTTTTGAAATTTATTTGCGTTTTTTAAATTTATTTCACTTTTAGAAATTTATTTGAAATTTGTTTCCTATTTTTTTAACTCTATTTGAAAATCTCATTAGTGGAAATTTATTAATCGTGACTAATTTAATGGTAGTTGACCATTATTAATGGCTTATCCCACTAATCATGGGATATGATTTGAAGAAAGGGTAAATTAGACACTTTAGGCTTTCAAATTTGGAAAAAGGACCTTTCACACTATAAAAAAAGATTGTGGACTTAAGGCAATAAAGTGAAATGTTCAGGGACCTCTCGCCGAATCCCCCTTTGTAATAAGGGTAAAATACTGCCCATATTGGGTCAGTAGGTCCAAATCTAAGATGACCCACCTTGCCCAAACCCAAACCTGACTCATCACAACCCTAATGTTGTGGCCCATGTTCAGATACCCTGTGGGATCCTAGCAATCCAATGATTGCACACTACCTTCATAAAAAAAAAAGATTAAAGAAATTGGACACATGATTGAATCCAATGATGGGCCTAGCTACAACTGGGTTAAAATTCAGCCCAGTTGGAATACAGGGAAGTCCATGAACTATTTTTAAAATCTAATTCATACCCAGTAACTCAAACTGTTTAACAAATCTTATCGTTTAACAAATCTTATCATTAGTGGATTAAATGCATCCAAGTGTATTAAAACCCTAAAAAGTCTGATGCCATTTTTTTTCCCTTGGCATTTCCAATTCCAGTCACTGAAAGAGTTAGAAATGGATTCAGCAAAGGAAGAGGGAGAAGAGAAGGTGAGATGTTGCAGCGACCCACAGGATCTACAGAAGAGGAGAGGAAGGCCAAAGAAGCAGTTCCAAGAAGAGGGAGACAAGGAGAGAAGCAAAGGAGTGAGTGTTGTTGGAGAGGAAGAAGCCCATGTTCATGAGGAATCTCCTCCTTGTGAGAAAGATTTGGGCATTGAAGAAGAAGCTGTTAATGATAGTAAGGATCATGTTAATCAGAGGCCCAGACATAGGCGCAAAGGCATACCAAGAAGGGCTGCCACTTGATGCTCCTCAGCCCAGTTGTGTGGCAATCCAGACTGTTCATCAGGTGGGTCCCACTTAGATGGGCTACATGTGTGAAAAAGCCCACTTGATTTTGTTACAGAGGCAGGAGATGAGTTTGAATTCTGAATAAGTCTCTCAGTTTGAATGAGTCTTTGGTTAGTTATTCTGTTTTTGTCTTCTTCACTCTGTTATAAATCCTGAAAATGTTGTCCTTAAAACTTTGTACAAATGAGATATTTTACAGTCCACAGCATTGATACGGTTTGAGCTGATGACCCATTCATTGTAATCAGTAGGGAAAAAAAAAAATTACATGTGTATCCATGGTGGGCCCTATTGGATGAGGTCTGGACCACCAGATGATGGTGGTGCAGGGGAAAGTCCTGATAACATCTCTTTTCGCTATTGTACCAAAAGACAGATTTTTTTCTGTCATCTACATAATAAATTATCTCAAAACATGGGGACTGTTGATTTTTATTTATTTATTTATGATGTGGGTAGCCATCAGGTTTTTTTTTTTGGTTAGAATCCCTGGGGTCTGTTGATATATATATATGTTCTATAGGTATTTAAATGAGCTCAGTGGCTGTAGCAATGGGGTACAAAGTAGTGTTCTTACAGTCAGCAAAGAAGGGGCCACTGCATGTCTTACCATCTGCTGATGGGGCCCATGTGTGATCATAGTTGGTTGGAACTCAATCTACAGAATTGGACGCCCCCTCATGTAATCTCGATTCCGGGTGCATCAAGTCTACTATCTCCAATATTATATATAAAAATATCTAAAAAAAAAAAAAAACAAAAGTCAATGTTGAGGTACAACTTGCAATATCAAATACTTAATTTGCCGAGTCTCGAGTCCATAGATTGGAACATATATAGATCCAAAACCGGATTCATTTATCAATCGGGATCGGGATTTTAATTGGGTTCCAGACCTAGATCCGTTTATGAATCGAAACCTAAAATAAGTTTTAAACCCGGTTTTTTACGGGTCGAAACTTCCGGATAATCGACGAATTAAATATCCATTTGCAACCCTAGGAGCAAGCTTTCAATTCAGAAATCCACAACCGTCTTCTTTTCCATCTCTGTTTAAGCAAATGACAGGGATGAAAGGGGCCTCCTTTTATTCTTCCTCTCTTGATTTGAAAAGGGAACCCTCATGATTTGAAAAGGGATTCCATTCCCTATGTAAAGGGAATATGGAACTACCCCCTCAATACAGTCAATTTGCCTAATTTCTAAAGTGAAGGAGAGAGAAGAGAGAGAGTTCCTTCCTTGGAAACCTAAACTATGGCTTAATCTAAGTTGATGTTAGCCATCCATCATCAAATTTAACGATCATCATGGAATCCATCCTAGCCTCAAATTGTGTAGAGTGAACTAGATAGGACCAATCTTCTCCAATCTCCACTTGGTTGGCATTTATGGTGTTCTTTTCTTTTTTTTCTCTTTCTTTTTTAAGGTAAGTACTCTCACACCCATGCACACTCACATAAGTCCCTCATCATCATCAATGCATAGTTGGGGACTGATCTATAATTGTTTATGTGAAAGGGACGTGCCGCACCAAGAAGGTGGGGTCCATTGGCCCTAAAAGTGAAAGGACTGCCATGGATGAAGGCATCTACTGAAAAGTTCCCATTGGCTATTTCTAACCAAATCCTCCCATAAATCAATTTAGTGGGTCAGGATGCGCAGAAGCTTGACTAAGCCTGGGGTCTTTCGTTATTGAGCCCAATATTTAGCCCAGATCTACCTCACAAGCCTCGAGGCTAGGTAAGCACTAGAAAATAAGGCCCAATGGCAGTTCATGGGCTTACCAATACAACTCATACCCAGCCCAATACAAACTGGGCTCAAACTAACTTGGCTCGTGAGCACCTCTTATTTAAGTACTTTACCTCATGGGTAGGTCGAAAATGGGCTGGGTTACAAAAATATGACTTTAAAGGAGTCTGTAACATTAATAAGGGCCTAGGAGAATCTTGCTAGGGGTTTTTAATCAATGATGTGATGGTTGTCCCCATGACGTTTTCAAATTTCAAGGCTCTTGCTAGATTTCTGATTTTCAACCACATGAAAAGTGACTTTTGTCCTTTGAATTTCTTATTCTAATCCTCTTTTAAGCATTTTTGGATGCTTTAGTTAAGAGGAGGATTCAGAAATTCCACATAGGGGTTGGGCATGTTCCTTTAGCAGAATTCAAAGAACTTATATGTGTCTGAAAATTTTGAAATTCTTCATATAATTAATGCTCTCCATATTGAATTCAAATCCCCATCTCCCATTTAACATTGGAAACGGTGATATTAAGAGAATTTGAAACGCTATTTGTAACTTTTTAGGCGGGTTTTAAAGTTAGACATCAAAATTCCAGCAGAAAAATCATGACATTTGAAATGCTAAGGCTACAATCATTATATCAATCCTCAAAAATTCCTACTAAAAATATTTCTTCTAATAAACGGAATGTAAAGTTTAGAAGTAGAATTGACAAAATCAACCCCACCTAGGATTAAGGTTAAGGTTATGATGATAGTTACCACACCATGATGATGATGATGGAATTACTATGGTACACATAAATTCATGTTTAAGTACATAGGAAATACAATATATATGAACTTTTTGTTCTCAAAAGAACAAAACAATGGAAAAGAATATGACATTATGTGGCTAATTATCTCTTAAAACTCCTAGCCATGGATGTCACCAGAAAACCTCCAAGCGGTGTAGCTCCAACACCAAACCAAACCCTTCATTCCTCTCTTCTTCCTCAGATCCTTTACTCTCTTCCCCTCCGCCGGTCCAGTTCGCTTTGCCACCATCGGCGGTATGGGGCTACCGAAAGAAGACAATGAGGAAGATGAGGTTGAATTACAAGGCGATGGGGATGTTGACCAAGTTGAATCACCCTCATAGCTCCATGACTCAAAGCTCTCCTCAGAACCAGTTTGACTTTGACTGTCACTCTTTTGAGCTTTGGTGGTCTTCTTCTTCTTCCAAAACCACAGCCTCGATTGGTTCGAGTCCTTGCTTACCGGGGTGTGAGACACGCTCAAGCTCAGCATGGCAGGAGGAGAGCTGAGGGGCGGGAGTGGCGCAGCTTCATCTGTGATCTTGGGTGTTCCAGGCTGCGCTTCCCATGCAAATGGGACTTTCCCGGCGACCTGATAGTAAATTCGAGAGGAGAAGCCCTTGGAAGAGTCCCTAGAGAGAATTCTATTGAAGAAGAGCTCCTCTCCTTCAAGTAGAGAGATGGTGGTGCAGTAGCTGTTTGGCTTAGTTGGGTTTCTCTCACTTGGGTTTGTCAGGTTCTTGGAGATGAGACCATTGCACTCCATTTTCAAATGAGAGGAATTAAGAAGAAGAAGATGATTTGGATTTTGGAGGGTGTTCTATATTTCTGTTTGGTGGTGTAAGTTGTAGGAATGGAAGAGGAGAGGGGGTGTATTTATAGAGAATGTGTGTATAGCGGATTTAGAGGACATGAATGGCGGATTAGGGAGCATGATGCAGTTGAAATGGGAGGTGGGTCTTTGTTTATGTTGATTTTAGATTTCTCTGTTACACTTTTCTTTGGTGATACTTGAAGGGTTACACTACGCATGGTGACTCTGCTGGGCGGCTCAGTTACCACATCCATAAGACTTGTTATTTCTGTTTTTCAAGTTATGATTCTTGTTGAAGGGCTACTTCACCTCTCCCCACTTTTATCATCCCCATGTTGCATGTATTCATTAGAACCAGTCTCATCAGATGTAGAACCAATAACCTGATTGAGGTACATATACATTAGAATCTGTTTAATCAGTTAGACTCAGGTGCAGGTCCATGATTTGGACCCATTTTTAATTTGTATCCATGTCTGGGTCCATGACCCATGTAAGGTTTGGGAGTAGGTCCAGGTCCATGGGTTTCTTAGAGGACCCAAATATCTGATCCACCATCATCTTATGTATACAAATTAGTAAGTATAAGTATTTGGGCTGCTACATGTGTCCAGGTCCAGGCCTTTTAATTTGGGTACTCCATGTCCAGGTTGAGGTCTATAACTTAAATAAGGGGGGATGGAACACCTCCTCAACCCACTCCAATTTGCCTCATTTTGAGTTCCTTCTTTGGGAAACCTAAACTACAGCGTCATTTAAGTTGATCTTAGCCATCCATCATCAAGTTTCATGATTAGGGTGACCATCCAAGCTCTCTGATCATGCGGAGTGAACAAGATGCGATTGATATCTGATATATGACTTCTAATTTCCATATCATGATGTCCCTCCCTGTATGGCTATTAGGCTGTACAAAGTAGGTATTCCCATTGGTAGAGGTTAATGGAAAGTTTTTCAGCATGAAGGTGGGACCCCACCAAGAGGAAGCTGCCATGGATAAAGCATCTTTTGAAAAATTCCCCATTAGTTATTTCTATATACTCCTATGAGAATCATGAGTGAAAATTCCCCAATGCAGAAACAAGTCCTTTCTAGCAATTCAAAGTGTTAAAGAAATTCAAAGTGTTCATTGATGGGTCAGGAAAGGCAGAAGCTTGTCTAAGTCTGGGCCCTTTAGTTATTGGGCCCAACATTGAGCCCAGATCTAGCTCACAGGCCTGAAGGTTCGAATTGCAAACTATCAACAACCATTGGTGTTAAGTACATGGATCCAGGCCATACCTATCAACATGCAAACGATCAGGAATCAGGACCTATCCCTTTTTAACTATATATTTCCTCCAATAATAGAGGCTCAGGCAGTTCATGGGCTTAGAAATACAACTCAAATCCAGCCTGCGCACGAGCAGACTTCGGCCATGAGCACCTCTGTGTAATTATCGTCAGTATTTTACTTCATGAGCTGGTCATAGCTCATAATTAGTACCACCACAAAAATAGTGACTTTTAGCGGCGGAAATAAAAGTTAGGCATTTGCTTAGATGGTCGGCTTCTAAGCAATTGGGGCACTTTTAGTAGTAGAATAGAATTTCCATCGCTAAAAGTCGCTTTTTTGTAGTGAGTCTTGGCCCATGAGGACCTCTGTTTATTACAACAATACTTAAACAAGTCCCAGTGATTATAAGGGTCAGTTTATTTGCATTACATATAGAAATTGAATACACGGATTCATAATATAAGTTATTAAAATTGAAAGTCAAAGGTTAATTTTCTAAATTGAGCATCAAATAACCTTTCAATACAAAAGAAAGTGATCAGGTCTAATCTACATCTCCACTTTACATACTTCACTCCTATTCTCATAACCTTAATTCCTTCTACCCTACTCTCTTTGATAATACTTTGGTAGAGTTCATACTACCCTTAATTTCTATATATTTTAATGAAAACAAATAGGTCATTCATTTTACTATAAATTCTTATGTATTTTAATATAAACAAACACGCCCTATCTATCCAAATAAATTTGACAAAATCATCCCCACATATTAGAAAGACCACATGATGATGATGATATGTGGCTCATAAATTCATGTTTAATTACATAGAAATACAGCATATATGAGGGGGGTCATGTTTTCCCTCAAAAGAACAAAACAATGGAGGAAATCATGGTTATATGTGGCTAAATTATCCCTGAAGGTCCCCTAGCCATGCAACACACCAGAAAATCTCCAAGGGCTGCAGCTCCAAGCCCAAACCAAACCTTCCATCCCTCTCCTCTTCCTCAGATCCTTGACTCTCTTTCCCCCCTCCGGTCCAGGCCACTTCGCTGCTGCCGCTGGCATGGGGCTACCAAAAGATGATGACATTGAAGACGAGCTTGAATTACAAGGCGATGGGGATGATGACCAAGTTGAATACCCCCCATAGCTCCATGACTCAAAGCTCTCCTCCAAACCAGTTTGACTTTGATTTTCAATCTCTAGAGCCTTGGTGACCTTAATCTTCTTCCAAAACCACAGCCTTGATTGGGTGGAGCCCTTGTTCACCGGGCGGTGAGCCACGCTCAATCTCAGCATGGCAGGAGGAGGGCTGAGGGGCGGGAGTGGCGCGCTTTCCGGCATGATCTTGGGTGTTCCGGGCTGCACTTCCCATGCGAATGGCACTTTCCCGGCAACCCTATAGTAAATTCTAGAGGAGAAGCCCTTGGAAGAGTCCCTAGAGACAATTCTATTGAAGAAGATCTCCTCTCCTTCAAGTAGAGAGATGGGCTTAGTTGGATTTTTCTCCCTTGGGTTTGTTAGGTTCTTGGAGATAAGACCATTGCACTCCATTTTCAATTGAGATAGAAGAAGAAGAAGCTGATTTGGAGGGTGTTTTATATTTTCTCTTTGGTGTTGTAAGTTGGAGGAAGAGGAGAGGAGAGGAGGTGTATATATATAGTGATTGTGGTGTATAGCAGGTTTGTAGGGGATGGATGGGGGATTGGGGAGCATGATCCAGTTGAAATGGTGAGGTAAGTCTTTGTTTATGTTGTTTTTAGGTCTCTCTCTCTCTCTCTCTCTCTCTCTCTCTCTCTCTCTCTCTCTCTCTCTCTCTCTCTCTCTTCCTTTTCTATGTTACACTTCATTTTGGTGAATGACTTGAGGCTCTCTCTTCCTTTTCTATGTTACACTTCATTTTGGTGAAAGACTTGAGGGGCTCCCATACACAAGGGGACTGTGCTGGGCGGCTCTTACATGTGCAGTTTACTGCACCCACAAGTCTCGCTATCTTTGTTTATCAAGTTGCAGTGATTCTTGTTGTGGGAAGACTTCACCTTTTAACATGGGTTTGAACGTCCTAAGTTGTTTCTTCTTAATTTATTAATTTTCTGATCATTGGAACGATCCAGTGCATTGCAGGTGTATATTTTGTTGCATGCATACAATAGAATAATCAGTCTAAAGAAATGTGGGTCCCATAGCTTGATCACAGTATATATACAGTAGAATCAATCTAATCAGATGTGGCCCATCACCTGAGGCACACATTATATTCTTTGTGGCCCTCGTATATACATGTAGCTAGCTATCAAAAAATGATTACCCCTTAGCTAATGCATGTCATAGATCTTGGTCATGGTCTACACATTGTAGGACCAAAGTGTGATGACGCGGGTGCGACCGTACTTGTAGAATTCAAAAAAATCCTTAAATAAGATCTTTAAAATTTTTATTTTATTATTTGACTCTTTAATTACTTGATTATTCCCGACACCACCCAAATGAAAATTCTAAATCCGCTGTTGGCCGTTGGCGAGAACTACCATTTGTATGAAAACGGGTCCTCAAGTACCAGACACCCTATGAAAATTGGGAATGTAGGTCCAATTAAGATTTGGACTCATTTTTTAATTTGGCCCCAATAGGTCCATGGATATGTAAATCTCGGGCAGGGGCCAGGCCTTGTTCTGTGGATTGTAACAATCACTTCAGTGCTGCTGCGGCCTACCGAACTGGAAGCCTCTTTTGTTTTTATAAAAGGTTGGACCATACTTGAGGCCACATTTCATGTGTTACCGTCCAAAATGGTTGAGCCCATGATTGGGCTCCGGATGTTGGCACCAATGTCTTGCCCTATAAACAATTTACAAATTGATTGATTGCCAAGGGTGTGTTAGATTGATATGTTGCTACTTAAGAACTATTATTATCATTCTTGTTTGCTAAGTGAGAGGGATTAAGAAAAATAATGTCTTTACATGTATTGGAAGTCTACTCAAAAGACTTTTAAAACCTTCGAATATTCCTTGTTTGTTAAGTGACAAAGATTAAGCCAAATCATGACTAGATGTATTATACCTATAGGGGCGTTCATAATTACAAGTTGGGATGAAATATGAGTCCCCTATTTCTCTTTGACTCGACCCAAATAATGCATGGGTCTAGGACATGGACCCATTTCAAATTCAGGTCTAGATCTGGGGTCCAGATTCACAGGGAACATACCCACAAAGCTCTGATACTAAAATTTTCATCTTCATCAAAGCCTTGTAAAAATTGTGATTCATATTGCAAATGTATTTTTGAAGATAGTATGGGAAGAAGATACCCACAAAGGGAACATACCCACAAAGCTCCGATACTAAAATTTTCATCTTCATCAAAGCCATGTAAAAATTGTGATTCATATTGCATATGTATTTTTGGAGATAGTATGGGAAGAAGATAATACTGCAATGATTTCCAATTTGAACTGCCAAAAGCATTAGCTGTATCAAATATGATTAGTTAATTCAAAAAGAAATGTATCTAAAAATTAACATAAAATACTTTTCACAAAAATTAAAAAAAAAAAAAACTTCAAACACAACGTATCAACATATAAAATCATATTAAATATGAAGATTTATACTTGAAAAAAAAATCATCAATGTAGAATACTGCCACCAAAGGAACTTCAAGACACACAGATACAGATATGCAAAACTGTTTGTCCTGAACTTTTTAAAGAAAAACAACGCTCACCCTAATTTAACTCTAACTTGAATAATAATCGCCCTCATATTAAATTCCAGCAGTTTCTTAAGTTCTATTTTTTGTAAAACTTAATCCAATAATGATTACTATTCAGATTAGTGCTAAATCAAGGTGAGTGTAGTGAGTATGATGGGGTTGGATTTGTCCTTCAGTGTCCATGCGCATGTAAAATGGTTGCCTCCCACGCAAGCCTATGAGAGATAATTCTTAGTAGAACATAACCCTATCAAATATAAACTCCAGAGTTCCCTAATTACCATTAAGGCTACTAGGATCATCTTCACAAATACCAAGGAATAAGAAGTATTGGGTTCTCTTTGAATATTATAGGGAAAAATCTCATGTAAAATAAATAAGTATTTAAGTAACTGAAAATATAAAATTAATACAAAATAATGTTAAGAACTTAAAGATTTCTATTCGTGTTTTTTTTTTTTTTACCCCACTTTTATTCCAACATTATCACCACAATTCCATTGTTGACCACATATTGGAAATAATGAATATTTAGAAAAAATTACATATCATTTAGTGATATTAGGAGGATAATTTCAAATATCTCTGATATCTGTGCCAATGACAAGGGAAATAAACTGCAAGCCCTTTTACCAAACTTCCTTGTGCCTCACTGGTTGTTTCTATTTTTTTAATTTATGTAGGCCCTGAAGCAAGATCCAAATTGTCCATATTCTTAAGAAGTGATTCATCACAGATTTTGAAATATTTGTAAAAAAGTCCAAACACTATCTACCACCTGGACTTCTATGTGCCCCATTTTTGTGATCCAAACCATTTACTCTCTTTGGAAGGCCATTAAATGCTTGAGGGTCAATTTCTCAGGTTTTAATTCATAAAAGATTTTGAATTTCTTGAGAGAAATGGTGAACCATCGATTCCATTGAGATTCACATGTAGAAATAACAAACATAGGAAAGTGTTTCCATGGGACTCAATTGCATATGGAAATTATCATTTTCCTATTACGTACCAGTGCCAAACATCCCATAAGAGCAAGGGCTTCCATCCTTCCGCCCAAGCTCTGCTGGTTAGGACCATGGGTGAGTAGAGTGTGATTTCAAGTCCCTGATGTAGCCAAAAGAAGAAACGAGGCCTTCCAGTGGCACTCTGGATTTAAGCCAACAGGGAGTGCAGATTATGAGCTTACATTGGGGCCAATTAGCTTACATAGCATGCAATCCCAGGAATTTAAAGAAACTAACTCTCACCAAAAGGGAGTGCAGGTTATTTCCTCCAAATTTTAAGGTAAGATGCAAGTGATCATTTCCTATCAAAAGGGATATTATTTGTGAGTCCGGATCACCTATCGCATTTGTTTTACCTTCACCATTAATGGACCAATAACACTCTTAACACATCATCCAAGAATTTAGGTAATTTTGAAATTTAAAAAATATAAATAAAAATCACCTAAATTCTTGGATGATGTATCAGAGTGTTTTTGGTCCACTCACAAGTGAATATATAACAAATTTGATAGGTGATCCAGACTCTTTATTTATTGGTTGATGGTCAATAGATCCTCACCTTCGGTTTATCTCTTTTAGCCTGTTCAATGGAAAGGAATTGCTTAGAATCCTCTGATTTCAAAAACCAATTAAACAAAATGGCCCAAAATTTCAGTTCCTTTGGCAGCGATCCCGCACATTTTTAATGATTTTCCATGAGGAGAACACTAGTCTTGAACATAGTATACATATCTTGGAGAAGAAAAACAATATGCAATAAAAAGTGGTTTAGAATTGATCACAGAACAACGATACAACAGGGCCCCAGGCTGCATGTCCAGATTGAGTGGATCATCGAAACAGCTCTCATATCAATCAACGCCTGCATGCTCGACTTACAAAAGCTAAAAATATGCCTGCAGCTGCGATTGTGGCAGCTGTACACAGCAGAGGCTGCTCTGGTTTAAGATGGAGTTTAACTTAAAACATTTACAAATGCTAACGATATCACATCTCCGTCTGAGAATTACGCTCCCTGTACAGAAAATGATGGATAGGATGAGTACAAATCAATGGATATGATAAGACATTCCTTGACAGCAAGAATATTGCCAACCACAAATGAAGCAGAGATGATGATCATGATGGTAAATGACTCGATGCCATTATGGAGATGGCCCAATTAAGTTCATATGGAACCCAACAAGGTGTTGCACAGATGAGGCCCATCCTACCAGATACCCAGAGCATTTTCCTGGTTGTTCACTTATTCTCATCTAAAGGATTCACTTCATGGTTACTAAGGCAGCACAAACCCAGGCGTCGTTTGGATCCTCAAAACAGTTGCCCTGCACTCAATTTGCCAGTAACTATCTCTGTAATTGGTTATGGGAAAGACCAAATAACTGTTGCTCATAGGTAGCTAACGTTATTCAAACACATGAACCCTTGTTTATGTGCAAACCAAATTACTTGCATTCGCTTTTCAAAGATCCAAACAGGGCCACAGGAAAAGGCTCTCAGAATCCAAGACGAGAGCTGGACACCAACTACAGCAAACCATTGGTTTCCATGGGAACACTTGGGTGTCTCCAAGAAGCTGTAAAACACTTGGTGCAAGCACTACGGCAGAAAATAAAATTGATCACTTTAAGGCATGCTATGCTGCAGAAAACATCATGTAAAAACAGTCAGACTGGTAGACAAGAACTGGATTGATGGGCTCTGAAAGAAATGCATGGGAAGACAGAAAGCCAAATTAGCAATTATCACTCATCACTTCCACTATTTTTTCTGTTTTCCCATTGTGTACCTCGAATAGATTCTTAGTAGCCTCAATGTCAAGAAAGGAAAAAGGTTAAGCATTTTCTAAGAAGAAACTTGGAAATAAAAAAGGGGGTTGTTTTCTAAGTAGTTTAGGTTTCATGGTGTTCGACTATCATATGGTGTTTTGAATTTTAAACATCAGAAAAGGTCAATTGAGATTTCATCTGATACCAATTCTGATGGGTCATGGGAAAAACAACTATTGATGAAACCAATAGCAATGACTAAATCTTTCCAAAGTGGAAATAAGAGTCAGGACATTTACTCTTTTAATTCCACGAATTTCGATATCGAAGAAAAGGAAAAGGGGCCAAGCCTGTGTACAAGGCTACAGTACAAGTTTCTTGAGGTTGTTAAGTTCCTAGGGGCTGCTCTTTAAAATTTAACAAAGTTGTCATCTAGCATGATATTGAGACAAGAGCCTAGATGCTCCTATACCTGATGGCAATTATAAGTAAAATGTGTTCGATGCAAATTGAAGGAAAAATGATGTTGCTCAACAGTATAGATGACATAGCAAAAAAAAAAAACATGTAGAAAAGAACAGAAAACTGAAGTTGAAACAATGATGCTAGGCGCCTCAAAAGAGAACTCTAAGAGTATGTTTGTACATAGCATTTTCCATGGAAAATGAAATTGGTTTCCAAGGACATTTCTATATGTATTTTGGGACAAGGACTCCTCATTTTTCCTGAAAGATGAGAAAGTTGTATATTGTTAAATACAGTTTATTATTTCTCAAAAAATGGTAAGAAATCAAAACAGTAAAATGTCAAATTTTGAAACTGAGGGTGATTTTAATAGCAAAAAAAAAAAAATTGTAAAGAACACCTATACCAAGAAGTGACAACTGCAATATGGAACCATCACAGACCATGTAGGAATTCTGTGTTTTGCAGACACCAACTTTAAACTTTTTCATATAGTAAAATTATAGCTGGAGCCATTTAAACTTGCAAGAATGCAGAGTCTGCAAAAGTGAAACTTCAATCCAATTGTATGAGGTGGGCTGAGACACGCTATAATCATAGGACCCGATCTGATCCTACTTTCCGTAATAGTTATTTGCACAAATATAATCTCCATGTCTCTTTGCTACCAAAGACACTCATAAACATGACTGCAACATTTAGGTGTTTCAGAAAAGACTTCCTCAATAACCCCACATAGAAGTAGAATTTATGGTACAATATGAAAAAGATTTGAAGAAATAAAACAATACCTCAGCTGGTCCTGAAAGGATTGAGTCCCTCTCAGCATCTAGATGGCCACTCAATCTCCTACAAGATATGATTGTTCAAATATGTAAGAAACTGGAAAAAAGAAGAAGAAGAAGAAGAAGATGTGGAAAGCATCAAATTACCTTGGCTTCTCGGACTTTGCAAGATGCTTCGACATTATAGAAGCCTGCATTATAAATTAGTGTCAATATGTCCCTAGGAAGGCAAACATATTAAATTATTGAAAACAATAGAAAACACAAATTTCCCATGGAAGTTCAAATTTCAAACCAACTAAACTAACAGAAATAATGTAAATACTGAAATCCCATTGGAAGTTCAAACCAAATAAACTACTAGGAAAAAAAGTAAATACAAAATTTAGGTGTACTAGATGCAGAGCGTAAATGTGGAGCATATTAAAGTGCAAATCATTTGAGAAGCATGCATAAGAGAGCCTTCTATTAATACAGATATATCAATATTCAAAGGCCTCCACCATACCGTGACAGAAAAAACATAAATATAAAGGGTGGTTTTGCAGAAACAAACAGTGAATTATTGGAGATATCAGGCAAAAGAAATGAAGGTTGAACCATTATTTAAAGGCCAGGGCTGAGAGTTCAAATAGTACCAGCTATCTTGACAATCCACACTATGCCATTCTTTGCAAATAAATAAATAAATAAAAACAAAAGGGCGTATAAAATAAATTAGCTTATTGAGTCTCAAATAATTGTTGACTTTACATTTTGACTATTAAAATACCAGAATGGGAACTTAACAGATATTTCCTGTATTTACTCCCTTTTCCACCAGTACCACGCAGCACTACAATCCAAAAATATGTCAATGCACCACAATCCTACCACTGTGATGAAATAATATAATATTCCAGAACTGAATAAAGGAAATACACAGCAAGTTCCTATTAGACACTGCCTTTTTGCACTAGAAGCACAATCATCAAAAACCAAATAATGAATATAGAGCATGGACATCTATGCAATGACTTCACAAGATTACAAGAAAATGCAACTTAATGACAACTTCCTACACTGGATTCTCAAAAACTGCAGAAGCATAAAAAATAAAATAAAATAATCCAACAACAGCAGCAACAACAAACCTGCTCTTGAATAATGCTCCTGGCTTCAACAAGTTGTGCTTCAAGCTCAAGTTCCCGCTCACTTGCTTCAGAGGTGACCTCTGCTCCCTTTTGTGCATCTTGAAGTTGAACCATCCGTTCCTAGAGAATGCATAGATCAAGATAACAGAACAAAACATCATTTATGATTGGTGGTTGGCCACATGCAACAACACTAAGAAAAATCCCGACCATATGTATCAACACTAAAATTCAACAAACTACACTGGAAAAAATCATGTTTTTTATGGTGCTGAGAGGTACCGAGTGATCCTCTGACAAGGTTTTGCATTGTTTCATTTAGTCCTGTGGTTGGACAATGTGGAGGCTATCAATGGTTGGACCAGAGCATTCATCTAATGGATCCTAGTGGGGATAGACTGCTTCAATAATTACCCAGACTAGAACATTCTCACCATCCAAAATTTCATCTCTTACATTGAATTGAACGGGCCATAGTTGTACTTCCCACTTACCTAGCCATGTAGTTGCATGCCATCAACAGAAGTGTGTAAAATGTTTTGTCGAGTCTTTTTTCCTTCCCCTTTTTTGTTCAGTTTTTGCATGATCCATCACCAGTAAAGCCCATCAGATCAGTGACCTGGATCATCGAACCACACATCCCACTTTTTATGGCTCAAAGCTCATGGGATCTCATGCATATCCTTGGCCAGTTTCTTATAAAAACTTAATTTTACATTTTTCTTTACTTTATCAATAAATATGTTTTCATATTATCAAAAAGTATAAAATAAAATAAAAACGAATAATTGACCATCGTCCAGCTGCTAGCAGATCATCATAATGACTTACCTTTATAGAAGCCATCTTAGTTCGTAAACTCTCTTCTATTTGATCTCTAGCCATGTGGAATGGCAGATCAAAGACATCCTGCAAGTAATCACCTCAAAATCAGGATCCTATAGAATTTAAAGATGAAAAAGAACCCAAATGAAAGGCCATTAGGAAACATCACGCCTTGCATCTTTCAAGAAATTGTACAAATTTTTAGCATACCGTCCTTCCACCTAATGGGGAACGTGGTGGCTCTGCATCATTTCTTTCATTCACGGCCAAAGTTTGCTTCGATAACCCATTTGGAGCATTTAGAAAGTCACGCATATCCATCTGCAGAGGAAAAAAACAGTTCATGAAATGCCTCATTTTGCAATATTTTGTGTAACATTAATATCACAAATGTGGAAAAAAAATTATAAAAAAAAAAGGGAGAAACTGATGTAGGTATTTGTGAGGGGAAACAATGGTTTAAAAAATCGACCAAGTTCAAGTCGACTTGGCCCTAAATGAGTCAGGTCCTTCGGACCCGGCCAACTTTTTTTTTAACTTCTCTATGCAGTGAAATGGGACTCAAGCCAACTCAATTGAGTCCCATGCGACTCAGCTGAGTCGACTCGGACTTTAGGGACACAACTCACACAATCCATACTAACATAATATTTGTCCATTGATCTGACTGCATCAGTATGCAAACCATTACAGTTTTTTATGCAACTACCTGCATTGAACGCAGTAATGCTCGCAAGTCGGCATTCTCTGCCATCAGCTCCTGCTTCTTCAACTCATATGCATCCACCTGTCAATTATATGTGTAGAGCTGAGCAAGGAATAGTGATATATATTAATCAAATGAAAACAATCCTCCTTACAATCATTTTATAAAAATCATTGTCCGCCTTTTTCCCATTCCATGTCCCACGTTGGCGCCCCTCTTTCTGTTCAATATACCAAATTTGTCATCAAATGGATGTTGTAGAGATATCACTTCATTGAACTTATGCTAGACTGAAGTCACTGTACTACCTACCTGAAGTAAATTCATTATCTCCATCCCTGACCTAGATTCCTTCTTTTTCTCCATCAACACTTGGTTTAGCCTCTCCTGAGGAATAAGAAAAAAAAAATTAGTTGACACTATCATTCCAGTTCAACTTCTCGTATTTCACAATTAGATACAGCGACGTTAGGCGCCAACCTTTTCAATCACTGTTCTCATATTGAATTATAAGATATTGCTTTCAACCACTAAAAGAACAGACAATAAATCTGTTTTACCTGCAACTTGATATATTCCTTCTCCTTTTTCTTCATTTCATGTAGCTGTTGAGTGCGCACTTGCTTTCATAATAAACACACAACATTTAAATTAATGCTCATTTTGATCTCATAAATTTCAATTTAACAGCAATTCATGAACATATCCCCTGGATTAAATGATAAGAATTAGAAAATTTCAAAATCTCCTTTACAATCTGAAGAGCTTTCACCTGATTACCAATAACCATTCTCTGAAACTCATCCCGTTCCTGCTGTAGCTTTTCAATCTGGGCCTTGAAAGCTGCTGTAGCTTTAGCCTCCTGATCACCATAATCTTTATTAATAACAAAACATTCCACTATAACCACAAAAGAAGCCTGTCAAGATTGAAGAAGTTAAGCCAACCGTGCGAGTTATTGTGGCCAACTCCCGATCTTTGGCTGTTAGTTGTGCTTCCAGCCTCTCAACCTTGGCTTCTAATCTTGATATGTCAGATAACAACCTACATTTGAAGGCGATAAATGTTATCATAGAGAAGGAATTCAAATTTCCTAGTTATATAATTACAAGTTTATAAGAAAAATAAATTATAATAAGACAAAATCCAAGCTCCTTAAACAGAGACATTAACATTAATAAAAAGTAAATAATTACAGTCTGCAAGAAGGACATTTATATTCTGCTGTGGTGACAAGGAAAGCTAAATACTCCAACTTTAATTTATTTAAAGTAGTAAAGGATGATGTTGTGCGCATGTGTGCGGAAGCATGAATCACCGCGATCGAATGACCAATCAACCACACAAGAAAGAGAAAATCACAGACAGAGAATTTTACGTGCTTCGGCAAACTCACCTACATCCACGGGAAAGAAACTCGACTTTCCTTTGGGTTCCACTCTCTATATATGTATCACATGATTTACACATTACATCAATATATAATGCTTTCTTTCTTATCTCCCAAAAACCCTATCTTAGACAATAAGAAAGTCCCGGTACAATTAACAAAATACCCATGACCCTGAATCCACTTGGTCTGGACCCACTAGGCTAACAGATGACACGCTGCTCTAACAGCAGTTTGTGCAGCACACGTCCAAGGAATTTTTTTATTGTTTTTTCAGTCATTACAAGTCTTCATGTTTGGTACAGGAAAAATCTACAGATTAGAAATCTTTGATGATTCTTTTTCCTCAGTTTTGAGAGAATTTGTTGATCCTAATAGAGGGTTGCTATTTGAAATCAGCAGATGAAAATCATCATGAATTTTATAGAAGTGCCAGAAAGAGTAGTTCCACCATTGGAGTTGCTCACTTGGGCTCGAATCATGAATATCTCATGAGAATATGAAAGGCAACCCATTCTTTTGAAAAGAACCAGATCCTTTACTCATACAACTGACACTCTCCGAAAGAAACTGGACCCTGTACTGTTTTTCCAAATGATGCTTTGTAGTTTGAAACGACAACAATAAGGCACATGCAAAAGTGTGTGATCCGTTGACCCTACAAGATATAAGAGGACTTTTATCCATCTAGACCAAAAAATAATAATAATAATAATAAGACCAATGGACACTTCTTCCTTTCCTTTCTTTTTCTTTTTTTTCTTTTTTATATCTTTTTTCGAATGACAAGTCCAATGGATGTTGATAGCTATCTAATCTAAGGCTACAAAATGGGCAGTCAAAAATAGAAACCGTTGACCGTCCATTTCACGGCCTTAGATCCGATGGTTATCAATGCCATTGCACCTAATCTTTTTGCAAAAGAAGAAATTCTAAACTCTTATTCTATTTGGTAGGGCTAGTGGACCCCACAAACTCCCATTCTAAAAGGCAACAGAGATTAGAGAGTGTAACATGCGTTAGCAATAAAGACTCTAGAATCTGAATCCTTTTGGAAAAAGGCATTCCAATGTTTCCACTTAAGATCAAGATCCTCCAAAACTGCTTCTACATGAGGAAGCTCTTTGTCTTCCCAAAATAAGACACGTGAAACATTTTGTGGGGCCTTCTAATCCTTCCAAATATAAGAGGGCTTCAAGGATTAGCCGTCTATTAAAAAAGCAGGTCCATTGGATGTTGTCAGTTGTCCAATCTAAATGTATAAAATGGACAATCAAAATAGAAATATTTCTAACCTACCACTTCATCATCTTAGATTGGACATCTGACAACATCCAATGAACTTAATTTTTCGCAAACAGCTAATCCCATTGTTGTCAAAATCCAAAGATTCATATCTCAAATCCGACGATTCGTATCGAATCCTAGGAAAGGATACACATATATACAACGAATCCTATTTATAGGTAAATCTTAGGCTTCATGTGTGAATCTTATGATTTGATACTTGCTTTATCGAATCTTACGATTCAAGACAGGAATAGTCAGCCAAATGTCTAACATTATTAATTTTTTACTTTCTTTGTTCCATTTTTTTAGTATTCCTATTTTTAAGAGGTAGTGATTGACGAAATCTCTTTAGAATTTGTAGGATTTTGGGGAAATTTTCGAGAAAAAATTATATATAAAAAAAAAAAAAAGGAATATGGTTAGGAGGGGTAAGATTTTGTCCTACAATCTTCATTTTTTGTTGTTTTCATACGAATTTTTCTTGATGAATCAATTATTTAACTTTAGTAGACACATCCTAACCATGTAATACAGATTATGTGGATTTATCATTATTTTTTTATTTAAAGCGAAAAACTGCAACTTAATTATTTTTTTCTAGTAAACATGAAATCTTAAATATATTTAACCATTCAAGTATATGTCATGTATGATGTATTGCTACATGTCTATGATGTTCTTCATATGATTGTTTATAGTCATATCTGTCACTACATTGACACCGCTACAGACAGAAAATGGAAGGATATAAATTACTTTTTTTTTTTTGGTTATGGTCGAAAATCCTACAATCAGCAATTCAGTTCGATTCAACCCCTTGAATGATTTGTGGTACAATTTCAACTTTTAGAAGAAAGGAAAATCCCAAAGACCCTCTTGCATATGGTAGGGTCAGTAGGCCCCAAAACTCTGCCAGATGCCTATTTTTTTATAATAAGAAAAAAGGGGAAAAAGCTACAAATATTCTAAATAAGAACCACAATACTTGTGTTTCTCTCTCTCCTCCTTTCACCAGTCCCCACTATTGACCATTGTTGCCTACTCTGTCACCATTGCATTGTTTTCTATGTTTCTGTTTATTCTCACTTCTTTTTCCTCGTTCCTCCTCTTCTAAGTCTTTTTTCTTATTTGAGAAAGTCAGCTTTGTCTTATTGGCACCAACATTAGAACACAAGTATTTTTTAGCTGCTGAATAAAGTGGATTGGATTTACAGTGTTTCTTTAGCTGACGAAATGATGAGGGCATAAAATTAACTTCCATGAGTAAACTTTTCTGATGCACCAAAAGGGGAAATGCAAATTCATCATCCAAATAACCCTGCTGCAACAAACATGAAACGAATGCAAATCGAGGAGAAGTTACTCCAGTTTTTATTTCGTCGTATTTGAAATATCATAAGTGAAAAATAGTCTTTGAATTTCAGCTGCACAAGGATGTGCTCTGAACTACATGTAAAGCTTTTCAACAAATTAAGATGCATAGTTTATTATTAAGCTTTAATTTGTAAAGCTTCTAAAGCTCAAGGAAAAATTCATACAAATGCTGTCAATTACATTCAAGATTTTACATCATCATACATTTGCAGGGGGAAATGCTGTTCTTATGAAGGATTCACTATCAAGTTTTGATTAATTACCTTGGAGATGGGCCCCTGCCATAACAACTTCCAAAACTAAAAAACACATGGCAAACTATAGGCTCATTTGGATCTAACAATTTGATCAGATTTTCCAATCCAGATTCACCTGACAACTAAAATCTGCTGTGAAATATTTGTGGATATTTGTAGTTCTATTTAGGAGAATCTAAAATTCTTGGATTCCTTTATTTTTGTTGATGTCTGATGGAAATTTGACAATAAAACAGAAATAGAATTCATATAGCCAACCCCAACATAGTTGGGACAAAGGTTTGATGATGATGATGATGAAAATGAAATAAAATTAGCCTTCTATAATGGATAAAATGCATTCTCTTAATTCTTATATCAAGCACTATTACACCTGGACCTAAGGAGGTAAATAGGTAAGGCCTATGCTAGACACAGACCCGATTAGTGTTCTCTGCACTTAAACTTGGAGCTACATCTGACATGGGTCTAATGTCTATGACCTCGCTCAACTCCAATGGACTTGATATCTTAGGGCAGATTCCAGGCCTGAGTCAAACCCATTGGAGATGTGTTTCAAAATGTTTGAATCCAAGTATACCTCCCAAAAGAGCAAAACCGAAATCTGAACTATTGACATAGTCATCAGGCTATGAAAGCTTATAAGCATGACAGGAGTATTCTTTCATTTGTTAAACCATAAAATTAAATTGTTTTTGGGCATGTGCGCCCTCTTGTCCTAGCCAAGATGGTTTGTACTTGGGATGGTCCCTGCTCTAGGTTCTTGATGAAAAAGCCTACAAGTGACTATGATGGCCTATTAAAAATTGCCAAAAACAAGTACAAATGAACTCATCAAAAGCGCATAGCGCTAAAATATGTATGGAATGGACACTATTCCATCAATTAACCCCCACTTATTGTATCAGTGGGAAATAATGAACAATACATATTATCGATGTAAACTTTGAACCATGCTAGAACTTATTGTTAGGTCCATCCCTAAGCAATGATGATATATATATATATAGAGAGAGAGAGAGACAGAGAGAGAACTGAATGGTCAAATGGTGATCATCCGTGTATTCTTCTTACAAGACTAGAAGTACAAGTACAGTTTTTCAGTCCAGGTGAACTAAACTCATAATGTGTTTGATGTGGCGACAAGGATCATCAAAGAGGCGGAAATGGCCACAACAATGATAAATGCCCAAGGTTTCAAACTTTATTTTCAGCCCAAAAACAACCAATATCTCACATAATCCAGGAAAAAACTATTTACAAATGAAAATTCTTTTTTTTTCATTTGTAACTTCAAATCAAGTCGTGCGTGCTCTATGGATTGGAAATCTAAGATTCAACCCCAAAATCATGCATTTGCAGAAGAATGTCAGGTCCATATAAAATTAAAGATCCAAGAGACCATGGTCCTACATCAAAATCAGTCTTCAATTCTTTGGTTCAGAAAAGCACTACACCACCCACCCAAATAAGACAACAAAACACCCAATCAATTCAGCTAATCTTCCTCATAAAATCTAGAGAAACTAATTCATCCACAGCTCATCTCTCATCTGAACTATTATTTCAATAGAACAGCATAACACAAGCAAATCCATCTCATCATGAATAACCAACAAAACACATACATTTCCCTTCTCAAATGCATCCAAAAACTTCCACATCCCTCATCTTCAAATGAAAACTAAAGAAAACAGCACACATCACTATTTTGAGAGAGAGAGAGAGAGAGAGAGAGAGAGAAGAGCACCTCTGCCGCTGCTCATTCGATGATTCTCTAAACTCGATATCTCGCTGCCTCTGCTGCAGCAGCGAATATATGCAATTGCAAGTCCGTGCCACCGAAACCTGCCATAGATCACATTCACATCAAACATTCCAGATCAGAAATCAGAAATTAGAACAGCTCTAGCTAGAGAATCAGCAACAGAAAACAGACAGATCTGAGGAAACAGCCACGGACCGGATCATTGGCGAAGAGATCGAGAGAAGCTGGGAATCCGAAGGTTACAAGCGTCTGATTCAGGTACTTGGTGCAGTGTTCTAGGTTTCCAGCATCAGCGAAAGCGTACTCACTGCAGGAGGAGGAGGAAAGATCAGAACCCTAGAAGAAGGGGCGGAATGCGAGTTGGAAATCGAAATGGAAGGTTGAGATTGCAATCGAGCGTGGGAAGCGTACCCGATCCCAAATCCAGATTGAGGAGATGCCTGCATTGAATTCCAATGTGGATTAGAGAGAGAGATAGAGAGACAGATAGAGAGAGAATGAGAGAGATTTGAGAAGCAAACCCTTAGATCGAAGTCGGGATCTGTTGCAGCCATTTTTTCTGGGTTTCGTTACTTGGGTTTTCTACTGTGCAGAAACGACGGAAACGGGGAGAGAGAGAGAGAGAGAGAGAGAGCATTTCGGGGTTTGGGGGCCTTTTATAGATCGGTTTGGGTTTAAACTTTAAAGAGGACGGGAAATTTGAATTTTGGAACAAATGAGAGGGTGGTTAATGGGTGCTTGCTAAATTGCGCCGGAGTGTGAGTGTGAGTCTGTGACTGTGAGGAGCCACATAGGGCTTAGGCCACCTTTGATAGGTGTGGCCTTTATGGTACCAGGCTTATTGATCTTTTACTCACTTGAATTGAATCTACAAAAAAATTATAGTTAATATGTGGTTAGGTTTTAAGGCTATTAAATTATATGATAATGTCTAGAGAAAATTTATGATTTTGCTCCCTCTTATCCACAGGGAGATTTTTCCATCTACCGTGCTCCCATTTAGGGCTGTTAATTGTGTCGTGTTAATAAATTTTGGATTACGGGTTAACAAATTTGGGTTAAAATAACTTCAACTCGTACACGACTCATTAACTTAATGGGTCACAAAATCCAACCCGAATACGACCCGTTAATTTAATGAGTTATATGACCCTACCCGTTAACCGTTAAGTAATTAAGTCATTTCAAAAATTAAAAAAAAAACCATATAAATATAGAATGAGAAAAATATATAAGCTACATGAAACTGTAAGTGGGGATTTCAAGTGGATCCTACCTAAAACTCCACTATAAAATAATAAATTTCAATTTCTTCTTTATAAATATAAATTAATTATAGTTATATTTAGGGAGTAAAGAAAATTTAACGAGTTAAGCGGTTTATTAAATGATTACTGGTTTAATTCGTACACAACCCGTTAACTTAACGTGTGGGTTCATGTCGTGTTAACGGGTCGTGTGGCATTTTGACAACCCCACTCTCACTAATAGGTATATATGAGAGTGGGCCCCAAAAGCTAGAAACATTGCCCTTCACATGTGAAAATATTTTCTAAGTAGATTGCCTCTTGATCGGTGTAGGCCCCTTTTTTATATTTTCATCCCATGATCTGGTGTTGGGCCTAATTTTATACTCATTGAGCCTTTTCACTAGTAGATTAAATCTCAAAAAACTCTATGATTAAAACGCTGTTAAACTTTGAGGCTATTGAATCAAGGGCTAGGATAATCTACGGAATTGTTTTTTTTTTTTTTTTTCTCTCCATCTCATCCACAAGAATACCTTTTCATCTCCCTCCCACCATGAGATGGACTGGATATGAGCAAAATGTAGTATACTCCTAGGATAGGAGAACATTCTATTGCATACTCATAAATGAGTGGCTTAAAAGAAATCCGGAGTGGGAGGCATACTCACCAACCCCAATCCACACCGACCAATTGCAATATGGCATTCCTGTCAAACCTAACGGCCCAACCTGATAGTTTATTGCTTGATTTAATATTTTCAACCCATTTGATACATGGGTCAACATCGGGTTGAGCCTATAAATCCTGTAAAAGTCCATTTGGCCCGACTGGGGAGTGGGATCCAATGGCCCTCCTGGGAGACCGGGCCATGAGTCGGTCTGGGATCCAATGGCCCTCCTGGGGGACCGGGCCATGAGTCGGTCTCCCCAGGCCGTGCAGCAGCCCTCATAAATCCTACCTTCATTAAATGACCCAACCTAAGTTTATTGCTTGATTTAATATTTTCAACCCATTTGATACATGGGTCAACATCGGGTTGATTCTATAACTCCTACCTTCATTAAATAACCTAAACTGACTCATCCTCAACCTATTAGCCAAACTGTCAGCCTTGGAATTTGTAAGTTAAGGATGGCAATGACCTCACCTCTGAGTATTGACATGTCAAGAGGACATTACCCCCCCCCCCCCCAGCGCCCCCCCCCCCCCCCCCCCCCCCCCCCCAATGACCTCACCTCTGAGTATTGACATGTCAAGAGGACATTGCCCCCCCCCCCCCCCCCCCCCCCCCCCCAATTGTGACTTTATTAGTTTAGTAAAAGCCAAATAGTTTAAAAATATGTTTTTTTCAAAATTTCCTTCTTTAAAAGTTAAAAGAAAATTCATTTCTCCATTAAAAGATTAAAAAAAAAAACTCTACAATTCTATACAAAAAGTCAAAAAATTACATACCAAATACTTAAAAATAGAATACGATTATAACTCATTTATATTTTGTTTTCTCTTGATTTTATGTTTTACTTTATTTTTATTTTACGGTAAAATTACCCAACAAGCCTGGGAATTTAGGATGGATGATCCAAACCATTTATCTAGTGGGTCTTAAGACTCCCACTAAGAATATTGGAATTGATAATCAACATCTACGACCAGACCTACTTGATGAGCAGTCCGGATGAGCGGATTGCCTAAATGGGGCCAAGAACAACCTTAGAGCAGCAATTGAATGCAGTATCTATTTGTATCCTGCGCCTCATGCGCATTTTAGAGTCCGTTAAAATGGAAAAAAGAGAAGGGTCACGTGACAGTGCTTTCTTTCTAGTGTCAGTAGACTGCCATCATGCATATTGCCGTTAAAGGGAAGGCATGTCACCGTGATCTCTCCTGGACTTTATCGAAAACGCTACAGGATCACCAAATCAGTTGCTTGACCCAAATTCAGTGGTAATTGTTGCTTGATGAATTTTTTCTATTGGAGGGTTTCTAATTTTTTGGGCTGGGCTTATTTTTCTGGGCCAAAAGAGAAATCGGGTAAAATTCTTGTGGCTCCAGATGGTAGCACTAGTGACTCAACTTTCTGTTTCTGAATAATGAAGTACCAGAGATCGATATCAGGACCCCTAGCTCCAGAATAGAGACAAACTGCGCATGGTCCTGACCACTCAGTTAAACCCTTGGGGTTGCATGATGATGTTTCTTCTTTCCTCTTCGATGAGGGAAAAAAAAAAAGCATAATATGTGTTATTCTCATTTTGAGTGGTTGTTGTTGTCAAAGCCAAATTTTTCCTTTTAGTCCCTAAGACGACTTAGGGAGGAAGGTTGCGTTAGGTACATTGACAATCAACTTAAAATTTTGTCACAATCCCTACATGAATTCTTTGCTAATCTCATTTTGAGTATGTTTCTTTAATAACATTTCTAAGCAGAAATCAAATTTTTTCACAAATAATGACAATGTGATAAAAAAAAAAAAGGTTTTTTGCTAAAATCTGCTCAATCTCCCCTCTCAGTCACTGCATCAAAAAAGAATAAAAGATGCTTGCAAAAGTGGTTAATGAAAATGTGCACCATCGATTGCACAAATTGTGGCCTTTGGCCACGCTTGTGTGCAACATTGATGTTGTAGGAAATGCTTTGATTTTCCTTCTACAAATTCTAACAGTTTAGTAAATTGCTTTACAGGTGGGAAGAAAAAAATCTTGAACTAATTTTCTTCAATTTTATAAAAATTGAGGTTATTATCCCTTTTTCTTGTTTAGAGGGAAATGAATTTCCTTGGAGCATGGACTCTCAATGTTAGAAAGCCAAAGAACATGGTTAAAAGAGTACCTTGGCATGATTCGATTTTTCATGACCTTTTCATGTTCTAAAAATAGGGTTCATTTTTTTTTATTGGAGTAATGTTGAAAACGCACATTTTTGTGCTTATCATTTCACCTTCCATCCCAACTTTGGAGAATAAAAAATACGAGCCATGAAAAAAAAGAGTGGATAAAAACGGAGCAAAAGTGGATATAAATTACTGATAGCTCAATGGCAAAACACCTTAGTCTGGTAAGGAATGGGTAATATTGATCATCGTGTTGAAAAAAAAACATTCCTAGGAATTCAATAGAAAAGATAGGAGATTAAGAAAAAGTGATCCCATCACTATGGATACATTCATAGATAAAAAATAAAAAAAAGTTCACTGGGCCCAAAATACAATTTGTTTATTGGAGGAACTGAAGAGCAGTAGCTAGTAACTGTACAAAATAATTCACAAAAATGCTTTCAGCTAGTTCCTATACATACTACACGAAAATAGGAACAAAAGAAAATTTTAAGTAGTGTGTCATGACTGATCCCCTCCTTTCATTGCTGCTTCTCTTCTTAGATGAATATCATACTGCCTCACATTGCAGTGGATTGATCCCCTCCTATTGCTTCTTCGTTTCTTAGATGATTATCATATTGCTTGTGAAAGATGTGACATTTGCTTCTGAAACTATCAGTGGATTGATCCCACACTGCCCTGCTGAAGGTCTCACCATAGGATGCTTAAAAACTGGCCAACTCCAATTATAATAAGATATAGAAATATTGTGAGGACGTTTACTTCATGGAGTTCAGGTCTTCCATGAGGAAACCCGCTTTTTTTCTTTTTCTTCCTTTTTTTTTTTTGCTAATGACGATATCCCTAAGGTGTTTGACCCAACCAAACTAATCTTCCAAGCACACACACGGCCGTGCAATACACGTGCATGCACTAGGTAAATATATGGCATGTAAAACATACGACATGGGGAACAAATCCATTTGTGCCAATGAATAAAACACCCATGAGGGTAGGTGAGGTCCTTTTTAATTTTTTCTCAAATTCCTTGTTAAGAAAAACTTTTGACCCTTGAAGAGAAAAACCTAGTTCGGTCACTGAGGTTAGGGTTTCTCTTCATTATTTAGATAGCCTCTCCCTCTATTTGGACCTCTCGAGTCTAACCTCCTGTTCTACCCAGAGCTTTGAAGGAGAGTATAAGGGGTGTTTGAATTTGGAAACGAAGGGATGTTATTGTCCAAACATTTTAATGATGCCATTTCTTTTGGGGCTTGCTATTGGCACAACGAATTTAGCTTTTCCCACACAAGGAAACTTGTTTTTTTTTTATTACATTCATGCCCCTTCATGAAATGACCAAAATAGACATAGTCTAATAAAAACTCAAAACCTATTTTCTTTTCACACACAAGCTTCTTCCTCTCTCACTCATCTCATTCTTCACTTCCTCCACCTTCCTTAGGCAACTCATCTTCACTCACATTCCTCCATTTTCTCCTCCTATTCAAGCCATTTACTTTCTACTTCTCACTCTCTACTTCCTCCATCCACTTTTCTACTAATCTTCACTTACATTCCTCTACTTTCTAGTGCAATGAAGGAAGAAAACAACAATCAAATTGTAACTTTAAACCAAAGTAGTATTGGAAAGGTCAGTTCCTTTGTTTGTTTGTGTTTTTTATTTATTTTACCTCTTTTTTTAATTTTTTTCTCACCTGGAACGAGTTGCAGGTTCTCGATATATACGGACTTTCAGGTCCGAACATATGGCTTTTGTTCGGACATTAAAGTCCGAACAAATGGATTTTGTTCGGCCATTAAAGTCCGAACAAATGGCTTTTGTTCGGCCTTTAATGTCCGAACAAATGCCTTTTGTGAAGTCCTGAAATTCCGAACACTTCATATGTTCGGATGTTTCATACCGAACATTGACATATTATTATGTATTTTTTGTAGGCCTCTACGCAGGAAAGTCAGGTTGGATCGGAGTTTGTCATGGATTATACCAGTGAGTTTATAACTCAAGAGGTATGTCCGATTGTGAATTTATTACTCAAATTATAAATATTTGTTACTAAATTAATATTAAAATTGTTTACTGTAGATATTTCACAGTCGCGATTCATTGATCAGTTGGGCTCGTGGTGTAGGACGGGAAAACGGGTTTGTCATTGTGATAAAGGTTTCAAATGCTGCTCGGATATGTGTCAAACCTAGAGTACTCCTTGCATGCGAAAGAAGTGGATAATATAAGCATGAAGAGGGCCAAAAGCAAAAAAGGGTCAAACAAACCGGTTCAAAAAAATGTGGATGCCCTTTCGCATTAAAGGGCATAAAGTTAGACTCAAATGATGATTGGATGTTGGAGGTCACATGTGGCGTGCACAATCATTCGGCAGCAGAACATTTAGAGGGGCATTCTTTTGCAGGCAGATTATCAAAAGAGGAAACTCAGTTGCTGGTTGATATGTCCAAGAGCATGGTTAGACTAAAAGAAATTTTGGTTACGTTGAAACAAAGAAGTGAATTAAACGTAACCACAATGAAGACAATATACAATGCACGCTACAGATATAAAGTTAATGATCGGGGTGGAAGAAGTCAGATGCAACAACTGCTTGGGAAGCTAACAGAGCATAATTACATTGAATGGCATAAGACTTGTGAGGACAGCGATACTGTAACTGACTTGATTTGGACGCACCCAAGCAGTTTAGATTTATTACGTGCATTTCCACATGTTTTGATAATGGACTGTACTTACAAGACCAATCGTTATCGCATGCCTCTATTGGAGGTTGTTGGAGTCACATCCACAGACATGACTTTTTCTGTATGCTTTGCATACCTTCATGCAGAACGCGAAGATAATTATACATGGGCATTGGGTGTATTGCGGGAAATTATAGGTGATGGTATTCTTCCCGATGTCATTGTGACGGACAGAGAACTGTCACTCATGAACGCCATTAACAGAGTATTCCCGAGTGCAACTCATTTATTATGCAAATGGCATATTAATAGAAACGTATTGGCGAGATGCAAAAAGTTTTTTGAAACTAAAGAGAAATGGGACAGGTTTATTATGAGCTGGAATATGTTAGTGTCTTCATCAACAGAAGAGGAGTTTGGTGAACAACTACGTAAGCTAAATCAAGAATTCAGTACGAATCCTGATGCAGTCAATTACGTGAAGGGTAATTGGTTAGATCATTACAAGGAGAGATTTGTTTCTGCATGGACAGACAATAGTATCCATTTTGGGAATACTACTTCGAACATGTACTTTTAAAAAAATACCTTCTATTTGATTTATGCCTATTAATTGCTATTTCTCACCTCTTAACAATCATATGCAGGGCTGAGAGTTCACACGCACAACTTAAGAGGCAGCTGGGATCAAGTCAAGGAAATTTTGAAGCGGTTTGGACTAAAATCCACAATTTGCTAAAGTTGCAGCATACCGGTATCAAAGCTTCATTTGAGAAAAGTAAGACAATTGTGCAACATAATTTCAAGCCGGACGAATACAAAGAGCTTCGCGGTAATGTCTCTAAGAATGCACTTGAGAAAATCTTAACAGAAACCAAGAGAGCCAACGTAGTTGGAATTGACGCCAGTGTTTGTGGTTGTGTTATTCGACGCACGCATGGATTACCCTGTGAGCATGAGATTGCTGAATATATAAGTCAAGGGCGGCCTATTCCTCTAAGTTGCATACATCCGCATTGGTGTAAGCTTGATATGTTGCCTACTGCCCCGTCAACAAGTTCTTCTATGGGCCTGGATTGTAAGGCAGATTTGCAGTTACTGGAAAAACGGTTCAATGAATATGATTCCACAAGAAAACTGCAACTTCTAAAGAAGATACGAGAACTATCAAAACCAGAAAGTACTCATTTGATAGAACCTGAAGTAAAATCAAGAACAAGAGGTAGACCAAGTATGAAAGTTGACACCTCAACCCGACGAGATCCAAGCGCATTTGAGTTGGTATCGTCTGCACAGGATAGCTACTCTCCTAATTCAGGACGGTTTGAATGCAAACAAAAGAGAAGAGAAAAGATTAGTGCGATTCGTACGAGGTCAAGGAGCATTAATAATTATGTTCTCTCATTTCCCGTGGGGTTGAGGCCTTACATTCGACATGTAAAGGACGTCGCAGCTGATGGTAACTGTGGATTCAGAGCCATCGCTGGTTTGGTTGGACTAGCCGAGGATGAATGGAGACAAGTTAGGAGAGATTTATTACAAGAGTTGCTTGCACATGTAGACCACTACAAACAATTATATGCGGTGGAGAACAGAGTTGAGGAATTGGTGGAAGCATTATCATACTATGATGACAACCCATCGATGGACAATTGGTTGACTATGCCTGACATGGGGCACCTCATAGCGTCTCGTTATAATTTGGTGTTATACCACTTGAGCATAGAACAGTGTCTGACTTTCCTCCCATTGCGGTCTGTGCCAGTGCCAACACCTTCTCGGAACGAGCGAACAATAGGTTTTGTTAATCAGAATCATTTTATTCAATTATTCTTAGTACCTGGTCATCCAATTCCGCCCATTGCAAATAAGTGGAGACAATTTCATCACTCTTGTGCGAATGGTTGAGAGACTCCATACAGGGATCGGATTGTACAATTCAAAGAGCTTGTAACTCCAGATGTATCAACATGTGAGACAATTGATTTGGATTGAATAGAACTACATGGTGTATGTGAGACTTTATGTTGCATGTAATAACTATTTTTAAACATTTGATGGAGTTTGGAATGTGTTTTAGTAATGTCTTTTTATTGTATTTAATGAATGCTTTGATGTATGAAGAAATTTTAAAACTACTAGGATGCATTGGTTTTGCCGGCCGAATACAGACAGGTTTTTAAATGCGAACAAAATGGTTACAGTTAATGTTCGGAAACACAGTGCCGAACATAATGGTTTTGTTCGGTTCTGTGTTTCCGAACAGAATGGGTTGGTTCGGACCTTTGTTTCCGAACAAACTGGTTTCGTTCGGTACTGTGTTTCCGAACAGACTGGTTTGGTTCGGCACTGTGTTTCCGAACATTAACTGTAACTCTCAAAACATGTTCAGTTCGTCCTTTTCGAAGATTTTCATTGAAGATATATGGTTCTACATCTGTAACAATTCAAGCATATTCCAAACATAAAATCAAAGGTAAAGTAAACAAAATACCATTTGAATTAATTAATAAAGTACAACCACTTTCCAAATAAAAGACAACTTAAAAGAGGTTCCAAGTCTTATAACAACCATCCAAATTACAAAAATAATAAAAAAATGGCTACAACCATTGGTTTTTGTTAGTTAAACTTCTTCATCATTTCAGTTGTTCCTTCCCCTTGTTGACCTGCTACGGGTGTAACTCTGTGAACTCATGTGGGGATGTCGAATGGTTCGTTGAGCATCGGCAATGGACATTTCCCGTAAAACGTGGGCAACCTGATTCACATGGGTATATAGTCCCCGTGGATCTTCAACCCAATGGTCCTCACCCCTTTCCATGACTTCATCAAGAATGAATAGTGCATCCGAATTACGATGCTCATAGTTCACCGCATTGCTTGACTGTGTTTCGTCGGGTCCGGGCGCAAAATTAGAATGATGATTTGGGTTTTGTAATATCCTCCATGAGACTCGTCTGTACCAATCCATATACCCGAGAACACAATCTGCAGGATGCCTTACCGGTTGACTACGGTTCAATGCAGACAGTAGGTGATTAGACCATTCCTCCCAAATTTGATTCATGTATT
Source organism: Cinnamomum chago (assembly GCA_038049695.1). Lineage (NCBI taxonomy): Eukaryota > Viridiplantae > Streptophyta > Magnoliopsida > Laurales > Lauraceae > Cinnamomum > Cinnamomum chago. Next base: position 67,304,423 of record CP142458.1, on the reverse strand, counting down.
GATACGCGATATGGTAGTCACGGGCAGTCGGACCTCGCGTAGCGCGAATGGGGGCTAATGGTGGTGGAGGAATAGTTTGTACTCTCCCAAACTGTCTGAGCACCCTATCCGGATGATAAGGCTCAACAACATCCATGCACTTGATGCATCCACAGTAGTATGCAACCTCGTTGAATGGGTGAAAGCGCCTAACATCACGATATGGGTCCCAAGTGACCTGAAAATGGTGAATCCAAGTATAAGATATGAAAATACATAATACAGAATAATAACATCATGTGATAGAAAATGAGTAAGAAACTTTGCGTAATTACCAAGTCAGTGCTCATGGAATCAAGTCTCTCTCGTAATGCCTGTAAAGGCGCAGACTCCCTACGAGAGACCCATCGATGGACCCGGAGGTGGGAGGGCTGATAGTGAATGTTTGGAGTTGGAGCCAAACATTCGAAGTGCTCGTACACCCAAGCTTCAAATAGAGTCAGGTAACCGGCCATTTGTTTAACTTCACGCCGGGTTGCTAACCCCAACTGCCTGTATAAATATGCCAGTGCAGCAGTACCCCATGCATATGAACGTACGTTATCCAAATCCACCAGATGTGTAAGATATATGATCGGCACCCTTGTGCCACTCTTGTCTGTGAACAACGTACATCCCAGTAAGTACAGAAGGTAAGCTCTGACTGCACAGTCAACCATCTCCTCTCCATCATCGTCAGACATTCCACCAAACATTTCGCGTAGCCACTCCAATCTAACAGATTGACCCCGCACCTGGATCAACTCATCATGTGCCTCTATGGCTTCTACTCCTAGTGCATCAACAAGGAGTGCTTGAGCTTCCTCATATGACATTCTATCATTGTACGAGACAGTCCGCCCCGTCACTGGGATGCCTATGATGGATGCAACATCATCTAAAGTGATGGTCATGTCACCAAATGGCATGTGAAAGGTGTTAGTCTCAGGTTGCCACCTTTCCACAAAACCCGATACAATAATCTTATTGACACTGCGGTATGATGTAGTCACTAATGGAGCCAAACTGGACCTGGACATCCATTGCCTGAACCTATCAGACGCATTCAATTGCCATTGCCACAATGACACTTTTTGACCATGGCTTAGACACTTCAATGCTCCTCGATCCTGCAGTCAACAATTGATACATCATTATCGAATAAATTCACAACTTAATCAATCAATCAAAGTTCATATGAAACAAACGAAACACACCTCTCCACTCCAAATATGCCCAGCTATATGTGTATCAAAGCTAGTCAGTAACGACCTATCTGGTGGCCCATGAGATGGTTGCTCTTCCATCTCTGGTTGTTCTTCAACGTCCTCCTCACGAAGAACAGGTTCTTCTACAACTGGGTGGCGACGCCTTCTGTTAGAAGCAGTAGGTCGCACCCTAGAAGAGCTCGGTTGGTCCATATCTGAAATAAAAATACAAACATTGTGGGATTATGGTTTTTGCATCAAACTGTTCGGATGTTCAGGTCTGAACAAAGTCCATTTGTTCGGACCTGAAAGTCCGAACAAAATCATTTTGTTCAGACCTAAACATCCGAACAAATCCAATTTGTTCGGACTTTCCGGTCCGAACAAACCGTGCTTTCTGTTAAGAAAAATAATGGCGATGATGGTGTACAAACCAGCCCAAATGCAAGGAAAATCATCACCATTGTTTGTAAAAACTTACATTCAATGAGAATCTATCCCTATAACAAGTTTTCATGAAAAAAAAGGTAATCTAAGATGAATAAAATGGTAAAGAATGAATGGTGAAGAAAAATGAAATGACAATGGTGGAGATAGAGATTTACCTTTGAAAGAGGAGATGGTGTAGAGGATTGTGAATGCCGGAGTAACGCCGGAGAGATAAAAGACGCCGGAGACAGAGAGCGGAAGCAAGGTGGATCGGCCGGATGAAAAACCCAAACTGTTGTGGATGAAAAACGTGTGTGTGTGTGGGAAGAAAGAGGGAAATGAAGAGAGGGCTATAATGGGGATTTCGGCTGTGTGTGGAAAGAAAAAATGCTATTTTTAAATTTTTGTTATGTGTGTGGAGAGAAATTGTGTGGGAAAAGCTAAATTCGTTGTGCGAATAGCACCCCCCTTTCTTTTGGTGGAGGATATGCTTTTGGAAATATGTGACATTTTCTTGTGAAACTATCAGTGGATCAGTCCTACCTTGCCCTTCTGATTCTATACATATTTAGGACGTTTACTTCAAGGAATTCAAGCGTTCCATACGGGAAGCCCATTTTTCTTTTCCCTTTTTTTTTTTTTTTTTGATAGCTAATGATGATACCACCCCCAATCGAACTAATCTTCCGAGTGCACACACGAGCTTGCAATACACGTGCATAAGGTAAATCTAAGGGATTTGAAATATACGACATGGGAACAAGCCCATTCCTCATGCCAATGAACAAAACACCCATGCGGGTAGGTGAGGCTCATTTCAATTCTTTCTCAAATTCCTTTTTAAGAAAAAATGTTTGCCCCTTGAAGAGAAAATCTTGGCTCAATCACTAGGGTTAGGGTTTCTCTTCGTTATTTCTTTAAATAGCCTCTCCATCTAGTTGGACCTCTCTTGAGTCTATTCATTTGCCTTAGCCAGGGGTTTGAAGGAGAGTATGGGGGTGTTTGAATTTGAAAAGGAATGGACGTTATTGTTCAAACATTTTAACGTTGCTTTTTTTTTTAACGGTAACTGAAACATTATAATAAAAAGAAGGCAAACAAAAAAACAATACACCACCACCAACAAGTATAAGAGCCTTATACCAAAAGAACAAAGAAAGACAATTACATGGTGTAAGCAATCAAGGGAATAACCCTATCTACCCCTTGTTTCGCTAGGGAGTCTGCCATTGCATTTGCCGACCTTCTAACATGCCTAAACTCAACATAACCTTGAGAAGATAGATACTTGATTTCTGCAAAGAGGAAGTGGAACCTCCAAGGACCCCCAGTGCTTGAGATCCAAGAGATAGCATTTGATGAGTCACTCTCCACTAATAATTTTTCACGAAAAGAAGAAAAGAACAATTGAAGAGCCTCTAAAATTGCGAACACCTCAGTCTCATTTGATTCCTTGATACCTATCTTCTTAGAAAACATGAGTAAGACATCCCCTTTGTGGTCCCTAAGTACACCCCCAACACCCGTTGGCCCTGGCTTTCCTCTAGCCTCTTCTTTTGGTTATGGATTGGATGCATCTGAGTTTGTAGGGACTACGAAAAGAGCAACTGCATATCTCAAATCAACCACCCTCGTAGTGAATGAAGTAATCTATTCGATAAGGAAATGTTTCATTTTTGTGAAGAAATCAGAGGAATTAAAAGGCCAACCCCCGTAGATGTACATTCAAAGGCAACATTGTCTGTTTGAAGACAATGGTGTGTCAACAATCTCTTTCCATATTTGAAAAGGAAATGGGACGTTTTGGTGAAGAAATCGGAGGAATTGAAAGCCCGCCCCTGCACATACATAGTAAGAGATCCCTTGTGATAGATGACCTTAGGAAGGTCTAGGTCCCAATTAGATTTCTAATATGCAATTCAATTTAACATATCAACAGATCCAATCAACCACAATCACACAAGAAGGCACGCAATATTTTGAAAACCCAAAGGGGAAAAAAACTACGAGACCTATACCTAATCCAAGGCAAACCAAGCACTAATGATAATTGAATAGTTACAAGATATACTCACAGACCATTCCCTAGTTGAACTCAATATAAAGGATTGTAGTTCTTCTTACCGATGACTCGCCGCTCACCGTTGGCCCGTGCTTGAATTAGCAACCCACCTTGACGCTTCTCAATGTGCTTTAACAAGAAACCAAAAGTAGAAGAGAACTTCTACTTAAAACAGCAACACATCAAACTCTCAATAAATCTCTCAAAGATTCTCTAGGTTTATGATGGGAGAGAGGTGAGGTTCTGGGGTAGCAAGAGTTTGTATTTATAGGTTTTGATTCGTGCATAGGGTCTTCTAAAAGTAGGACACAAACATCTTGTGGAGAGGAAATAGGAAGGGGTTTCCAAAATGCTCTGGGAAGATTTGCGTTGCTTGTTCGACTTGGCGATGAGCTTGCTCGACCGATCATGCATTTTGTCTCAAACCCTGAGAAATCATCCGAACTCGCTTGACCCAAAGAGTGGCTCGCTTGAGCGAACTTAAGTTCTATCTCCAGGCTTGACTGCTCAACTGTAATCTTTGAATTTCTTCGTTTTTGTTCCTTCAATCTTCAAGATGATGCACCACCACAGTCCATATCTAAAAATGTAAAATTACAACTCAATTTAGACTTGAGTTTTGTTCCAAAACCCATTGAATTGCAAAAAAAAATAATTAACTCCTTGTTTATAAATCTATTCAGTTTATGAATTCATTGATCAAGTTGTACCTCTTTGTTCATTGGTATAAACCCAATGATTATATAGATCTTCCGAAGATAGTTTTTAGGTCGTACACAAAGACATCTTTCTTTGAATCATTTTTTTAAAGCGATTAACTAGGCAGATATGTATATAATCTTCCGAAGATCGTTTTTTGGTCGTTCACAAAGACATCTTTCTTTGAATCATTTAAAAAAAAGCGATTAACTGCACAGATATGTAAAAGATATTATTTGTTTTCCATCAACTGGACATACGTGGAAAAATATTGTGACATTTGATTTCTTACAACATTTTGAAATAATTAATATATATATTAAAGATGTAAGACTCGATTTCGAAATTGGAGTCCGATTTCGCAATTGATTGCAAAATTGGACTCTAATCTCAAATTTATTTGAGAAATTGGATCTCAATTCAATTTCAAGAGATAAGCTCTATCAATCAATTCAGAGTCCACTTTTGTTAAGCTTCTATATATGAATTCAAATTTTAATATTTATCTATTATGGATAGGTGATTAAAGAGTCCAAATGAAAAAATCCATCTTGCTCAATAACTCTATCCAATCAAGTTAAAATGAGTATTCTTTAGGTGGATTTAGAATTTTAATATATCTATTATGGTTAGAAAATTCTTAATGTTTATGATATTTAAAAGTGGATCCTTGTTAGTGATTTATACATATGAGCTTCACATACAATAAACATTTTTAAAGTAGGCCTCATATTCTAATTCCTAAAGAAGGGGCCAAATGCAATTTTGCAATTGATTGTTTGATTTTGATTTTAATATTGACTTTATTTTATCTTCTTTTTAAAAAATAGAGATACATCTTATATGTTAGGATTTTTCTTCTACGGCATTTTATAATTAGTTTTGTAACCGAGTTGTCGTCTCTTCTGTGCTGGTGTTGTCACCGAGCTGAGACTATTGTCGAGTTCCATAACTGTGGCACTTTGCAGCTGGTTCTATAACCAAGTTGTCATCTCTTCTGTGCTAGTGTTGTCACCGAGCTGAGACTGCTGCCGAGTTTCATAATGGCACTTTGCAGCTAGTTCTGTAACCGAGCTGTGGTCTCTTCCATGCTGGTGCTATCACCGAGCTGAGACCTTTGCCGAGTTCCATAACTGCGGCGCTTTGCAGCTGGTTCTGTAACCGAACTGTGGTCTCTTCCATGCTGGTGCTGTCACCGAGCTGAGACCTTTGCCGAGTTCCATAACTGCGGCGTTTTGCAGTTGGTTCTGTAACCGAGCTGTCGTCTCTTCTGTGCCGGTGCTGTCGCCGAGCTGAGACCTTTGCCGAGTTTCATAACTGCAGCGTTTTGCAGCTGGTTCTGTAACCGAGTTGTCATCTCTTCTGTGCTAGTGCTGTCACCAAGCTGAGACTTTTGCCGAGTTCCATAACTACGGCGCTTTGCAGCTGGTTCTGTAACCGAGCTGTTGATCGCTGTTGAGTTCTGTAACTTGGCGAGGATCAGAGTTGTTGTAAGTGGAGTTGTCTGGGTCATGGCTAGTACTATCACAGAAGCCATTGCCGAGGCTTTGTTGCATGTTCGAAGAAGCTAGGTTGAAGCTGGTGCTACCACCGAGGTCGTAGCCGAAGCTATGAAGATTGGAACTGTCCGAGCTGTGGATGGTGCTATCACCGAGGTCGTTGCTGGAGTTGTCAAGATCGAGATTGTCCAAGTAGTAGCTGGTGCTATCACCGACGCTACTGCTGGAGCTATCAACTGAAGAAGTTGGGCCGTGGCTGGTGCTGTCACCAAGGCCGTAGCTAAAACTCCTGCTGGGTTGCGCTTCTACCCGAGTTGTGGCTGGTGATATTACCGAAGCTGTCGTGATTGGAGTTGTCCGAGCTGTGACTGGCGCCATCACCTAAACCGGGACTTGATGATGAAGATTGCATGGCGAGTCAAGGAACTGTTTCTGTGACCGCCATTCTCTACCGGTGGAGGGGTCCCGCCAAAGCTTGAAGCTCTTATGAGCTTGACCTCGAGCTTTGTCTTGGTTCGCCCTATCGATCAGTGCTTTCATAGCGACTACGGGGAACCAAAAGGGGGTCCCTTTGAAGCTGGCTGCCTGGCAGCGGAGCTTGCTCAAAAGATGCAATGGCCGCGGCTGCGGGCCCTGGTATCAACAAGGGATGGATCTTCATCGTCATCGCTGTTGCGATCCACCTGGTGGAGGAAATGACGAGACTTGGCTGCTGCTAGAACTTTTGCTCCGCGGGGGATTCTCCAGCAGGGTAGTACTCTGTTGGGGGATGTTCCGGTGGAGGAGCGCTTTGTCATGGGGAGGTGCTGTCACCTCCTTTGCTGATGAGCCTGTCTGAGTTACAGGTCATCCTGCGCCTGTTGCATCAGACTTTCCCTGGAACTAGTTCGACAGGGGGTTGTCGATGATGGTGGCTGGGCTTTGGAGATCCTTTGTCGCTGCTAGAGGCATGACTTTGTCGATCGTATCCCCACAGACGACGCCAATTGTAAGTGCCAAAATCTTCACGAACTCAGATTAAGTGAGTGTGAGACTCATGACTTACTTTTTAAACCTCTTTGGGGAAGATGGATCGCCTAAGAACCTGAAAGAGAAGGAGAAATAGAGATAAGAGACCCTCGCTGCCGTCAGCCGAAGGCTCTCCGATGCTTGAGTTGGTGCTGTCACTGAACAAAGGATGGAGATGAGAGGCAAGTATGCAAATATTGCATGATGTTGTAAAAAATATATCTCCGAAGAGATTCTTACCCTAGTATATGTAGAGGTTTTTACCTAGCGCTCCCTTAGTGGGGGTAGGTGGAGGTGTTGTCCTATCGGACCTTACCCTGCCTTCTTGTGAATCTCTCTTTGCTCGGGATCAGAGCCGCTCTGTCAGGGATTCTGGACGTGATCTACGGATAGAAATAACTCTTTTCCTAATAGTACGTTCTACAACATGGCCGTCCTGACGTCTGACACTTTTACCGAGATCGAGTACTGTTACCGAGATCAGGTACTGCCGTCGAGCTACTGAAGGCTGAGACCGGGATATGCCGAGCTGGTACTCTTACCGAGCTTAGCATGATCTCGATACTAGTGTGGGTTTGTTTGGAATTTTTTTTTTTTTTTTGGGTTTTATGCTTTGTGTGGTGGTTTGTTTGTTTTTACTTACCAAAAAGAAAAACACCAAGTCTTTGCTTTAAAACTTAAAATAGATTGAAACTCTAAACCAATAGATCAATAAAAAAATATTATTTCAAGGAACCATGCAAGGGCTGGATTGACAAGCTTATATTCCTTTTTACATTAACCCCCCTTCCCTAAGATTTTTTGGTGTTAGGTTGGGTCCGATTCTAATTAGATGGTTTGGATGCAGGTAGGGCTGAGCTTTGGCACCCTGCTAATGGGACATGGGAGCCATCAATTATCTTAACTAACAACCCCATTCCTTTTCACCAGAAAATTTAAAATAAAGAAATAAATCATATTCTTCATTGGCTTATAATGCATATATTTCAGTTTTCATCCACAGATAAAAAAATGATATTGTAATATTCTGCTAAGTGTAATGTTTGACAAGCCCATTAAATATTGGTATTAAGGGCGGACCCAAATAGGTATTTGGATTTTGTAGACAAATTCAAGATTTTTATGTGAGTTTTGGAGTTGGTTTCAAAATTTTCATGTGGGTTTTGATGACGGATCCCAAGATTTCATGTAAGTTTTGAGTGCGGACACAAGTCCAATGGGTGTGACCGCCCCGGTTTGGAAATACGTGGGTTCGCCCCCGTGGACCATGTATTGGGCCATACAACTCGGTTTGGCCCATTTTTCAACCATAAGGTCAAGTCATAAATGTCGTACACATGATCATAAAACTCAATGCTCCCCATTTTTCTTTTAATAAAAGATACATAAGATAAAAGCCATGCCTTGCATTTTCTTACAACACATATCCTTCTATTCTCCAAATTCTTGCAACCAAATGCGCCCTTAATATTATTGATTCATAAGACTAAAGGCAGATATAGCCTCAACAAAGATCTTCACAGCAGCACTTCTGTCCAGTATTGACATCACATACACATCCACCATTACAAAATCCAGCTTTGATGCAGTCCTCATAACAGGTTGAAGGACAACCAGGATTGCAATGAGCTTGAGAATCAATACCATCCTCACACTTTCCATCAGCTGCTGCACAATTTCTGTTTGTTAGAACTTTACATACTAATATTATGGCAAAGTAAATGAACCAAGTGATATTTTTTTTTCCTGTTTTCTGAACTTGTTAATGATGAGAGAACTATTCTCCAATTGGAACAATGAAAATTTTGAATTTTTTTTATAAATACTTACAATATTTAACTTTGATCATGATAAGAGAATTGTAAAGTGATAGGTGCTTACCCATGGCAGTGACTAGAGATGAGATGAAAAGAACAAGAAGAAATGCTACAACAGAAACCTTCTTGATACCCATTTTATGATTGTATGGCCTGGTGAATATCACATGCCCCCTTTTATAAGAGATGGGCAAAGGAGAGGGAAAGATATCAGGTGCAGTGATGTGGTTTTGAGATTTAGATCTTAACCAGCTTTATGCTATTTTGATCCAAGAATAGAATTTGAAGAATCTTGTACTGAAGAGATTTTATTGTTGATATTAATGGAAATCCAATCTAGTAGCGTTACATGGTTTGCATAGATATTGCCATGTGATCTAATTTTCAAAATGCCACATATATTTTGTTACAGTGGTTGGGACAGAAAATTCTGACCCTTTTATTAGGTGGATCAAACTTGACCCAAAATTTTTAATGATCAACCGCAAAGTGGGTCGGCGGGTTCCTCATGATATATATCATCGGGAAACCATTAAAAGATAAGTTTTTAGTGATAAAAATTACGAAAGATGGGTAATAAAACCTTTAAATGATAAATAATCTTAAAATGAGGTCTATAAAGTGATTTTTGGGGACAAAGGAGGTTAAGAAATTAATGATAAAAATTACGAAAGATAGTTAATAGAATCTTTAAGTGATAAATAATCTTAAAATGAGGTCTATAAATTGATTTTTGGGGACAAAAGAAGGTTAAGAAAAGACAAAAATATAAGAGTATTTTTCCATTTTATAACTTTTTTATGAAGAATAATTGATTGAAAGAAAAGTGAAAAACTTTTATACTTTTTCAAAATATTCAAATTGTGGTGTTTTTTTTTTTAAGGAGCCAAAAGTTTATACCTTTTTTTTTAAATCTTTCCTAAAACAAAACATAAATAGATATCAATGTCAAACATAGTAATATTAGTAGAAGTCCTAAGAGATTTTTGTATAAATCCCCAGGGGTTTTATAATTTGTAGTTTGGCCCCTATGGTTTTAGTATTTAGTGATGCATCCCTGCCTTTAATTGCATGTCTCCAAAATCATAGCCTTTCAATTGCCATAAGTTTTTAGAGACAAATGACACATTTGCTTTTATCTTATCCCTATATGCATAATTTCAAAAGCTTGGACTTATTTTTCTCCAAAACTTATAATATTGACTATTACTATAGTGCATTTAGTGGGAGAAGAGTAATCCTATATAACGTCATTTTTGTTAATATGGGGCCCATTTTATTAAATCCAAATCGATGATAATGACAATTAACACCTGTACATATATATAATTTGTTATAATTAACCAAATCCATGCATGACCCACTATCGCATTGATAAAAACTTCAACACAAACCTTATGGTGGTTTATCATTCTTCGTATGACTACTAATTTTGGGGATATGGAAGTTATTAAAGTATAAAAGTAGGGATGCATCACTAAATAAGTATATTGGCATATTTACAAATTCTATAAATCTTAGTGAGCTATATGCAAAAAACTAAAGGAGTTACAGTTATTATTATTAGAAATAAGGTTACAAAATCTTTTATCTTTTATCTTCTCTTTACACATGGTATGAGCTCACACACCCACCTACACTATATATGTCTCCAACCAGCTCAACACGGTAGAAGATCTCATAGCGGTGAACTGAATGTGCGGTGAACTGAATGCGCAGTCCTGCTCTATGGGCCTCACTTGAGCCCACCTTTTATAAGTGCAGCTCTTTTTTGACTCTTATACCCCATTATCTGGCATTTCACGCTTAGTTTTATGCTCATCAAACATTTACTCACCGTCATATTGATTTTAAAAAAATCAATGACTGAAAGGACACGAAAATTTAAGACCCTTAAATCAAGGGCTAGCTTGGATTATCTGTTGGGGCTTTTTTCTTTTTACATATCTCTTATCCATAAAGAAATCATCCAATTCCAAGTTCTTTCCTGGATGCAGCTATAGGTCAACTGCAGAGTACAGGTCAGGGTTAGAGTTAGGGCCAGTTTCAATTGAAAACTGGGCCCTTTTACACAGATATATCTTGGGCCAATTTCCCTTCATAAGGACCCAGTTTTGGACAAAATGCAAGCAGAGAGTCCATGTCACCATGCAAATCAGACCCATTTATTCTTTCAGAGACAGGTCTGTACAAGACCAGCATCAATATGGGTTCTTTTATTTTACTAAAAAAATATGGTTGTTTTTAATGTAGTTTTAAGGCCCAACAAGTGCAACATCCATGTGCAGTGCAGACAGACCTATCACAAGTTAAAAGCCAGGTTCTTACTGTCATAAGCAGATTTAACTTTAAAGACCCAACAAGTGTTACACCCATATGTAGTGCAGATCTATCCCAAGCTAAAAGTTAGGCCAAACCACATTTACTACTTGTCACACCTATTTTACATTTAGTATTGGTCTAATCTGGTCATCTGTTTGTAGGCCCAGTTGGTTCATTGCATAAATTTGGTCAAGTATGTGTGGATCCAGGTCATTGCATGGCATGGTTCTAAGCTACTGCCTGGGCGTTTGTACATGCAATGCAGGTCCTTTTTTTTTTTTTTTGGGACAAGTTTTAGATCCAATTGCTCAACTCCAACTGGGCCAGGTCTGCCTAAATCATAACCAGGCCTTGTTAATATGAGTATTTGTTGACTCTTTAGTCATCTAGACAAATTTATTGTGAAAACCAATGACCTGAGGCCTTCTCTATTTTGCTCAATGGTTCCCCCTTTGAGAAAATCATCCCAACTAGAGGTCTCACACAAGTAGATTCTTTGTCACACTTGTTCGGAATGTTGATTAGAGCTGAAAAAGATGGTCTGATTCAAGGAGGGTAACATGTAAATGGGTTGGGTTGGCAGATCATATGCGGTTGACCTGGTTGGGTCGCCTTTGGGTCGGGTTGTAATGCGGCCATGTGTTCCATGTTGTATAGTTTTAAGGAGAGGTTTTAGGAGAAATGGATGGATCCGGTAGAAATGTAGTCACCATAGTTGTGAAATTCATATTGTTTTGGATGAAATTTTTGAGAAATTTTGTTTCAATCTACTCATCGAAATGAAACAGCCCTACACAACATTTCGGTTAAGATTTTGGCAAATTTCGTCCGATTTCACTGGATTTTGGAAATTTTGGCCAAAATGACTTAAAAAAAGGACTTGTTGCATTTTTTGTTTTTGAAAAGCCCTAAGCCCTACCCTAAGCCCACTTTCGAAGAGAAATAAAGGAATAAAAAACAGGAAGAAGAAAGATTCCACTTAAAATATATTCCCCAATCAAATCCCAATTAGAATAAACCCCTAATCAAATTTCTACATGTGTGTGTATAGATATTATATCTTTTTTCCAAAACATAAGTAAGAAAGGTTTCACTTAAATTTTTGAATTGGCTGAAATCCTTAGTTGAAAGTCAAACTGAAATGGCATCCAAAACGAAATTCACAACTATGGTGGTGACACCTACCATGTAGGCTTTTAGTGGACCAATGGCTGTCCTGAATCCACCTAAGACCAAGTTGATATATAACTTAGATTTCGAATTAACGTATGCCCGGCCCAATTTCTCAGATTTAGGGTTTCAAACTCCAACTCTAGCCGCAAAAAAAATAAAAAATAAAAAAAATAAAAAATAAAAATAAAAACCTCTTATAGCAGTCAAGCCTTTATCAGATTTGTCATTTGAACCTTCAAAAAATTACAAGGACTCAGCGGCCAACCACCTGTATCAGAAGGTCTAGCTAGCCTCACGAGTCTGGCCCAAGATTTCTGCCCTCTCATAGGCCTTTGGATAGAACCATATTGTCCAAAATCTATGTTGATGTGATGAAAGCTCAATATTGATCCAATTAAGGGATGCCTATGGTCATTCAATCATGAAATTGTTGAGAAATTTGATTTTTCTCCATCCATGTAAGGACTCCCTTCACATTGATTGAAGCGTACCACACAATTCCTCCCAACCTTATTATGACCATTTCAAGTGTCAATGGTCAAACTGTCCAAACATAGCATCTATTCCCCCTTCACCCACACACCAGCACTCCCCACCAAAATTGGCGGGAGATGCATGTCTCTCCCCCACTAGTTTTTAAAAATCAGTTATTCTCAACCCCCTCTTATATCTCTCCTCTCTCCCTCTTTTCCCACAGGACTTGTTGGGAAGAAGACCTCTCTCTCTCATTCATTCCAGCATCTTCTCTCTTCCTCCTTCCCTCTGAGCCAAAAATATTATTCATCAAGACATGGCTTGTTCCAAATCCTTCATCTTCCTCTTCCTCCTCATCTCCTCTGTCATCTCCGCCGACCCTGTAGCAGCTGCTGCCAATGCGACTGCGAGTCTTGTCAATGCAACTGCACCTGCCTCTGCCGCTGCAAATGCGACTGCGAGTCTTGCCAATGCAACTGCTCCTGCTGCTGCTCCTGCTGCTAATGCAACAGCACCAGCAGCTGGTGCCAATGCACCTGCTCCAGCTGCTGCTGCTACCAATGCACCTGCTCCGGCCGCTGGTGGCGCCAATGCAACTGCTCCAGCAGCATCTACCAATGCGACAGCCCCCGCCCCCAACACCGCAGCTGCTCCGGCGGCGACAAATGCAACTGCTCCGGCAGCGACAAACGCAACGGCTCCCACAACAAATGCAACTGCCCCAGCTGCGAAGTCGCCCTCCGGAAGCGCCCCAGCTGGCGCTCCAGCAAGCAAAGCCCCCGCTGGCGCCCCCAAAGCCGGAGCCCCCAAGGCCTCTGGTCCTGCAGCTGATGCTCCAGCAGCTGATGGCCCCGCCTCCAGCTCTCCTGCCTCTTCCCCAGCTGGAGATGATGCACCCGCCTCCTCGCCACCTGCACCGGATGATGGCGGCGATGGGCCCGCTGCCGATGGTCCGTCCGATGGCGCTGACGGGCCCGCTGCTGATGGTCCTTCAGAAAATGCCTCTTCAGGCAGGCTTGCATTCAGCTTGGGCGCTAGTGTGATCTTGGGGTTGGCCGGAGTAGCTGCTGCTTTCTAAATTAATGCCATTCCAAAGTGAAGGAGGAAAGGGCTGCTGGTGGTGGATGAGAAATATCTATATCTATATATATTCATGTATTATAGGACTTGGGTATGGAGTTTCTGATCAATGAATTAATGGTTAAAAGCCCAAGAACTAGTAGTTTGTTCTCTATTTCTGTTTAATGGACATGGCCCTTGATTGTGTTCATTTGTGTGTCTGTAGCTAAATGTGACAAGTAAGGATGAATTCTTGCATTCTTTTTATTCTTGTTCTTATCTTTTTTATCTATGCTATACCATACAAATTATAGAGAGCAAAATGCATTTTTTTTATTGATTTGTTCTGAATGTTAAGGATATGATCAGGATTTGAATGTTAACAAATAAGTTGTTAAGTTCAAAATGAGAACCCCTTTGGGTGGTTTGAAAAAGGTTTAAAATAAATTGTAAACTTTGCTTTAGAATTTTTTGTTTTAAATCAGGATAACATTAAATGGGCCCATCACATTTTCATTTTTTTTTATCGAATTTGAAGTTAATTAATGGTCACAATTGAATTGAAGCCTTCTGCTATAATATATTAGAATTTGAGGTATTTGGAGGAGAAACTATTTGGGAGAGTTTTTGTCATCAATTTGTATTTCCATACATGAATTGCACAAAATTCTTTTAATATATATATATATATATATATATTCTCCCAAATAGTGTAATGATTAATTGGGCCACACGTTCCAAAATCCATGCACACCTTTTACCTTAGTAAATTAAATTCTTACGAATTTAGCTCAAAGTCGTTTATGTATTTTGTAAATGCAATGTGTACATATATCGTGCATTGGATCTGGGTTGGGTTCTTATGGATACTGTGCAGAAGTGTAACGGTTAGAAATGAGGAATATGCGGCTAGGATGAACTAATGCATGTGCAATGCTAAATACAAGACCCCCAAAAACATTATCATGTTGGTCAAAATCACCACCTTCACATGAGTAAATAAGTTCATCCCATGGTTTAGATCATGTGTTTGAATGTATTAGATATTTTTCGCAAATCTCTTAAAATCCATGAAGATTTGAGATATCAAATAAAGGCCATGTTTGGAAATCAAATCCTCATTACTCACGGATTTTCCTCGATGATTTTGGAAAATACATGTTTGGCAATTGTAAATCCAATTTAAGCCAAATTCTCATTTCAAGGATCTTCAAGTCTGACCTCTGCTCATAGGATTTTGAAATCCTCAGATTTGTGGATATATGTACTGATACCAATTTTTCTCAATTATGTGTACTAATATGCACCCATATCAACGTGAGATAATCAGCTATATAAATCCTTATTGAGGAGTTCTCAAATCTACTACACTAAGGGCATGTTTGGATAATGTTCTCGGAGAGGAATCCTCTCTCATTTTCCTCAATTCCGAGGAGAATCCACGTTTGAGTGAAGAGAGGAAAAGTGAGAGAAGATTTTTCAAATCTCCTCCAAACCATTAAAAATCCTCTCCTCCATTAATTCCTTCATCTCCAGCTCCCAACATCGAATTCTGCAAATATCCACAGAGGCAGAGAAACACCTGAATTACAATGAGCGACTCCTCCTAGCTAGGTGTTTTTCAAATCTGAAATGCAGGGACTCGGCTTATCAAAAATCCTCATAATAGATGATAGTATGGTTCCAGGGGACTAGAGGAATCCTCTAGACTGTTTACCAAACATGCATGGTCTTCAAATTTGTGAGTTCCTCACATATTACAAGACTTGACCTAAATATCTTAATGCTTATCATTTATATGAAAATCTTGAACAGGTTGGATCATCAACTAGAGCCCACAAAAGTTCACAATTAAATTAGACCTCTAGATTGAAATTTTTTGGAAATTTTTCACAAATTACTCAAACTCTATAAAGGTTTAAAATAACCAGCCTAAAGGTCATGGGTTAATTCGTTCTATAAATCAATTGCACAATTTGAATTACAAATATGGGGCTCCCAAGAGTAAAAAACAAAAATAAAAAATTGGTTAATGAGATTTGATCCATGATCAATTGCATAACCAAATGTAACCTCCGTGGAAAGCATGTACTTTTCTTTGGCTCACCTCTTGAATCCAAGCCCACACTTTCCATGGTTGAGTAAGACCCACGACCCACAATTAGATATTGATAACATGTAAATGGTGGGTCAGTTCTCAATTGGATTGAAATTCTGCACACTTTCCATGATTGAGTAAGACCCACAATTAGATACTAGCAACAAAGGCCCGGGCTTAACAAAAAATAAAGAACTTATTCAAATTCAGTGTTTTTTTTTTTAAATATTATTGATAAAAAAATAAATCAGTAACAAAGGCCCATGCTAAGGTCGAACATAAAAAATATATATTCATATTTGGTGTTTTCGGGAGAATATTATTGATAAAAATAAGTTAAAAAGGATAGATATCCTATTAATCATCAAGAGCCTGCTCTCAGTGCATGAGTTCATGTGCACACTACCTGAAAACATGCCTAAGCCCGACTTAAATCAATCCATACATATAAGTGTAATGTCAATAAAAAGATGCGTATAGAACCCTTGCAATCTTTTCAATACATAGATAAAAAGCAAAGATAAAAAAAAAGAAAGATATGAATTAGTTATCCATTTTCTTTGTGGATATAACTAATGAAGAGAAAGATCTACACAACGAATTTCTGAGGAGAGAGAAATATAGATGTGAAAAAAAACATGAAATTGGCAAGCAGACTTCTTGTAACAAAATGAAATTCACAAAATGCAAAACAACAAATTATGAACAATTACAGAGGCTATAGAATTGACCTCAATTCCATGTGTAAATGATTTAGTTTATCTCTATTTTGCTAGATGAAAAAATAAGATTGATATAATAATATATATATATATCGAACATGCCAATGAATTATATTAAAGTGCTCCACACTCTGTAGGTATGTCTACCTTGTGAAAATAGAGACTTTAGATGGAGATTAGGTGCACCAAAGATTGCATGAAAACTGAAAAACCCGAGAACATCTTGACCAGATGCAAAAATTGAAAACCAACATAACATCTTGACCAAATGCACATGGCAAAGATATGTAGTGTCTCAAAATTGACTCTATGGTCTAGAGATTCTTTCTCAGGATCTTTGATAAATGAAGAATTATATGATCAGATATTGGGGCCAAATGCAATCCTTGTTCTTTAGAATTGCCCAAAGGCTAGAACACAGGTTAAAATAGATGCCAATTACATTAGATTTTGGAACAAATGAGCCTTATATTTCTACTTCCACGTAAAAGAATTGAAGCAAAAAAAATAAAAATTATTAAGTCAATTAACTTGCGATCAAAGGATTTTGTAAGATGTTTTCATCATCAAGCTCGTAGGCCCACCACGAATCTAGGCCATCAACTTGGATGGCCATGAAACCTGTACAAATGAAAAACCCAAATCAGAAAAGACTAATATAGATTTTGCCTTACATCTGCCTTTGTGCACCTTTGAGCACCCACTCCTTGCAAACTTGTACAACTAAAAACCTTTACCCTAAATGGCCCGAAAACACCAACATCTTTTTATTGACTATGCACCAACAAAAAAAATATATATATATATATATTTAGCGGGATCAACATAAATATGACCAATAGGCCTGTTAATGGGATGGGCCGGGCCTGGGCTTGATTTGTCCAATCTCGTCCCAAAAATAGGATGGGCATACCAGATGTTGTCCAATCCCGGCCCTAAATTAAATGAGCCTACATCAAATCCCATCCCATATGGGCCCGGGATGGGACAGGGCCGGGCTTGGGCTCAGCCCGATTCTGGACATAAGCAAAACATTCTCTAATTATTCATACTGTCACCAGATACCCAGTATGAACCGGATTTTAAACCCTCCTCATTTTTTCCGAGCTTGGGACCGACAATGCAATGCAACAAGCAACATGACGGAGTTAAAAACGTTTTTTTTTTTTGCCAGTGACAGAGTAGAAAATCAATAAAAATGAATGAGTATCCTATAGGCTAAATGGGTCAAGTAATATAGGAACGGTTAAAACTTAATTATATGAGTCAAGTATCCTATAAGAGTCAAGTTAAAGTAATGTAGGATCGGTTAAAGCCTAATTAGCCAATTTTTGCTGTTAGTGAGGGGCAGTTTCAGTAATATATAAATAATTATTATTAAATGACTTTGCAGCGGGCCGGGCCGGGCCTGAGCAGGCTGGGTTGTTTCTGCCCAACCCAATCCCATTTTGGCCCGGTTTTAAAATGTATTGTCCAAGCCTAGCCCATTGGGCTCAAATTTTTTTTAAAGCCCTGTATTTTCGGGCTTGGGATGGGTCGGGCCAGGTTTGGTTTTTTACCCATTTTAACACGCCCCATTGACAGGCCTAATGACCATGGAGAAATATGGTATTCAAAATCAAACTCCACTTGAGCTAATTGCGATGCAAGTCATTCTTCTTTTTATGGAGAGATGTAAAGCGATTTTTAAGTCGACTACCTAATGATTAACTCAAAAGCTAGTTTCTCAATAGTAAAAACCTAGCAAGGAATATGAGATGGATTCTTTGAGTGATCTACATTGGTGAGCATCCATCCGTTTTGGTTTGGCTATGGAAATGAGGAGTCATAATGAAGAGTGCAATAACTACAAAAACTGAATGAGAGAGAAGGAGGAGTTAAGAATGTGGTAATGGGGGAGAGAGAGAAATGGGGAGTTGCAAGATTACTAGGGATGTAAATGGGTACTCGATTCTCTGATTACTTGGAGGTTCTGACCAGTTAAAAACCAGGTCTGAGTCCTTATTTAGGCCCTGATAAGTAAATGGGTCCGGGTCCGGTTCCACCTTAGTTCGGACCCGTGGACCCGAGACCATATATATTACCTCAATTTTCGAAAATCTCTTCTAAAAATCATATTTTTTTAA
The DNA here is from genome assembly GCA_038049695.1 of Cinnamomum chago. Lineage (NCBI taxonomy): Eukaryota > Viridiplantae > Streptophyta > Magnoliopsida > Laurales > Lauraceae > Cinnamomum > Cinnamomum chago. The sequence goes on along the minus strand of CP142458.1, from coordinate 67,285,709 downwards.
ATATCATTTCCTATCTAAACCCGGACCCGGATCCAGACCCGTCCCATATATGAATCCGATTCCAGAGCTAAGAAACCAGTTCCGAAACGGTTTCGAGTTCGGATCCAGTACCACCTTCTCCTTAACGGTTCCGAGTCCGTGGCCCGTTTACAACCCTAAAGAAAACCCATAGGGAGGGAAATGAATGTGTAGTGGTTGAGAGGCCATACCTTTTAAGGAGAAGTTAATGTAGACGACTTTCTTTCCACAAGCATTAATGTAGATACAAAGAGTAGGGGATGTAGAAGAGGGGGGATTGAAAGGATGTCAATATAAATTGAAAAGGTCAAAAATCAATTGAAGCTAATTGGAACTGATTTCTCAATTGGAATCAGTCCCTTTCATATATATATATATATATATATATATATATATGGGTATTCAAGTGAGAGATTTCCTTACCATGTGTGGTGAGGGACTCCCTTTTTGGCCGGTTTCAAGTAGAAAAGGGTGTGCTTCCTTTAAATACAAAAGCCCTTTTGTACTTGAAAACTCCCAAAAATGAGAGTTCCTCACCACACATGGTTAGGGAATCCCTCACTTAAATATTTCTCATATATATATATATATAAATTGATAACATGTAAATGGTGGGTTCTCAAATGGATTGAAATTGTGCTCCAGAAAAAAAGATGTTTATTTGATGAGTGGACCACCCAAATTATTTTTCCTCTGAATACTGCCTCAGAATTTGTTCGTAATACTCGAAGTTGCATGCTTCATATACACTTGGATAAATTGAACTGCCAAGTTGTTCTTGAGCATTATAAAGTCCATGTCAGTAATCTTAAATAATGCTCTTGATCAACAGATCTTGGGCCCACATATTAAAGCCCACTGACAGTATCAACTCTTTTCGTTCGTCTTGTTTTGAGCACCTACAGGCTGCTCTCTTTCATGTCCTTTAAAAGAAAAGAGAAACCTTCTCCAGCTCTCTCATGTCATAGGCTACAGTACTGATCATTTTAACAACAATTCAATGCTAAAAAACAGTGTGATGGCATGGGACATGTTTTAATTTGGTGAACAAGGTGGAGGGCTAGAAGGAACTTTTTTGTGAACCCCTTGTGCAATTTGTGACTCTTGGTTCATGGGTCAATGATCCTATATAAAGGTAAGATGATATAATTTGAGATTAATCAACAGTTCTGTTTAGTTAACAACTAAGGCCAGGCTCTAATTTTAAGATTTTAAGCTATTGCAAAAATGGGCTCAAATGTCTTGCAATGTAGATAATATAAATTTTAAAAAGAACTAATTGAAAATTTGAAGGTAATAATAATATCGATAGCAGGTCTTGATCGTGCATTATCTCGCATGCACCCTACATTTTTACCATTGCACCAAAAGCAATGACCCTTTCTAATCAACTAGCTCTAAAAAAAAAAATCTAACCAGGTTTAATTTATAGCGGCCCCCACATATTGAGCATCCAAGCTATTTCAAAATAAATGCCTTCCTAACGTGTGGCGGATTTTCAAATTTTACCCTAATAAGAATTGGTCTCATAGTAGACCCAATCATTTGAAGAAAATATGATTGATGAATATACATAATATTATATTAATTATATTTTTAATCAAACTAATAATATTATAATGATACAAAATAAAATTTAGAGATACACCATACATTGAAATGACATTTCACGTTTGTTTTGAGGCAGGCCCCACTCCACCCCTTCCACTCAGGATTTCTACGAGTCAAAAGTCTTGTGTGAGGATCCCAACTCTCATCCCTAACGATGACAGAGGGAATGTTTTTGGTAGATATGCTGTGAATTGTAATACCTACCCTTCACTATCTTGAAGGCAACATGACATGAGGAAGTGAGATCCAAAAAACTAAATAAAAAAGACCCGAGGATGTGAGAGTTCTAGAAGTTTCCAGCTAACCAATGAAAGAGATGCAAGAGTTTCCATCAGAATTGAACGACATGAAAGGAGATCACAATCAGATTATAAGTAATAGAAATCTCTTACTTAGGGTTTATTAGTTTACTAAACAAATTCAACAATTTGGATTAGGAACCTGAATCTTACCACATACAACAGGATTATATGGATTAGAGTCTTTTTTTCCCTTCATTAAATTGAATAATAACATATTAGATGAGTAGAAAGTGTACTAATTTATGCTTTGGAAGATGGTTAATATAGTTGGGACCCCCTTTGCTAAGCACCCATGCTCACCTTATGCTGCGTACTAGTCTTTGTAGGGCTCACTTGGTACCCCATTTGGATTCCCCAGCCTTATTTATTGTGACAGGGGTTCGGATCATCATCCTAATCAATTAATTAACAGCTTACAAGATTTTACCATCTAAATAAGGACACAATTGATCCAACAGTTTAATCCATTCGAATGACTGTCCGATTTAAGTACAATAATATTTTCTATTTTTTAATCTATTCAGATGGATTATAAAGTGAGCCGACTAAATGGGTCCGGTGCGCAAGGCCTAATATGCCACTTTTGTATTTTCATGGAGCACAACAGTAGAACCCGTGGCGTGCTACAAGATCCGGACAAACGAGCGAATTAGAACATTAAAATCCCACGTGCTTACGCGGTCAACTTCGGTAGTTGAGAGTTGAAACCTTAGTCGGTCGCGTGGCGCTGCCCTACGTAACACTAACACCAGCTGGTTCCACCAAACACCGACTAAAGTAGCCACCCCAAATGACATTAATGCCCTCATTCACGTAAGCCTCTAAAAGAGAGGTCAAACTAATAGGGGTGAACAAAAAAACTGTGACCCCGTAAAATCAAATGGATTCAATCTGATGCGTAGATTTTTAATTAATTCGAAGGTAAATAGATTAGTGACGGATTAAAAATCTTGTAATCCGTTAGCAACGGGTTGGTGACGGATTTCACCATCAATCCGTGGATTCAATCCAATCCGATATGTTGACATTAAATATAAATATAAAAATTTAAGAGGTCTAAATATAAGTTAAGATGTCTCAATATAAAATAAGAAAAACAATTTAAGGGGTCAAATATGAAATTTTTTACAACATGTTTAATATCTTTCTTTTAACATTAGATTGAATGGATTAATCCGATCCGATCCGGTCTTTCACGGATCAGTTTTTAACAGCCACGGATTAGTAATGGATTCCAAATCCACTAATCGGTAAAGAACAGACCGGTGACGGATTTGGCCCAATCTACACCAATCCGATCCGTATACACCCCTACAAACTATAATGCGTATACATGGAGCTCAGGGTTTCAAGAGATGGGTTAGCCAAGCCTTTGAAATGATGGGCCCTGATCATGAATGGCCCAGCCCATCATGTGCCCAAGTCCCAACGATTTGTGATTCAATAATCAAGCATGTTGGGTTGATGGCCAGAACTTTGACTGCTGACGGAGGGAAACTGATGCACCACTCATTCATCAGAAAAACAAGGAAAATGTGAATATTAGGCCACCTACCATCAGTGGTGGATTAATTTTTTTTTTTTTTACCGTAGATGGTTTTTTATATCTAAGTTTTCTTCATTGCATACAAATGTATATAAAAGAAAGTATAAATCAATCAACATAGTAAGTGCCGACATATAATTATAGTGGCAGTTTGAATATATTTTGATCAACGGAGTGCAAATGAAAGGGAGGCACGAGTAACATAGTACAAGCTACCGTGTAATTGTAGTGACAATTTGAATATATTTGATCAATGGGGTGCAAATCAAAGGGAGGCCCAAGTGGCCCTAAAGAGCTGGCATGTTTGTGCAGTATGCTTGTTGGAGGAAATCCTCATTTGATCGAAAATTGTAGTAAGGAAAAAAAAAGAAAAAAAAAACAGGAAAAAGATTGAGCTGGCAGGTCCAACCTGGTTGAATTAGAACTATAGCAATAAGTGATTCGGTTGAATCCAAGGCCAACACACTCCTGTTCGATTACTAAAATTTCAAGAATTCTTGTATGGGGAATTTTTGAATTCCTAGACAAGGTGGAATTCCTAAATTCTCCTATATTGCCCTATTTCTTTAGTGGAATTTTCGCTAGGAATTCACCATATCCAAGAATTCTTAGACATGATGTGATAGGCTCTCATTTGAAATTTCTAAATTCCATGTTTCTGGATTTCAGCTATATGAAAGGTTTCTTTTGACCTTTGTCAATCTAGGAATTTCACTTTCTTTGTATTTTTGTAGAATTCCTAGATGTTCAAGCCAGGGCCAGTTCTGAATTTTTTAGGGCCCAAGGCAAGAGTAAAAATTAGGTGTATATATATATATAAACTTAGTGATGGCCTCATTCATTTTTCAACCAATATCTAACTTGTCAAAAATAACTAAGAGGGAACCCCTCACTTGAATATCGCCCTAAAAACTTAGTGATGGCCTTTTTCTAGTGGGATCGTTTTCTTTTAGAGAGTCTAAAATTTTTTGTGTAGGTCCAGATCCATCAGTGGGCCCACCCTTGAAATAGATTTAATAATTTTAGGGTGATCGAACAGTTGGCCCATTGATGATTGAAAGCGCATGTAAAGGACTAAAGGGATTGGACCGCTAGAAAGTGTTCTCTAACATTTGTCTGACTTCAATGGGCTGAATTCAGGCTTCACTTAAATTCAAGTCTAAAAATCCAACTCTTAAATAGATTCTCTACTTAAAGTCCAATTGTTTTTTCGTTCACTGGGCTTTTACAGTCAAACTCTAGGAAGTGAAACTTTTTATTAAGTGTGATTTTTCATGTCTTTTGGATAAGGATTGCAACTCAAGTCACGGCAATACGTTGTGCAAGCGCAATCATCTATTGTAAGTCTAGAACAATAAAAAAAAATATGGAGAGAGAGATTGACATGTGTAAAGGCCTTTTACATTGTCCATTCTGTTACAAAAATTAAGAAAGAAAAGAAAAAAGTATGTGGTCGGGGGGAGGATGAGTCAGTGATGGAGACAGTTGATGGGATGAGAGTTTGGGAGCTCAATAAACTCATGTCCCAGTCTTTCAGGAACCCTAAGAGTTGTGTAAAGGGAAGAAAAAACATAAAAAATGCATACCTGCCTTCTAGCTAAAGCAGTAGAGCATTGAACAGTTCCTCTTCTTGACCCCTCCATATTGCAGCGGCGACATTTGTAGATGGGTAACTAGGAAGAGACTTTTGGAGTGCGAGACTGTGGTCTGAACAAATCCTCTTAGATTGAAGGGATCAAAGAAGAATACAGAGGAGAAGATGTAGAGGAAAAAAAGGTGCAAACGTAAAGATTTTTAGAACTTGCTATTGGGTTTCCTTTTTTTCTTTTTAATGGCAACTACGAGGAAAGTGGCTTTGATATTTTTTTAGACGTGAAAAAATAGCAGCTACTTCTCTTTTGGAATGTGAAAAGATGCAGTTGGGGCCTTATTATTTTGGAGACAAAAGGACGCCCGTTTGCATTTTTCTTTTTGGAATTTGAAAGATGTTAGTTGGTTTAATTGGAGTCTAAATTTTTGGGATTGAAATAAATGCAGTCGCGATTTTATGATCTTTTTGGGCCCCTTTGAAAAATGGGCCCGGGGCGAGCACACTTACAGCCTCTCTTAAGGGCCGGCCCTGGCTCAAGCCCAAAGGAGCATCCAAAAATTCCACCTTGTCTAGGAATTCAGGAATTCCTCAGATAGGAATTTCTGGAAATCGAGCAAAGAAACAGGCGTGATCAAGAATAATATTTTAGACTTGGAGACCAAGAGATAAATCCCCAATCAAAATGAAACTGAGGTGGTAACACCATTCAACTTGCCTTTTTATTTGCTAGAATTTTAGTGGTTGGGGTTTTTGAGACATGATGTTCCTTGGCATTTCCAAATTCCTTGTTTCTTGATAAGAATTTATGAATTTCAGCACATGATAAATCCCAATTGGCCTTTAGGAATTCCACTTTTTTTGCATTTTGATGGAATTCCAAAATGCTTATGTCCGGGTAAATAAAAAAAGAATTGAGTGTAGCATGCATTATTTGGCACAAACCGGCCAATGAACTATTCAGTTTAGACAGACTTTCTAAAACTACCCCATGGGTAAAAATAAAGAAATTTGAATCAAATTGAGGGTTAAAACTTTAAAATGTTACTAGCTAGTTGCATCTATCATCACAAAATTTGTCAGTAAGAGCCTTCTTGCTTGGCAAATTTAATTTCCTTCATTCAATTAAAGCCATAAATTAAAACCAAGGGCAGATGCTGATAATTTCTCCTAGGGGACTACTATATATGTGTTCTTCTGTTGTTGAAGGGGCTTATATTCAATGAAATCATAAGTTCTTCAAAGTTTTTTTTTTGGGTCATGGCCAACCTGCACTCCCCTCGTTAAAATCCTATTTCCATGAAATGGAACAACTCTCCAACTTCACTGTGAGAAGTGACAGTAATAGGTCATGTATAAAGTAATAATTTGATCCTTGAAATCAAATACAATATGACCAATTGGACTCTCTTTATTCAAAGTTGGGAGTACTTGATTATTTTTGGGTTAAGAATCCTAACAAAATCTTGATCCATCATCATCATCATCATCATCATCATCATCATCATCATCATCCAATGAAAGAGATTACCAAACTTCACCCACTTTGTAACTATCCAAGTTTGTGAGAAGCAACTCCCAAATGGTTAGGATTGTCAAAATGATGATGACTTCTCTGCAAAATTCATATGGATGATCAATTTCACTTGCCAAGAAGCTGTTCCAATGGCTCCTTTGCAAACGTCAACACTATTTTTGTAAAATAATTTTCCTAACAACTCCTAAAACTATCCCAAATATTGAGATAATCATGATAACATCACAATAAAATCGGAAGAAATGGGGACAAACAAATAGTTCTTAATGTCATTTCACATCCATTTATATGATTTATTATCTAGTCATTTAAAAATTAATTTATTATCCACAACATTTTCTCAATATATCCCAAGATCATAAAACTCTTTTTTTTTTAATTGATGAGAGCGCTTGGCTTTTTCAAGAACTGATTATTTCCTCGTGCACGTAAACTCCCTCACTTCCTCCCCCACGCACCTGGTAAGCGAGACTTTTGTCTAGAAAAGTGCTCTCAGAAAGAGATTGCGAGTTCGAGACTGTAATATCTAGCTCTTAAACTGTGGTCTTACACAACTATGCAACCCCTCAGGATTATCCCAATAAAAACCTCAAATCTAAAAATTTAAAAGTGCCCCTAACATTCTCTAAGCAGGATTATGTCCCTCAAAAATATTTGTGAAATGTTCCATGGCCAGAAACCTAGTTTCTCTCAAAGAGAGAGAGGGGAATGATGACACAGGAAGGGCATAATGGTAAATGCGTTGACCGTCTGAAGCCAACTATAGTCAAACCATGGTTAACTTGAGGTAGGTGGTTTGACTGTTTGACCACTTCTCCTCTGCTGCCTTTCCCTCCAAAGCTCCAAAAACCATCTCCGCACTATAAAACCCCCCCCTTCTTCTCCTTCATTTCATTCTCTCTCTCTACTCCATTTCCCCTCAGAAATTCTCTCCGTCTCCGCCTTTCCAATCCGATCCTGACCTCTCCTCCTCGTACGATCTCAGCCGTCTGTGCCTTCCTTGGTCGCCTCACCGGTCGGATACGATGCAGTCCACCACCATGAAGATCTCGCCGTTCGATCTCACGTCGGCGATCTTCAAACGGAGGTTCGATCCGGCAGCCATGACGTCGGATTCCGGCGCTGCGATCCTCGCCGAGAATCTCGATTTCGTCATGGTCCTCTCGACGTCGATCGCCGTCTTGATCGGATGCGTCTTCTTCTTCCTGCGGCGGAGATCGAGGGCGGAGAGGGCCGTGCATTCGCCGAATCCGCCGCCGTTGATGGTGAATACGGAGCCGGACGCCGACGACGGGAAGAAGAAGGTCACGATCTTCTTCGGCACGCAGACCGGCACCGCCGAAGGATTCGCCAAGGTTCGGATGATCGTGTCATGATCTACGGCTCACATTTCCCAATTTCAGTCCTTTGATTGATTTCTGTCTCTTGATTTCTATTTCTTCCCCTAATTCAGGCGCTTGCGGAGGAGGCGAGAGCGAGGTACGAGAAAGCGACATTCAAAGTCGTCGATCTGGTAATTTCGTTTTCTCAGTTCTGTTTACGAAATGGACAATTCCTGGCCGTTGGATTCCTTTTGAACGGTTGATGTTGATGATGATGATTCAATTCTATGATAGGATCAATACGCTGCAGATGACAATGAATACCAAGAGAAGATAAAGAAAGAAAATATTGCATTTTTCTTCTTAGCAACGTAAGTAGGATTATAGATTACTCAAAAAAAAAAAAAAAAAAAACACACTCTATTTATCTTTGTTGTTATTGTGATTTTTTGAATTTGGTATGTAATGTGTAGGTATGGAGACGGTGAGCCGACGGATAATGCAGCGAGGTTTTATAAATGGTTCTCGGAGGTTGAGTTGGAAGAATTTTGGTTAAATTGAACTTTTGATGTATTCTGTATTGATTAGAATTCTATATTGATTTGTGAGTGGTTGGTGTTTACAGGGGACACAGAGTGGGAGTTGGCTTCAGAACCTCCAATATGCAGTGTTTGGGCTGGGGAACAAGCAGTATGAGCATTTTAACAAGGTTCGGAGAGAAATGAACTTGGTTTCGCAATGGTTGAGTCCTTTGAGTTTTTTAAATAGTTGGTGATGCTTGGTTTATGTTGTTTGTGTGTGAGAACAGGTAGCAATAGTGGTGGATGAGATGCTTGAGAAACAGGGTATGTTTTTCAGGTGCCATGAATCATGATTCTTTTATGTGACTGCATGTTACTTTGTTGAGATTATTTTATTTCAGTTGAATTACATTGCCTATTTGTGCATGTGGTATTGAACATTACTGAATGCATTGGCTTGGGTGTAAATTGATGATCAAGACTAGTGGGTTGTTAGGAAGTCCAGTTTTAACCTGGAGGTCCTGCCTTCGAATCCCTTAAGGCCTTAACCGATATATAGGGCTAGTGGGTGGTTCTATGTCTCCGTAGGTTTACCAATGATCAACCGAAGGGGGGGGGGGGGGGGGGGGGGGTTCGGCGGGTTCCCATGTTATCAAAAAAAAAAAAAAAAAAAAGAGACTATCTTTCTCATAGATGCCGCTTTTGTAGAGTGATAGTCCTGCTAGAGATATTAATGAAACTTGTATTTATTGAAATCACCAGATAGGGACATTATCCTAACTTTTATTCATTAACATTATCTTTTATTTATTGCCTTTTCTTCTTTTAAAATGTATCTTATTTCTGTCTGTGAATTCCTGATCCTGGCATGTATTTGGAATGCTGATTTAAAACTTTAATGCCATACTGGTTCCCGACCTGGTTTCGAGTGAAATACATATTCAAATGGACTATATTTAGTTGATTTAGCTATCAGGAATGAGTAGTGAACAACTGAACATAATGTATTAGCCATGATTGTGATAGCCATTAATGCCATAAACGGCTATGCTTCAGGATGCAAGCATGGCATGATAAATTTAGGTCCTGATGTTGCTGTTTTTGCAAGTATAATTATGTTAAGACGTTTACCTAAGCAATATTAGAAGTTGGATTGTATCCCAATTTTTGCAGTTAGCTTTAAATTCCATGTAATAACTAGTACATCAAGTTCAGATGCTAGTAGTTATGGAGCTGGAAGCTTCTGGGAACCATGACCCTTATTAGTGAGTATCCAGCTACTAGCATTACTGTAGGTGAACGTATTTGGAGTTTGAATTATTGGGGAACTGGAATCCCTTATTCTTACCCGTATCAAAGTATCCAGATGTACTCCAGTTGTTAATGATCTGTACGATACTATACCACTCATCTGACAATCATCCTGGTTACTGAATTTTGCTTAATCCTGTTTGATTGACAATGATAATGTGCGCCATATCTTTTCTTCATTCTCCTTGGATATTAAACTGTAGTTCTCTCATTTTCTTTTCCTATAGGAGGGAAGCGCCTCATCCCATTGGGTCTTGGCGATGACGATCAATGCATTGAGGATGATTTTACTGCATGGTGTGTTGAAGTTCCATCTTTTGGACTGTTTCCACACAGCATTTTAACACACCACTACAATCTTGCAGTTACTAATGCCAACTGGATCTACTCTTTACTTCTGTTAAAATAGTTTTATTTGGCTCTTGATTTGCTATGTAGGCGGGAGTTGGTATGGCCTGAATTAGATCAATTGTTTCAAGATGAAGATCAATTATTGAGTCCTTCTACCCCATACATGGCTGCTACACCAGAATACCGTGTTGTATTCTATGACCCTAAAGACGCAACACTTCAGGATAAAATTTTAAGCAATGCAAACAGTCATGCTGTTCATGACATTCAACATCCATGCAGGTGCAAATAAAATTTACAAGCTTTTATTCTCAAGGATGAATCTAGAGACCCTTTTTTTCTTTTACTGAAAATTGACATAAAGTATACTGTATAACTGCAGAGCTAAGGTGGCTGTCCGGAGGGAGCTTCACACTCCAGCCTCTGATCGTTCTTGCATTCATCTGGAGCTTGACATATCTGGCACAGGACTTGTGTAAGTTCTGTGTTGCTTTCTGTCATCACCATCATATCCACCACCGCCATCATTATCATTATGGTAATTATAGAAGATTTATCCCATCAACACATTGGCTTTGTGACTTGTGGGTTCTACTTTTCCACTCATATAGGTAGATTTTTTTTATAGGGTACAGATCCCTTTTTTGGCCTTCGAGTTCAAAGGAAAAGGGAGGTTTTTTTTTTTTTCAACTAAGAGGGCTTTCAATGAGCTTTGACCCTATTTCAACTTGGGTCTGAATCCAGTCATGCCTTTGATGGGTGGGCTCATGCCTCCTATATTTCTTGTCATGCAGGCTTGGACTTGGGATCTAGTGTTTCTTTCAGACCCAAACTCGGATAATGCTACCGGGCTTGGATTCGGATTTAGGTAGTTCCAGCCTGAAGTAGGTCTTTTGACAGACCTATTCATAGGGGTGTGACCCAAGCCCAATTGTAATTGCTTGCAGGCAAACCCAAGACTGATATGAAAGAAACACACCAATATGCCTGAGCCAAACCTGATTGTCTAGTGAATTCCCTATCCAAGTGCCGTTTCGATCGAGCCAGGTTGGATATCCAAGTTTTAGGATTTGTTTTGCTTTTCGAAGGATAAGAAATTTAGGAAATGTAAGTGAGTTTGTATACAGTATATACTGCATCTACTATGTGTCGTACGTTATGTATACCTGCACTTGTGGATAATGGGTACTCATAGCTAATTTGGTACCAAACTCTGACCCTGGTCTGAGCTCTACAAGGGTTTCAAACATTGGGGACCCGTCCCCAATCTGGAACTTAAACTAGCCACACCCAAATTTCACTTTTGGTAGGGTTTGGCCTGACCCGAGTCGTATCCTAGTTTCTCATATAACTGTGCCATTTCTTTGGCGTAGAATTGCTGTACAGTAAGGAGAAACTTACAGAGTTATCCTTTCAGAGTGCAGCATATGAGAAACCTACACTGTTGAATGTTGGAACTGCTATTGGTATCCAATTTAGTTGAAATGATTGCTTGGCTTCTTTATTTTGGAATCTGGAAATTTAAGAGAACTGACTTTATAGAGAGGCAAAATGAATTCTGAGGATGCAATTATGTGTGGAGTTGTAGTTATAAATTCTATACAAAAACATTTTTGTTTTCTGAATGTATCACTGCACATACCGTTCCTTATACTGATCATATAGTTTACAACTAAGGATTAAAAACTTGCCCCACTCGAATCAACCTTGAGAAAGTCGTTTCCCATGGGAATCAGACTCGGCTTATCTGAAAAGTATAAAATGCTGAAAATTGCTGAAAAATCCTTCCCCACAATCAGGGGTGGAACCAGGAAATATCACTTAAGGGGACAACTGCGAATTTTTTTGTTATTGTTTGGGTTTTTTTTGGGGGTGCAGGGCAGGGGTGAGCCCTCCTAGTTCCACCCCTGCACACAATGGCCTGACCTGATCATTGCCATATCTTAGTCTGAAGAATTCTTCATGGTACTTTAGTCCACATGAGGAAAGGCTTTGACATGGTTGCTAAGACTAGGAACCTTTTCTCTCAATGCCCGAGAAAGTTTTAACGATGGCCTCAATGGCCCATGCATATGACAAAACTGAGGTGTAGTGCTGTTCTAAGGCAAGTCAGTGAAAAAGATCTAGCTTTCAACCCATGAAATAATGAAAATATGAAATTACATACATTCTACTTCGATGAGGTGTGACTTGGCCAAGTCGACCTGATTCTGGGTTTTGAATCCTTGGTTATAACAGTGTGCTTAATGATGGCTGTTACATACATGTCTAGATATGGGTGTTGGGGTAGTTTCCTGAATATTGAGTATTTGTAATGGCAGCTTCAGGTACAGAAATTCACCAAAAACATCCTTGTGAAAATTGCATCCATCAAAAAAGAAAAAAGAAAAAAGAAAAAGAGTTTAATTAGGTTTATTTCATCTCTGACATGATACTGATATTGGACATACGAAACCTATTGGAAAATAGAACTTATTGCTGCATAATTATTCATATATATATATATATTTTGGGTTTCTCTAGTTTTATCATGCCTTTTCTTGAACTATAAACTTTGATAGTTGGCTTATCGACTTAATGTAAGAGCAGTGATTGTAATCTGCACGTGTATCCTTGGATCCACGACATTAGATGTTTTCTCTCATTGGTGTCGATTGAAGAGTTCCGGTTATGAAGATTACATTTTTCTTTCTATTAGAATGATCAGAATGTACATCTCTATAGTTCATTACAATTATACCACGAAATATGAAGTGAGAAAAACAGATGTATTGAGGTTTTGTCTGGATGGATGTCTTGACTTGCCTTTGGCATGTGGTATTAACATCTTTTTATGCAATTTTTTTTTTATCTTCATGGTACATGGCAGTTAACCTGCTTTTGGAGTCCTCTCTTTGTTGCTGTACTCAGTTAGTTTATTTCTTCTCTTTTGTCAGATACGAAACAGGTGATCATGTTGGCATCTATGCTGAGAACTGTACAGAAACTGTGGAGAAAGCAGAAAGCTTGTTAGGTTATTCAGCAGATACCTTCTTCTCTATCCATGCTGACAAAGAGGATGGAACACCCCTTAGTGGTAGCTCTTCCCTACTACCTCCTTTCCCATCTCCTTGCACTTTAAGAACCGCACTTGCACGATATGCAGACCTTTTGAATTCTCCTAAAAAGGTGATTCTTTTTTCTAAGTTTCTCCAACAGGCTTTCTTATTTTAAGTTAACTATTTATCTGCTTATTTATTCACGGATCGTCTCCAAGAAATGCATACTTATGTGTGTAATTTTTCTCTAGGCTGCTCTAGCTGCATTGGCTGCTCATGCTTCTGATCCTAATGACGCTGATCGACTAAGATTTCTCGCATCTCCTGCTGGCAAGGTTCGGATTATTCTTTAAGAACTTCAAGGTTTTAGAGCTTGGTTTCCAAAATTGGGTTGGCTTGGGGCAAAGCTGTTACGACTCATTTGTTCAGCGGGAAGAAACCAAGGAGTTAAAAAGTGACTCTTTGTAACATATGTTTTTGGGGCTTGGGCGACTCAGTTTGCTCTCTCAAATAAATAATGTCTTTCCAGTGATCTTTGACACACTGGATCCTTTGTTGTTCTCCCTTTCACGTAGGCTCTTTTTCTTCTTTGCAGGATGAATATTCCCAATGGATTGTTGCAAATCATAGAAGCCTCATAGAAGTCATGTCTGAGTTTCCATCTGCCAAGCCTCCTCTGGGGGTTTTCTTTGCAGCAATAACCCCTCGGTTGCTGCCTAGATACTATTCGATCTCTTCCTCTCCAAAGTTAGTTTTGTTTAAAATTGTACTATCACTTCTGTATTCAGCTTTTTCACTAGTATTTACCCATTCTTTGAAATTTTATGCTCTACATAGGATGGCACCTTCTAGGATTCATGTCACAACTGCTTTAGTTCTCGGACCAACACCTACAGGAAGGATTCACAAAGGAGTGTGCTCAACTTGGATGAAGGTATTTTAACTATTGTTGATGTTTACATTGTAATGAACTGCTTATGCACCTCTTAGTAGTGGAGAAGGCCCTGGGTCGAGTTGTAAGTTTTTGATATTGCTCGATCAGATTATGTGATATAAAAAAACGGGGTTTTATATTCCCAAATTTTATTTGTTTTGTCCTTATTATCACTCTTTGATGATTAGGTTATATGTCTGATTATAATTTGTGTATGGTATTTGATTGTTCTAACTGCCTTCCTCAACCCATCACCAAAAAACCCATTCTCTCTCTAATTGATCTTGGTTTCATTCTCCTTGTAGCATTCAGTGCCTTTGGAAGAAAGCAGCAACTGTAGCTGGGCTCCAATTTTTGTGAGGCAATCAAATTTTAAACTGCCCGCAGATCCTTCTGTGCCAATTATCATGATTGGCCCTGGAACAGGATTAGCTCCTTTCAGGGGTTTCTTGCAGGTTTGTACCTGATGTATGTGCATAATGTATGATTCATCCTTGTTGAACCTGAAAGGACTCTAGCATTTACATTTTATATTGTCATTTTCAGGAAAGGTTTGCTCTGAAAGAAGCTGGTGCAGAACTTGGTCCTGCTTACTTATTCTTTGGGTGCAGGAACCGTAAAATGGTAAGCTTTGCAGTGGTTCACATGCAAAAAAAGAAAAAAAAAAAAAACCCAGCTTGATCAATAAGTCCATCTAGGTGGGTCAACCCAAAGACTTGGTTGTCTTGTTAATGAAACCTTTACTCTTAATCTCGACTATGGTTCGGATACATGAATCCCGTTTCTCCATTCCGATCTATCCTTGGCCAAATCCTTGGATAGGTTGCACTTTAGATCAATTGTCGCTACCACCCACACCCTCTTTGGTCTACTCCTTCCCTTTTGTGGGCAATCAACTTGCATACACAAGCTTTTCCTCACCGTTGTTGCCAGCGTGCATTGGACATGTCCAAACCATCTCTAATGTGTTTATGTTATTTTCTCACACATTGATGCTATACCCTTAAATGCTTCCAAACAAATTCATTTCTGAAAACCTGGTACTCTTAATATTGATTTTAAAAACAAAAAAAAGAAAATCCTGTCAACTGATAACTAAATAAATGAAAAACATAGGAAGAAGTAAGTGATACATAATATAAAAGAAAAAGATCTATTAAATCTCAAGGAAACACTACCCTTGAGAACAAAGTTCCCCATTCATGCTATGACAAGCCTATAACTGAATAAAAGGACATGCTAGCAACCTATAACTGAATTAAAGAAAAACATGGGAAGTAGTAACTGATGAGTAGGTTTTTTTTTTTTTATCTATTAAATTTCGAGGAAACACTACCTTAGGACAAACCCCCCACACACTCTTTGAGCAAAAAATTGTTAATGAGTTTTCCCGAGTTGAATATTTTAAGATCAGTACTTGTTTCTCTTCTCCATTATGAAATTGTATTCTATGTGCATTATCTGCAGGATTTCATCTATGAGGATGAGTTGAACAGGTATGTTGAATCAGGGGTGGTTTCTTCCCTGATTGTTGCTTTCTCACGTGATGGGCCAACCAAGGAATATGTGCAGCACAAGATGGCTGAAAAGGTTAGCTTGACAAGCATTCTTTTCATTTTGTTTTGCATCACTTGGACTCTGTTATATGCGATGACTAAGCATGTAAAGTTGTTTCCTGGCAGGCTTCAGACATTTGGAATGTGATTTCTCAGGGTGGTTATATGTATGTCTGTGGTGATGCCAAAGGCATGGCCAAGGATGTCCATCGAGTCCTCCACACAATAGTCCAAGAGCAGGTATGAAACTGTCTGTGTGAAAGATGAATCTGGGTTTTGGAAAGCTCATCACTGTGTTATTTCTGGAAGCACCCAATTCCTTCTATGTAAGATGGCTTGGACTGTTTCTTTAATGATCTGATGGGCTCCATGTTATCTGACATGGGACTCTCTCTCTCTCTCTCTCTCTCTCTCTCTAACACACACACACACACATATCCATCCCACTCCACAAATCTGGTGTTATCTTTAAATGGACATTTACCTCATAGAGATGGTGCATCTGAGATCTTTGTATTGCTGTGTCTAGGACCCTGTGATTCCTCTCCAACATGGGTTGAGTTTTAGGCCTGAATATTTCTTTGATGTCAAATGGGATCAGGCAATGTGGCTAATGTAATGGAAGGTTCTAACCAAGTGCTTAAAATGCATTTCAGGGTTTCCTAGATAGCTCCAAGACAGAGACCTTCGTAAAGAGTCTGCAAATGGAGGGGAGGTATCTGCGCGATGTATGGTGATTTTCTTTGAACGGGTTCTTAAGGAAGATCCCTAGATTATTTGTGCAGAAAATGCCTTCTAATCATATGGTGTTCCTGGAATCTGAGGAGTTTCAGGAGGTGGAGATGGGCCCATTTGCCCTTCTCTGAACCTTCACTACCATAAAAAGAGAGATGATGTTGGTGAGTTTCATGATTCTTTTTTCCCACAGCGAGGATTTTGTTGTAACCTACATTTATATTATATTTATCAGGCAAGTTTCTAGAAATATAAAGTTCTATGGTGGCCCAGAAATGGGTTTTGGTGACAAATACTCTTCTATTCTATCTGTATAGGCTGTTTTTATATGAAAGAAAATTCTTGTGCCTTCTCCTATCTCTTATACTCAGTGCTCACGCAAAAGACAGTCCCACTCCCATCTCCACAGAAAAATATAAAAATAAAGGCAAAACAAGACAACACAAGATTGCAATCCTTCTAAGCCTAGGGTCATCTGGGGGGCACTGTGTTCTGTGATAGGATTATACCAATCCAATGGACTCTGAGAAATGTTGTTACTGGAGGCAAAAAACAATCCTTGTCATCTATTGTTCTGCGAGTGAATGTTTAGAAAGAGCTATTAATGGCCAATAGATCATGATATCAGTCACCTAAAAGGCCTGTTAATCCAGGGCTGGCTTCTTTTTCTGGAGGATTCTGGTGGTGCTGATCCATATTTTGTCTCAATCCATATGCCATATGATTGATCATTGTAAGATGGGTTTGAGATAAAAGATGCAAGTGATGATACCGGCCTAAGATTTGAAACCTCTTGGAAAAAAAGGTCTGCCATTTGAACCTACAGCAGATTTTTCACTGGTGTTATTCTTTGTTACCCATGAATTATGAGACATGGCTCAGGATGGCAATTACAAATCGTTAACGGTCTGGCCCAATAATTTCGGATATAGGACTTGACTTTTGAGTTTGATTGAGATTAGTGATTGGATTCAGGACCACAGTTGCAGATCTGTTGGGTAATCAAGTAAGGTCCGGGTCCAGTTGGGTCCGTACCTAGTCTGAGTCCACCTTTTTCGGAAAATGGACAGGCCCAAGTCTGCCATTTGAATTAGTATAGTTCAGAGGCGGGGTTGCATTTTCAGATCGAACAAATCATATACTGATTGAGGCATGGGTTATGCAAATTTTACAGTCAGATACACGATAGAGTAATGGAGCCAGTCCATGTGGGGATCGAAAAGGGGAACATTGCTGCCACTATATAGGCAGTTCTAGGCGCCAGGTCTTTTTTTTTTTTTAATAATAGAAAAACACCCTTGTTGAGCCCATTGGGATGCATAATGATCATGGAAGTCCATTGTATGAGAAAATTCATATGAGACCTACCTATGTGCAAAATTTTAAATCTATTCCTAACCCTTTAATCCATTATATTTAATTCAAGACCTTTAAATTAAGAGGTTTTTCCCCGAGCTTTTAAATATTACTTTTGCCTCTCCCTTATAAACAACTCTAATTTTCCCCGAGCCTTCTTTTGGGGAAATGACAAAATTGCCTGGACCTTCTTTTCGTGAGTCAACTCCATTCTTTATCTTTTACTTTTTTCTCCCTTTCTCTTTATTTACCAAACCTTTGGGCTTTGGTCATTGCGACTTGTGTGACCCACCTTTATGTGAACAATTCACATTTATATATTGAAGTGAAATCTAATACAATGAACATATTCAAACTTTTGAACTCTGCTTCCTCTCAGCCACCTCTGCCCCAATTTTAAATATCGTTGGTGTGGGGCAACCATTGCTTGAATCACTACTCAAACTCCTGGAATTCTGAACTATGTGGCACTGCCTTTTTTTGGATCCACGGCACAACAACAAAAATAGATAAAGAAAAGAAAATTGTACAATCTTGGAGCAAATTCTCAGCTGTGTAAAATAAAAGTCTCTGGATTACATGGGCAAGCTGAATGATATCGTTCCGATGTAAGAATTTCTACAATACTTAAATGTCCAAAAGTTGCAGAATATTTTATGTACTTTAGAAGAAATCTGGTGACTGCATTGACCGGGCCGGCCCAACCCAACTTGCTTTAGGTTAGACTGGGCTTGTCTTTAAGTACATGGTCCGGCCCATGGCCTGATTGCAAGTTCAATCAGTAAATGGGCTAAGGGTGGATGATGTCTGCTTGAAGGAACTAGTTACTAGCCCATCAATTAAACAGTTAAAATCTAGTTGCCATCGATCCGCATTCCAAAAAAGTATGATCTGGTGGTTTGGGACGTTCTATCAGTGTTCTTTTCTACAGTTTTGAATTTATATTCATATACAAGAAGACCCACAAATCCACAATTTTTTAATTGGGATTTGCATGTACTCCATGGAGGGAGAGAGCTAACCTACATCCGACGTATAAAGGAAGTGTTTCAGAAAGAAGTAGCTGTCATGGCTTCTGCCAATCAATAAGCAAATACCTTGAAATGGGTTATGGGGCTTGAATTGGACCTTGGAGAGGAAATACTATCGGTATTTTAGTCTAAAAATGTTGTAATTGTAGCTATTGGGAAATATTCCAACTTTGGGAAGAGAGGAAAAATGTATCTCTAGAGGTAAGCTAGAGCGGGCTGGGCGTGCTCGGCATGCCTCTTTAATTTTTTTTTTCCGATTAATTCTCCTTCTTGGTATTAAAATTAAAAATTAGAACACAAGCACGAAGAATGACAAAGATATTTAAGTGGTTCGGTCAAACTCAACCTATTCCACTGAGAAGAATGAGAGGGTATGAGTATTTATAGACTTTGTAAAATTGAAAAGAACACAAAATACCCTTATATGACCGATTTATGGTTGTTTGGATAATGAACAATTTTTTAAATAATAGCCATTTTTGGGCGGGCAGGTGGGCCGTGCCTGGCGGGCCGTGCCCATTCCCTAGACCCAGCACGGGCCTTGCTTGGTGGACCTTGTCGTTGACCGGGCTGGGCCGTGCTGAAACAGGCCGGCCCGGCCCATTTGACATCTCTAAGGTAAGCTACAGTGAAAACCCTCTTAAATTAATGACTTTAGTGGTCCGATTGGGACATATAGTTTTTTTGGCCAAATATCTAATCCAACATGAAGCCTATAACTTTACAAAAAATAAAATAAAAATAAAAAAATAAAAAATGAAACTTTTCATCAAGACTATCTCTCATTCATTTTTGTAATGAGGGGACATTCATTTTACTTATGTTAAGGAGAGTGGGAACTCCATAGTGGGGCTCACCTATTAAAAATTCGAAGTACTTAAAATGAATGTCCCCTCATTTAGCACAATCACAATGTATTCAAATCTTAATTCGGCATGAGTTTATCCCACCATAAAATTGAGAAAATGATTAATAATGTGAGTCATGCATATGTTAATAATGCATGAGATTTTAATCAAATCATTAATCATACACTCAATGTTACAATGTGACCAACTCTTACTTAGAGTGATTTTAGGGACTTTCTACTGACAAGTAGAGCGTCCATCTTCACTTTTGAGCGGTTTAGACTTCCAAAAGATGACCCTATTATGTAGTTTCACTTCCCTTGCACGCTTACACTAGTCTCAAACGTTTCTATACCCGCTGAATATCCCAGAATAATTTCTGCCTAAGATCGAACAAATTGATTCACTTCCTGTGTTCATCATGGGTCATGTTTGTGTTAATCCATAGACTTCTGATGCCAACGCTTTCCTGCAAAGGAAGAAATCAAATTCCAACTATGAAAAATGCATATCCTATGATGTCCCAGGGAGGGAGCAGGAAGTTAGTGAGAAACGCTTGAACAATTTGTTTATATTATATATATATATATATTTATTTATGAGAGCACCTCCCATATATATATATATATAATCTTTCGTTTACAAAGGGTCTATCTCCTTAAGTAAATTCCTTTTTTGTCATTTTAATGGGAAAATAAATGACTAAAGAGTAAAGTGAAGGAGGGTTGAAATAAAGCCGAAACAAATAAAGTATTTATGTTTACTAAGCTGGCAGCTATTCCAACCCTTTCGCTCCCACAGTTACTTGGAGACACCGTAGTAAAGTGGGGTGGAGTAACTCATTCCTCATTATCTTCATCCAACCAAATGCAAATTTAAGTCCTTTTACTATACACCAACCATCCAAGCACATACAAAAATATAACTCATCTTCTAATTTATTTCAACCCACTTCTCTTTAACTTTATCGTAATATCATATCCTACTCCTCTCCTAATGCAAACAAACACGCCCTAAATCAATTTCTGGCATTATCAGTCAACCATCCTTCATTTGATTGCCTCTCAGGCAAGGAATTCCTGGCTGTGCCACAGACACAGGCATACATTGATCGTATAATTATGATTTGGCTAAAGCCTGGTGGTATGGGCTTTAATCAAATTTCTGAGTTTCCACCATCAGTTTTAAGGCAAACAAGCTAGATAGCTAGCTATGATCATCAATTGAGCTGATATTTAACCATTTAATGAGGAAGGTAAACATCATCAATTCTTTTTAAAGAAACACGCTAATCAAATCAAAGAAGAGTATAGTGGTTCTAAATGGGCTGGTCAATTTGGGTTTACAGGCTTTGCAACAAAAGCCTGGGCTAGCCCATTTAGTGAACAGATCCAAACCTAAAATACATATGAGGAAAACCAGGCAGGTTATGGCCCAATGGACTATCTGAACCCCACTGGCGTTCGTAGGCATCATCACTGACATTTTGTTTCTACAACATTACATCATCAAGATAAAAATATCCCTATCTTTATTCTAATGTTTAAGCTCCTTATTGCAGTAATCCCCACTCAAAGAATTACATTCCATTAGTCACTTTTGAACTGCAATTGATTGATTGATAACTAATATAATGAGAATAACGGTCTAATTAGTACACTTTGCTTTGGTGACCATGCCTCATCATGCTCATAATTCAGCATTTGAGTATGTTAAAGCTTCATCTAGATCATGTACATTTTCTTATTACTTAGGTCATTTTCAGAGCTTCCATGATGAAGAACAAATGGTTGCTTTAAATTAAAGCATCAAATGAAGTTGGTTTTTGTGGGAATTGATCCTACATCATAAACTTTAAGGGCTAATTTATTCTCCATTTAATGAGAAGTCTCTGTCAATAATATTTATGAGGCAGCTTACTAATCTTGATTAGGTACAGTATGCATTTCCTCCTCTTTTTAACTATATTCCTTTGGGTTGGATCCTACCTAATTTTTTTCAATTTTTTTCCAACACAGAATCTGTCTCTCTCAATATCCAAGGACAACTAAGAAAGGAACACAAACCACTAGGGAAGATAAGGAAAAGCTCATGGATGGCTATGATCTTTTATAGTTTTTGATAGATGTAGGCCCCACAAGTGTCGGAGCTGTTCATTTTCTATATTGCTTATTCTAGTTATCCAAGTGTTGGTGGAATATAAATCCAACTTTACAATAGAAACCTTTGTAAATAGAGCACCATTTGGAAACTAACATTTGTTATTTACTAGTGAAGTATCCTGTCTGCCTCATCAAAGTAGGCGACCAGAATTTTTCTAGTTTTCTGTGTGATGATGGTCCTCCTAGATTGGTGAGATTCTAATGGATGGAAAAGGTGTCTATTCCAGATGGGGTCCTCTCTGATTCTCACATGGGCTTGTACAAAAAGATTGCATTCTCCAAAA
This sequence comes from Cinnamomum chago, assembly GCA_038049695.1. Classification (NCBI taxonomy): domain Eukaryota; kingdom Viridiplantae; phylum Streptophyta; class Magnoliopsida; order Laurales; family Lauraceae; genus Cinnamomum; species Cinnamomum chago. The sequence goes on along the minus strand of CP142458.1, from coordinate 67,263,658 downwards.
GCAAGTTAGCTGAAGTGAGGAGTCCCTTCTCACATGGGCTTGTACAAAAAGATTGCATTCTCCAAAAGCAAGTTAGCTGAAGTGAGGAGTCCCTTCTCACATGGGCTTGTACAAAAAGATTGCATTCTCCAAAAAGCAGGTTAGCTCAAGAGAGGAGGTCCCCACAAGATTCTCTCTCTCCTTCTCTCTCTCTCTGGGTTTCTTAATGTCAAAGAGTTCTAGACAAAGGCAGCTGATGGGGCATGTCGTAGCACGGGTGACGAGTATTTGATCCGTTTAGCCGAATCTATGGTGTCCCAATCAGATATTAGATATGGAATGGGTCATGGAATCTGATGCCAGCTGAGCCCCTTCATCAATATCCACATGGATTTATTCATGATATACATATAGAATTCAAAGCAATGGTATTTCTAATAATACAGTGAAGGAAAATTAGCAGCTGCCATGGTAGAAGAAAAAGGAATTGTTCATGAGGTATTTTTTCAAACTTTGGTTAACCCGACAAAGGAGATAAGAAACAACAACAACATACTAGGCCAAGATATTGGGAACAGACCTGTCCACACCATGGCCTTGACAGACAAGCTACTAAATCTAGCAGTCTTATGGGATTCAACATTAAACACATGACAAACTTTTACCAAAAAAAAAAAAAAAAAACTCATGACTAAAAGTAACTTTATCAAAATGCAAAGTAAGGTTGTCAATGTCCAAAATCCTAAGGCAAATTAACCAATTCTCCACTCCATTAATAGGTTCTATCACTTGGAGAGCATTGGACAAAATGTGAATTCTAGGGAGTCCCAAATGTCCTGTAATGCTAATTGCATAGAGAATCTCCCCCGTTTTAACCTCCTTAAATTAGCACTTCAAAGGACCCATTTTTGCCTTTGCACCCACAAAATTAAAGAACTATTAAAATACATAACAAAGCCAAATGCAGTTGCCCCATTTTCTTTAGGGGCACGTTTGTGTACACACCTTTTCTGCGGAAAAGGGAAATTGCTACGTCAGCAAATTCCATAAAAATAGAAATCTTGAAAAATTATTTCCATATAATTTAGAAATTCATATTTGGTGCAAAAATTTTTTCCTTGTTGAACTAGTTCTAATGTTGTTTGGTGCGGTTGTTGATTCCTTATAGAAAATCAAATTTTCTTAATTGGTGAAATAATTTTTTGAAGAAAAATAACATAACATGTATATTATTTATTTAACATCAAATAATAATTTATTTAAAGAAATAAAAAATGAAAGAGTTGTAGGGTTTTGGGTTGAAATGGACAAGAGTGAGGAAAAGAGGGAGAAAATCCATTTCAAGAAAGCATTTCCGTGGAATTGTTCTGCACCAAACGCTTGAAAAACGGATTTTCTGTAGAAAACCGTTCACTTTTTCACGGAAAAATGTTACACAAACATACCCTAGAGTAGGTGGCATCGGTGAAAATAAAAACCTCGTCAGTGCAACTCAATTGAAGATTAGTCACCTTAGTAATGGGTACCCGCCACTAAAAATACGATTTTCCTTAGGCTATTAATTCTTCACCAAGTGTACTCATGTGCGCTCACTTACAAATAAAAACACCAGCTAGAAAGTTGGGGTTTTCACTGATTTATTTATCTTCTAATTAATTAGTATTACTCTTAAAAAATCCAAATTTATACTATACTGCAAATTACAGGAGAAGCCTGGAATGAATGTATGCAGGATCTTTTTGGATAGTGGATATTGGGTGATGCTTTGTCTTTTTAATGATTTACAAAGTGTTGATTCTTCATATTGGTGAGATGGATAATTTATAATCTCATCCATGAAAAGCCCCACATCTAAATTGATGAATACAAGAAGATTACCTTTATTAGATTTACAACCATATAAGCATTAAGGACAGAAATTTCAACCAATTTAAAAAGAGGTTTCAACCAATCCTTCCGGGCATTTTTCCATCCAACTTTCATGATAGAAGATACTCTTAACTACAAAGGTCTTTGAAGTATATATTAGAGTTTGTACGTTTTAAACAAAAAAAACAGAACCTTGGTATCTTCTATTATTTCATATGGTGGAAAGCATTTATAGCACATATTCCTATACATGCATGTAGTGGAAAATGGAATTCAGTGTGGTTTTCGTTTTTAGTGCATTGGGTTAAAAAAAATAAGAAAGGAGGTACATGTGATGAGAGCATTGTCTAATATCATTAGTGGAATGAGTACCAATAAAAAGGTAGAATTTAGGAATCATTCTACCTAACAATAAATTGTGAGGAAGGATATGAGAATGAGAATTGTTAAAAGGAGACAAAAAGCAACCCCTAAAAGGTCAAAAATAAGTTTTATTGTTTTTTTTTACAGCTAGCTTTTTGACATTCGACCAAAATTAGAATTTATCCAACATTTACTAGCAAGCTTAAATCCAACATTTACTAGCTATCCACGAATCTTCAATTGGGAATATATATGGGTCCGGTCCATGTAGACGAAACCCAGCCCAAACTCTACGTCTAACTCACAGCCCAACTACAATGATAATTTAGATATAGATACAGTCAAATGACCTAGCTGTAATTTGCATATTTGCCCCCTAAAAAAAAAAGTTTTGGGGGCGGGTCTGTTTAAGTTTGTGTGAAGGGATGAGATTGATCATAGGTGGGCCTCTCTTGTATTAGTGGGGTTTGGGGGCGGGTTTTTTTTCAGGAATATATAAATTAGGGATGAGATTGATCATAATGAGCCTCTTATGTACCGGTTTTTATGTTAGTTATTCATTCAAACTCCACAAAATCACTGGCTTATAATGAGGACTTCATCTAAAAACGTAAGACAACCACAAAAAACTTGAAAAACAAAAACATCAAAAGCAACAAAGATCTTGAGAGTATAAGACAGTGATGGATCAAGGAATTCCATGAAAATAGGCAAAGCATTATCCATAACTTGAATCATGCCGCTCTCACATGTCAGTGTCATTTGGACCTCATAGCAGGGACAAAGAGGAGCATATAGGAGCCATGGCAATGATCTTCATGCTTGTAACATTTAGATATATGAACACCCTAAAGGCATACAAGAAATGTATCAACCTTAGGCTTGGCAGTGGGTATGTCTGCAACTTTAGTGAGCAGATGGTGAGTCAATCAGGACCACATTCCAAATTGGAATTTAGGGTCAACACCTAAAAAATTCGGTTTTTGCATCTCCATCAAACCCCTTTCCTTCCTTTTTGTTTGTTTCTCTTCCAAAACCAGCTTTTTCTGGGCTAGTATTACACTGCTTGAGAAAAATCCACATGTGGGTTATCCTAACCTTTTTTAGAGTCAGTGCCCTAAAAGAGTAGAAGTAATCCTTCTATTTTTCTTTATTTGGTAACAACAACAATAAATAGAAGAAGAAAAATTTATAATAAATCTATGTCATCTTACAAAATTACAAATCAAGACCTTGCATAAATTAATCATTTCTCTACAAACATATATCATCCTTAAAATGCATTAATTTCCTCAACGTGTATACAGGCTTTGAAATTCATAAATGTGATCATTTATATAATTCTTTCTACTTTTACCACACATCCACCTCAATATTCTCATTTCTTCTACATCTATTTTGTGCCCATACTTTTTTTTTCTTAACTTAACTTAGGGGTGTTGGGACCCAACCCACTGGTGAGAGAAGTAGACCTCGACTGAGGGAAGGTGGTTGACCATATTCGAATCTTAGGCAGTTAGCTAAAAATTGATGCTTCTTACCACTGGGGTAAGAAGCCATTCTTATTTTTTGTGCATATATATATATGTAACTTTTTGAATAGCCAATACTTTCATAGGTCATAAATAGTCTAATCACCCTTTTGTAGAATTCTTCCTTCAATGTTATTGGCATTCGTTAGTTACAATAGAGGATAAAATTAGGAAAACTCATTAGAGATGGTTTGGGCATGTCCAATGTTAGCTGGCAACATTGTTGATAAGGAAACACCTGGCTATACAAGTTGATCGCCCACCAAGGAAAATGTGGTAGGCCGAAAAATACATGGATTAATGCAATAAAAATAAATCAGAATAAGTGCAATTTCTCTAAAAATTCGGCTCAGGATAGATTAGAATGTAAAAATAGAATTCATGCATGTTGCCAACCCAATATAATTGGGAAAAAAACTTTGACAATGACGATGATGATGAACTATAAAAAAAAAAAGATTAATAATAATTTTTAATTGTCAAAAAGAAGAGAGAAAAAGTCGGTTGTCTGTAAAATTCCCAAAATACAACATCCAAGGGTAGTTAAGGGGGACAAAACACAAACAGCATAGGCTGGGACTGTTGATTTGTACTCACAACATGACACATTGCATCCTTGAAAGAAACCCCACCTCTCTCTAAACTGAGCCCCACATCAGCCATTTCATTAATGTATAAAAAAAGAAGTGCTAGGAAAACACCCTCCCAAAAGATGTTATTCTCTTTTGATCCCATGTTCACTAGTATATAAACGCCTGCATCCCTTCCTCCCTCCTCATCACATTCCTCAGACACTCTCTTCTACTCCCAACTTCCTACTTCCACTGCTTCACTTCATTCACAGCTAAAACAAAGAGATATCAACATGTCTGGAGTCTGGGTGTTCAGAGAAAATGGTGTGATTCGCCTTGTCGACCCTGCGAGCGAATCCGACAGCAATGCCCGGCGCAAGGTCCTGGTGCACCAGCCCACTGACGAGGTGATCACGTCGTATGCATCACTCGACCGCAAGCTCACTGCACTTGGGTGGGAGCGCTACTATGACAACCCTGACCTCATTCAGTACCACCAGCGATCTTCGGTTGATCTCATCTCCCTCCCTAGGGACTTCAACAACTTGAAATCCTTCCATCTGTATGACATCGTCGTAAAAAGTCACAGAGTTTTCGAGGTTAGAGACATTTAGGGTCGCTTGGATGCGGAGAAAACAGGTGAAGAAAACAAGCGGAGAGAAAACTGTCTATAGTACAAACTTGAATTTCATAAAAACAGTTTACTCCGTTTCATTTTTCTACCACCTGCTCTTCTTATCCAACTGACCTTAGATTGTTGAGATTGCACTAATAGGAATAACAATAATAATACATGGGTGAGTTTCTCTTCATGTATGTGTGTGCTAAGGTTGTACTGTAGTTTATGTGAGGGTTTGAATATGTACTAATTTGGTGGCCAGTCTATGTAATCTCTCTCTTTCATTATCAATGTAGTTTGTGGTCTTTTGTATGCAAATTTGGAACTATTATGAGCTCTGTTTGGTTGTCCTATGTGTTTTGTCAAGTAGAATGGCTTCTGATATGTTAATGATATTTGATTTTGATGCATGCTCTCCTTTTACAGTTTGATTTGAAGAAGAATATAGCAAAATGAGAAACTGATGAGTTAATACTATGGTTGTGACATGGGGCTCACCATATTAGTTTTTGTTGAACTATTAATGGTTGGGAAGGCAATGTAAGAAGGAGCTAGGAACAGCCAAGGACAGTTTGGGCCTGGGTCCAGGCTTGCAAAAACTGATGGGAAAGGGTTGGCTTAGAGATTCGGTGACCTGTATACCCAGATCAGGACGGAGACCTGGCCTAAATTACTAACAGAACCTAAATTACTACCAGGAGATCTAGACCCAAATCAGGTCCTGTAACCCGGACCGGTTATCAAAACTGAATTTAGATTTATGACCCAGCCCACACCCAATTGGAGAGCCAAATACTTAAATAAGATATTTAGTATAGATATGCACATACATGATATAAGGTGATGCTCAGGCATGGAAACCATGGACCAGAGCCCAAACTTTTTTAAACTTAGGTCCTCGGTGTATTTGGGGAGTCAGTGACAAGCTTTCATTCCTACTTGTGATTCTATGGGTGCAACTTGGATAAATAATACAATATAACAAGTTTTATTTTACTAATATTGTATAATTAACCCATTGGAACCAATAATGAACCAGAGAACTTGGGTTGAATTGAACCTGGATTGGCTTAAATGAACCTTCCCAAATCCTGAATGTAGCAGGTACCTCAACCCAGGGGTGGGAAGCAGGTCAGGTTGGGAAAGGCCCTGATTTTTGGCCAATTTCATATCCCACCTGTTTACTAGACGGGTCAAACAGAATCCAACAAACACAAGTTTGGTCAGGATTTCCTGACCGAGATCCAACCCATAAAATCTGCAGGTCAAATGTGGGTCTGTTTTGTTGCAGTTTTGAAGTACATGGTGCAATTCAAATGCTCCACTGTTTTTGGCAAATGCCTATAAATGTTGTTTACAATAGTCTTCCAGCCCAACTCAATCCACTTCTTGCTGACATGATCATGTTTAGAGAGTCCATATAAATTACTAGTTCATTGTAGGGTACAACTAGAATGCCACAGTGAATTATTGACTATCCCCACAACCAATATGCATCCTATGGTGACTGAATGGTTGACATATCTTCAGTTCAGTAAGTAGCCACTTTGATCACCATCATAATTCACTCCTTTTCATCTAATTGAAGTTAAGAGTATTGCTAATTCCTTCTTTCATCTGATTGAAGTCAGAGTAGTGCTAATTTAATTCCCTTTTTTCATCATAAATCTCAAATCTTAGTTTTATAGCTCTCTCTCTCTCTCTCTCTCTCTCTCTCTCTCTCTCAACTGTAACGAACTGCATCTGCCACATGCGACCTTCCTTTTACACACAGAGTGAGGGTGCATGCTGAAGAACAATACATGAAAGAGAAGGATGAAAATGGGTGAATTAAAGTCAAAATGCTGAAGAACAATACATAATGTGCTGCACCATATGTCTTAGAGAATCAATCTGATCAGGATGTTCAAAATTCTATGATACACATAGCCAAGAGTGCAAAGTCTAGTGTCAGGACATCCAACAAAATCTGAATCCGAATAACCAGTCACCTGTAGGTGACTTGATTTTCTGTATGTGAGCATATAATTCCTTGTTCTCTTGAGGTATCTTAGTACTTTCTTTGCAGCTTTCCAATGAGCGATTCCTGGGTTACTTTGAAATCTACCCAGCATGCCAACAACATGACTAATGTTAGGTCTAGTACAGACCTGTGCATACATCAAACTTCCTACAAGAGAAGCATAATGATATTTTTTCATTTCTTTACGTTCCAATTCGTTCTGTGGACACTGCGTAAGATCAAGCTTGTCTCCTTTATACAGTGGAACAGGACTAGAGGAACATGCCATCATGCCAAATCTCTCTAGAACTTTGTCAATATATGCTTGCTGAGACAATCCCAAAATACCAAGTGACCTGTCACGGAATATCTCTATTCCTATCACATTGGAAGCCTCACCCATATCTTTCATTTCAAAGTTCTTAAAGAGATACTCCTTTGTTTCATGTAACTGACCAAGGTCGCTACTAGCCAGTAATATGTCATCAACATACTGAACAAAAAATATGAACTTACTCCCACTGATCTTGAGGTATATGCAAGGGTCAACTATGTTTTCTTTGAAATCGAAGGCAGTAATGATTTCATGAAACTTTAGGTACCATTGCCTCGAAACTTGCTTTAGTCCATATATTGATTTCTTAAGTTTGCAGACCATGTCTTCCTGACCTTCAATTATGAAGCCTTCAGGTTGACGCATGTAGACTTCTTCTTCCAAGTCTCCATTAAGAAAGGCAGTTTTCACATCCATTTGATGTAACTCGAGGTCATAGTGAGCTACTAATGTCATGATAATTCTAAGAGAATCCTTCCTGCACACAGAGGAAAAAGTCTCAGTATAATCAATGCCTTCTTTTTTATTAAAACATTTGGCAACAAGTCTAGCTTTATGTCGTTCAATATTGCCTTTGCAGTCGCGTTTGGTCTTGAAGACCCATTTACAGCCAACTGGTTTGTGTCCTGGAGGCAATTGAACAACTTCTCATACTTGATTTTCATCCATAGATTTCAATTCATCCTTCATGGCATCAATCCATTTACTAGAATTAACATCCTTAATGGCTTGTGAATAAGAAACCGGGTCTTTAGTTGTCCTTTCTTCAGATTCTACTTGGTAAAGCATGTAATCATCGGAAATGGCTGATCTCTTTTGTCTTTGAGACCTTCTTAATGCTGGTTCCTCTGGTGCTTCATCCATATGTTCATTGGTGACAATCTCATTATGGAGTTGTTGATCATTTATTGGGTTTTCCTGATCATTGTTAAATGGTTCAACAACGGGAGGATTTCCAACATCTTTCGGAATAGAGGGTAAATGGATAGGTACCCTGATTTCCTGAATGATCACATCTTGAGTTTTATTACTCCCACTAATTTCGCCATTTTCAAAGAATCTAGCATTACCGGTTTCAACAATTCTTGTACGATGGTTAGGGCAGTAAAACCTAAATCCTTTGGACTTTTCTGGGTAACCTATAAAGTAACCACTGATCGTTTTAAGGTCTCCAATTTCTTTTCATGTGGATTGTAGACTCTAGCCTCAGCTGGGCAACCCCAAATTTGGAGATGTCTTAAACTAGGTTTCCATCATTTCCACAGTTCAAAAGGTGTCTTTGGAACTGCCTTACTGGTAACCCTGTTCAAAAAATATAAACAACTGTGCGTAGAAAATCCATCCACAAGGATATAGGTAAGTTGGCATGACCCATCATGGATCTAACCATTTCCATGTATGTACGATTTCGCCTTTCAGCTACACCATTCTGCCACGGAGAACCAGGCGTTGTGTATTGGGCAACAATTCCAAACTTTTGGAGGAGTTTTGCAAAAGGTCCAGGATGTTATCCTGTTTCATCATACCTACCATAAAACTCACCACCTCTATCTGACCTTATGATTTTCACTTTTCTATCTAGTTGCCTTTCGACTTCAGTAATGACCACTTGTACAGCATTCACAGACTGAGATTTGTCATGCAACAAGTATAAGTAACAATAACGTGAGTAATCATCAATAAAGGTAATGAAGTACTTTTCTCCCCCAAAGGTTGGAACATAAAAGGGTCCGCAAATGTCCGTATGAATTATTTCAAGAAGCTGAGTACTTCTTGTGGCTCCTTTCTTTGTGTGTTGTGTTGTTTTGCCTTTAATACAATCCACACATACTGTAATATTAGTAAAATCTAGATTCGGAAGGACACCATCTTTTACTAATCGTTTGATTCTTTCACTGGATATGTGACCCAGTCTTTTATGCCACAAGAAATAAGAGTCATTTTTAGATGACTTTCATTTTGTTTCCTTAGAATGCAGGGTAAGATGAGTTTCAGTAAATGGACTATTAAGATGAAACTTGTATAGCCCGTCAATCAATATTCCAGAACCATTGCGACTAGAATCTTTAAATAAACTGAAATTACCATTTCCTACTTCAAACGAGTAATCAACTTTATCAAGTGCGCTTACAGAAACCAAATTACGAGAAACAGATGAAACATAAAGAGTTTGACATAAGTCTAACTAATAACCGCTATCTAAAACAAGACGAAAAGTGCAAATAGCTTCAACTGGAGCTTTGTCTTTGTTCCCCATAAAAAGGAAGTTCTCACTTGGGTTTATGATTTGGATCGTAAGGAATCCCTGCATTGAATTGGAAACATGAACATTAGCACCAGTGTCAATCCACCAAGTTCCAAAAGAAATATAAGTAAGATTTGATTCGAAATAACTTACGAAACCCATAGGGTTACCTTTCTTTTCAAACCATTCTTTACGTTTCATGCAGTCTGCCTGAAAATGTCCAGGTTTCTTGCAAAATCTACATACGTCTTCCTTCTTTTTCTTCTTGGGGTTCTGACTACCCTCATTAGATCTGGGTGGTGCCCTTTTCTGACTTGAATTATTCTTTTTCCCAGCTTTATGTCCAGCTCCTTGAACGAGATGAGCTAATTTAATACCTTGTTGATTCAGCCTGACCTCCTCTTGAACCAGTTTGTTAGCCAATTCATTCACTGTCCACTTGTCCGTAATAGTGTTGTAATGAATTTGGAAAGGCCCGTACTGAGGAGGTAAACTATTTAGGATAAATTGGACGAGAAAAGCCTCATCCACTGATAGTCTCAAATTCTTGAGTTTAGCTGCAAGGTTGGTCATCTCAATGACATGCTCATGTATTGAGCTAGTGCCATCAAACTTCATAGTTGTAAGATCTGCCATTAGTTTCCCAGCAAGGGATTTGTCTGCAGTCTTAAACCTATCTTCAATGGCCTTCATATAGTCCTTAGCATTCTCAGGTTTAGGAAGTGATGTTTTGATGTTGGTGGCAATAGTCATTCGCAAAAACATAGTGCTTAGTCTGTCAGACCTCTCCCAAGCATTAAAGAGGGCATTTTCCTCAGGGGTACTTGTTTCAATGAGTGGAGCTGACTTATCTTTAAGAAGAGCCATATTCAGTTCAAGAACCCCCAATGTGAACCCAACTTGCTCTTTCCATTCTAAGAAGTTGGTTCCATTGAGCTTAGTGACAGAGGTAGCATGCGAATTCAGATTAGTGGGTGCAACAACTGTAATAGAGAAACAACAATAAGGCTTCAATTAAAATAAGACAACACATGCATAAGATAGGAATATATACGACATAAAATTTAGGTGCTCCTGTGGGTAGTCACCATAATTTATACACATTATACCATTTAAGGTCGTCATATTCAAGGTGGTGGTAATGAGTGATGTTACTTTTAATTATGAACAACCACTCCTTAATTATTGTTCAAACGTATGAATATAACCCGCCTATGGGCGACTAAATGTTTCATGCGCTTGAACAATATGTAATGTAAACATCTTGATGGTACTGTTAGGGCCAAATTTCAGTGTTTAATTGTTAGGATCACTGTGGTGAGACCTAACCCTAAACATGCAACTTTGGTGATCAAAATTAGCTTAATATGAACATAAACATTATATGTTGCATGCATTCATGATAGATCATTCGATATATGAAAAGTACTGATAAAGAAGGCCGAGCCCTGGAGGGCTGTCCGACGGCTCTTTGGGTTTGCAGTTTTTTTTTTTTTGGATCTTACGCAGGAGTTTTAAGCAGAATAATAATAAAAAAATCAAAACTTTAAATAAATCACGATCAAACAGTCGTGGCCAAATTCAAATTGCGGAATAACATAAATCTAAACCATTCATGCAGGCTATAATAGTTGGATCGATAAATTATTGCAAAACAAAGTCAGAAACGGATCTATATTTGCCGATTATGGCGATGCAAAGTTACCCTAATTAATGGACGATCATGTGTTCTAAAACCATGCTCTGATACCACATGTTGTACCATTATTAACAAGAACCCTAAGATCGTGAACATCATGATAATCACATGTAAGATTTAATCTCAAATAAGTTGAAGAGTATCTCCAGACATCCTGATGCAGAGAGCTTTCCGATCCTGCTGTCTGGTGCTGTTGTTGAGATCCGTCGAAGAAGAGGCTGGGTGAATGGTTTCGGTTTCTCTCTCCTTGCCTATAAACCTTAATGTGTTGAGTTTTGTGTGTAGCCTTTGTGATGAACGAAAGGCTTTATTTTATAGGTGGAGAGAGGACCGAATTCCCAATTAGGTTTTCCTTAGATTTAATCTCAACCGTCCATCAAGGTAGAGAATATTATGGAATATATCTCATTAAGAAACCGTTTTTGAGTAATTAATAGCATATATCCTATGAAAACGGAATTCCTATAATGACCACACTTCTAGAAAGGTAAGGACTTGTGGTCCAAGTAATGGGCCTAAAAGTAATTTCCTTACACTATGTTCCAAATTTCTAATTTGTCGGTAAGCAAGCCTTGATAGATTTACAGTTACGTAAGCGATTGCTGAAGAGCACTGATTTGAATCGGTGGATGGCGGGTCTCACTTTGAATTCTGTAGGGTCACGCAGATTGGAAGTTGCCTAAGCATATTACAAAAAAGTTTCAACTGCCATACACACCAGTTATTCTTCAACATCGACTTAACAACATGCATGATAGCATGATAGAGTTCATGTTCTGAACGAAGAGAGTGAGCAGAAATCCAACAAAATCATATCATACCATTTTATTCTTCCAATTGTTTGATTGTATGGACTCAATCCATCAGATGATGTAATACATTGATTAATTTCTTTATTTATCAATAAAATCATGCTTTCCTTTCATGAGGTGAATGGGGTGTTATTACTTAATGCACATAACCAATATATATGACATGATGGTTCATGAGATGAACCGGGTCCCATTAGTATATTAGATGTAATATATGTATATGGATGAGATTTACATACGGGAGACATGTGTCACAAATCTTATACTTAAATATCTTCACAACTAGTGATGAGACTGGACATCTTACCTAATATGGTTACAGCACTTTGATCACTATGAGATAGTGTGATTTGTCTCGATTATCAGAATGTAAGATTCTGGATAATGGTGTTGGTACATTAGATATATTAAAGGACCATGAGAAGCACCTTATGGAATACCGTCTCAATTTCAAGGTCTGCTCTCATAATTCCCTAGCAATAGGCTCTTAATCCTAAGACACTGATGAACCCAAGTTTCTGTCTATTTATTTGCTTTGAGTCACCAATGAGTGAGGCCAACTATAGGTCAACACCTCGGTGTCTTGGGTACATGGTAGTAGGACTGTGGAAACATTGAATGGTCAAGATGGAATCGATCTATATTATCCCCTTGTGCCAATTAATGAATTTGTCATTAGTAACTGCGCACCCACCTCGATTAAGAGTTAATTGGATGGTATTGATGATCACTGTGATTAATTGAGGCTTAAGGATAATAAGATGTGGATCTAAGATTAGAAGAAACATGTTTAATCCAATTGATCCATGGATATTGATAGAGGGGCCTACTTGTGGTAATTGGAAACTTTAGGGTCTTCTTTGTAATTTATTCTCAAGACTAGAGTGCAATTGCATTTATATAGTGGTGTTATTTACAATTAACTGTGGGCCCGGATTGCACATGAGATGTCGGGTCGCGGTGTCCCAGTTGGAGCAGCTTTCTATGGAATCCCTAGTTGTCCCCACGCTAGCTTAAGTTATTATAAAGATATTAATCTGCCTTGAACTCTAAAAAGAAGGAATTAGAAAGTTATTAATTCAATTCGAAGTGAGACTTCTATAATAATTAGGAAGAAGAAAGTTACCGATTCTTAATGGAAGTTGGACTTCTATTTTAATTAGTAAGGGAGGTTGCCAAGGCTATAAAAGGGGAACACCCCTTGGACGTCCCACATGGAAATCCACGCCCAAGCTCCCTAAGTGCAAGTGTTGCATGAATTTCTCCTCTCTCTCTTCTAGTTCTCATCTAGTTCCTTTAGAGCTTCTAGTTGTTTTCTTTAGGAGATTACACCCATCTCCTTTAGAGAAGAGATCTGATACGTGATATAGCGTGGAAGACTAAGAGGTCTTGGAGATCCTAAGTTGCTTACAAAGAAAGAGTTTCTTCAACAAGCAAGTCTTCTTCTCCATTAGAGCACAACCGAACTCCAAAGGTATAATCTATTTCATTGGATGTTGTGGATTTTTGGTTGCTTGTTTGTTGCTGATTTCTATCTTCTAGATAGAATTTATTGCTGTACATGATTGATGAGATGGAGGGATTGCATCCTGAATGTGGTTTATGGCCTTATGGGTACTTGATCCCTGAATCAAGTGGGTCAAAAAGTTTTTGAAAACCTATCCACAAGGCCCACCTATTTCCAACGCCAACATGTATTATTGGTAAACAGAGCATATCTATATGGTTTGGAGTATGGACCTAAACAGGTCGGATCCATTTTCGGACCATGGTGGATCAAGCTTTTGAGGGGCCGGATTTGGGATGTCAATGTTCCTCCAATTACCCTGTCACCTGAAGGACTTGGCTTAAAAAAAAAAAATTTCGGGTTGGACTTTGTTTTTTCTTTCACCCCAATTGATAATAGGATTTAGTACAGGTCTCATTTCGGGTCCAATTGATAAGCGGGTCTAGATTTGACAAACGGGTCAGGACCTAGGTACGGATACCCATACGCCTGAGTATATAATGCATTTAATGCATTATAAATTTTAATGTATGTTAGAAAAAAAATGGTCATTTGCAAAAGTAAGGATTGGAGTTTTCATGCAAACAGGTTGGTTCTATCCATATTCACACCATGTATTGATTGAAGCCATTCAAAACATAACCCCTGCCCTAAATATGATCTCAGATAGATTTTACTTCATTTGAGTGATGTTTATTGTTGGATCAATTTGCATGAAAAAGAAGAGACTTTGATCAAATACTTGATCTCAACGTTCACATATTTATCAATCTAATGGCATATTACTTTGTTTGCAGTGAACTTAATTTGGGCCACTGCCTATTTTTGTATTGCTTAGATCAATAGAAAGAGGGGCCATCGTGAGGCTAGGAGAAATCATGGGCATGTGAGTGTAGACACCTCATTTTGGCCCCCTATGATAGCCTTAAACACTTATCATATATAATGATGCCCCCATTTCACCCAAAATTGAATGGTTACTGGCATAATTTAGATTAATTAATGACGATGAAGATGCTTATTGATAATTTTAGACTTAGTTCGACGATCTATAGAGATTCGTGAGAGAAAAGGCCGAATCGCGTTGAGATCTCGAGTTCAACCCACTACTCATACCAGGCATGGGCTACAACACTATTCCAAACCCTTTCCAAACTATATAGAACACAACCAGGTTGTTCCTAAAGAAACTACATATAGTTTGCCTAAGTACGATATGATTAACATGAATTAGGAGGTTGGGATCATTGATCCGAGTATCCCTTACTTTCCCTGACCTCTGAATATTAGGAGCTATACACCACAAGATTCTACATTCCGAGAGCTTTCCGACGATATATGGAGCGTCCAAATCCGATAAGCGGGTCAAAAGTTATGGGCTTCCGAAGTTTGCCCCAGGAGGATGTCAAAGTCACTTAGGCGCCACTCATGTGGCGCCCAGGCTACTGAATTCCACATAGGCGCCCCATGCTGGGCGCCCATACTGCCCAGGGTCACCTAGGCATCTCATGGTGGGTGCCCACCTTCTAAACTCCACTAGAATGGCTTGAAAGTAGCACGGGACCACTCCAACATAGGGACCATGCACCGAAGATGAACCGACTCCACTTAGGCGCCACCCATGTGGCGCCCAGCCCTGAGTTCCACCTAGGCGCTACCCTGTGGGCGCCCAGACTGCACAGTCCACTTGGGCGCCACCCCATGGGCGCCCACCCTCTCTCAAACCCTAATTCACCCTAAAAACAACTTAAGCCGCCTTGGGATGCGTGAAACCTTCTAGAAGCACGAATTAATGAAGCCCTAGCCCTCCTAAACTCGTTCCAAAGCCTCTATATAATCCCTCTTAACCCCCATTAGCAAAGGGAGCTACCCTAAAAAGAAAATAGAGAAAATAGAGAATAAGGAAGAAGAATAAGAGGTAGCCACCATTAGAGGAAGAGTTTCAGATCTAGAGAAGAAGGCTTCCATATCTTCAACTGGGGCTATGGGATTTCGCGAAAGCTTCGTTCTAGGAACTTGAGAAACGCGCCATCTACCGGTATTCCTAGATCTCCCCTTTCTTTTACTGCATTCCATTGGCATCAATGCTTAGAAATATGTTTAGGATCATTTGAGCATCATAGATCTACATTAGCTTACATCAAAATTGATATTAGCATCTCATCATACTAGAAACATGTTTAGGTTCATTCTCATATAGCAGATCTGCATTGATTTCGTGATTCCAATTGCATAACTAGGTTAGATCTCGCGTTAACAGCATCATTATCATCATTTATATCAAAGAGATCGCGAAAAGCCCTTGGCAGAAAGGCTGGGCGCCACCCCCTGGGCGCCTGCCCTCTCCCGGACAGGCTGGGCGCCACACCCTGGGCGCCTGCCCTCTCCCGGACAGGCTGGGCGCCACACCCTGGGCGCCTGCCCTCTCCCGGACAGGCTGGGCGCCACACCCTGGGCGCCTACCCTTCTGAGACTGGGTTCGGGTTCTAAACCTTCGTCCGTTGCATCGCTTTCTTGTAGATTTGGTAGTTGCATCATTAGTAGTTCGCATTAGGGATTCACATCAGTCGCTGAATATCAGAAATTGTGTTGAAAATACTAGGGTTTTTGCGCATTCGTTGCGATCCATTGAAAACCCTGACTGAGCAGGATAGGCGCCACCCCCTGGGCGCCCAAGTGGATTTTTCCCCACTTTCATGCACAACTTTCGATCTTCCGCATTTAGTTTACTTAGAAACTGTTTGATAGTGATGTGTTTGGCTGTTTGATGTGTTCTGAACTCTGAATTATCATCTTTGTCACACTTCACATCATATCATTCGAATCGTAGAATCATACAAAAAACCCAAAAAAATCATAAAACGTAAAATCATTTCTTCTCTTTCCTTACTCTTTAGTAAATTAGAGGGAAACCAAAAACAAATTAAAAAGATATCCAGAAAACCCAAAAATAATAGTTAGATAGTCTAAGTTATCGAATTTAGCGCCTAAGTAGGATAAACCCTAAGATTAACTAGGACATCATAATTCATTAAGTTCAGAACCATCAAATCACTAAGAACACCTTTAATTCCTTTAGAGGCCTAATCAATTCGGATTAAAAGCAACTAAGAACATCAAACACTTAAACACTTCCAAATCTGGACCCGACTAATTTTGACCTTTGAACACCAAAGAACTAAAACAATTTGGAACATTAGAATTCAACAAGTAAGAATCCCCGGGATTCTGAAGATAATAACGACACCACCGCCACTAGCCAAACCACTAAGAAACAGCCACTTGGGCGCCACTGCCTGGGCGCCCAAGTCACCAGAGAGACCTAGGCGCCACCCCCTGGGCGCCCAAGTCTTCCGCAAACCCTTTCGTCGATTTTGACATTATTTCACTTCTCGAATTAAAACTTGAAATCCCAGAGCATTAAACGACCTAAGCAGAACTTTAAAGCATCCCTAAATCACTCTTAACTAACCTTCAACATAAATCAACTCTTACTTAAAACAAACCGAATTAATTAAGATTAACCAAATTCTTTAGGCAGAGTTATCAAGCTTAGGCTATTTGCACCCTAGGATTATATCAGATTTCCTCATTAGATAGATTAGAGCATTAGGCTTCATCCCATCACTTTTCTTGTTCCGTTAGGGGACCGGGAGAGCTGATGTGGGCGGTCTAGGACCTTAGGTTAGGGTTAATCCGATGATCAGTAATAAAGCACTAATCATTTAAATCCAAGTGAAATCCCCTAGTTAGGCCCTTCTAGCCCAATATAAAAAATCCATAAAAACTATAAAACCAACAAAATAAACCCAAAAAGATTTTTCCTTTATTTCTTCCTCCACCTCAGGTGCCAGATATTTAATCGAACTTAATGATAAAAGGGAATAAAGAACTGAATCCTAAAATTGAATAAATGAGAATAATTAGATGAGATGAGTGATTTCACACACTTTGCATATTTTTATTTCGGCCCATCGGCCACCTCTAAATCAATCACGGCCCATTGGCCCTCAAACAAACACCGGCCCATCGGCCACCTTCAATCAGTTACAGCCCATCGGCTTTTCACTTTATCACTCGTGTATCGCACACGAAAAACACAGAAATCACAAGTCAAAGTCTCATTTGCATCATCATTTTGGTTTGAAAAAGTCAGCCTTTAAACCCTATTTTGCCAAGGGATTAGAAGGGGGTACCCGGGAACGGGGCCGATCCTCTTCTTAAATATTTGGCACCTCCCCCCTTTTTTTTTGTTTTGTTTTCTTTATTTTAATTATTTCATTTCACTTGGACACACCATGATTATGCTATGTGAGGATTAACCTTATTTGGACTTTTACTCATAACCCTGAATTGACCTAATATCAAAGAGACCCAAGGAGACCCAAATTATGTGACAGGAAAACCGTCGTGTGTTGCCGGCAGCACATTAGACGAGAGAAGAACCCATCCTTTTATTTTCTCCCATTTTTCTTTGGCTTTAGTCAAAGAACGGTGTTACGGCCGTTACCGTAGCTGGCGATCGTGATCCGTCGATTTTGAGGATAGTCGGAATCCTCATTTTCGATGTAAAAATTTAAATAGCACATATAGATGAATGGCGATTCCCCTCCCCTGGGGGATCAAAATTCACATCCGACAGCCTGGCGATCGTGATGGGACAGCTTTTGTTTTCCTGTCACTTATTTGGGTTTTTCTAGAGTTTTATACTAGGACACGAACATTCGGTCAATGATCAAATGTCCGTGTCCCATTCAGTTTAGGGTTATTATGAGTGTAGTCCGAAAATTTAAACCTGAGGTCTAAATAGACCGCCTACTGAAGCCTTCCCTAATTATAACAAAATAAAAAACCATCATTAAAACTTTCCCCTTTCATCAATAAAAAAAAAAAACCTCCAAAAAAAAAAAAAAAAAGAACTTTCTCTTTTCTTCCCTCCCTTCTATTTTGAACCAAAAAAAAAAAAAAAAATTTTTTTTCTCTTGGTGTTACATGACATTGTTTGATAATTGCGTTAGAAATCAAATATAAGATGGCTTATCAAAATCCACATCGAACAATTGCATCCCAAACATCATACATGCTCGACTCAAATTACCAATCTTACACGAACCACACGACTCAAGATTTTCAGAACTTAAACAACTCATACACGAATATAAACCAACACTACCATAAGGAAACACAAGATTATCAATTCCTTTCTAACCAAACCATAATAACTGAAGCTTCTCCCCTTAGATCTAGACGACACTTTTACGCAAACGAAGACTTAAACAATCACACCTCTTATGAGCACGCGAGACCAAACCATGGCCCAATCCATAATCCCCAATCATGTCAAACTACTTCCCAACCAACTCGACAATATTACACTCAACCAAATCAAAACACAACGCACACAAATTTAAGCAATCAAAACATTAATCATGACATAAATCAAAATTTAAACCTTAATAATCAACGAATCTACATCCAAAATGCACAGTATATAACGACGAACCAAATCCTAATCCATCCTTATCAAGACTATCAATCCTTTCAAACCATCCCATCCAATCAAACTCCTTCGTCTAATCAAACCAACCATTCCATCCCAACCATCTCACCCAATCAAACTCACTCACCAATCCAAACCATCCGATCCAATCAAACCTACCAATCCATTCCAACCATCCCATCCAATCAAATCCCTTCACCAATTCAAACCATCCAACATCATCAATTCAACCAACCTATCCAACCTTCCATGACCATGCATCCTTATCCGACCTATCAACCAGAATCCACGCCATCCAATGAAAGCCATCATCCCACCCAACCCTCACCATTCAACCAAACAACATCACCTACCATGATCGTTGACCCATTCCAACCACACCCAACCATGCCATCCAACTCAATCCATCCACCAACCCAATCTCCAACGATCATATATCAACAATCCACTCACGCTCCGACCAACCAGCTTAGTCAAACATCTAGTCAAAACCAAGATAGAAACTCACCCACAAATGCAAAAACCCAAAACCCATTTTTACCACATAAAACTAAAGTATCTCGAAAACAGATCCAGGATGAGTTTTCTAGGATGGTGGACATAAGTGAGCTAGAGTTGCCCAATTTAGACTGGTTTAGGAGTATCACTCCAAAGAATGACCCATATGCAAACACAGGGAAGCCCCTAGGAGAACAATTTATAGGTGGTGAATATCTAGAATGGGAACTTGGACTCATCTCAGAAACTCTAAGAAGACTTATGACCGAAAAGATCAAGATCCCAACATTATGGAAAGGCTACGAGGTAGAAGAGGGGATACGAATTCTTAGAACATATTTTGCTCCCTTCCATCAACTCGAAAACGAAGAAACCATAGACACGCCATATACCATAATTAATTCCCCAATAGATCATGTTCTCAAGAATTGGACCTATGATCCTCCATGTTTGACAAATTTAGCTCCTGAAGTAACCTATTATCCACCAAATGACCAAACTTTTGAATCTTCTGATGAGATTTACGACCCCATCTTTAAAGACATGCCTCCTGAGGACTTTTATGATATGCTTAATGAAGATTACGGACAACATGAAACACCTTGGGGCGGTAAAAGCCAGATCACTACGCATCAAATGAACGAACTAGATCAATCACAAACAATCATCCAATCAAAAATACCAACATCACAAATGCTACCCCAAACACGACCAAACGAAGATCATTCAACACAACAAATAAAAGACATAACGATTCATTCGAAGACAGACGAGACAGTACAACCTAATGACCCACATGAAGAATCTGAATTCACGACGACAATGAAGATACTTGACCATCAAATGGATCGAGTGGATGAATTAATTAAAGATTTTGATGTCATAAGATTAGAAACACAGGAACCAGTCAGGTTTGAATCGAATGACTTAGAATCAAGTGTGGAAACTCATAGACTGGTTAAACCATCTTCATTTGAAATAAAGCACCAAACACAAATGAACAAAATCATACAAGATCCAGAATCTCAATCTAAGACGAATACCACTAATAGACATATACCGCGTTACAAACGAAAGAACTTGAATCCCATACCATCATGCAAAACCCAAATCATGATCCAAAGACAAATAAACATGCAACCAAATGATGAACAAGACTTTCCTAAACCCAAACCAATGCATCTTGACCCCATTCCAACACCAGCTGAACTAAGAAAGGTTGACAAAGAGTCTGGATTTGAGTTTCTAGATGTGAACATGTTTAACGAATTACAAGAGGACATAGAGAAACTCAAATTCGAGGTTAGAAAGATGCCAATTAGGTCAAGCATGCCATTAGAACGAATAAAGCCATCCGAATTTATCATAGAAACCAAAGCACCGCCTAAGAATAAACACCAAGAGACTGTTAGGCCTATCATTGAAATCCAACAAGGAGGCCCTCAACTAGACCCTAACCACTCAGTAGAAAAGACCCTAGAGGAGGAACCCCAATCAAATGATGTCTTGACTAGTGAGCCTCATAGGTCAAACCCTGTTAGAAGATCAAAGGATAACGATATAATTAAACCGATCTCAAAGGACAAACATGACTTCCACAATGAGATAGAGCCTAGTCCTGTATTTGCCTTGATTAAGGCCCATCTAAATGCAAGGCTAAGACTTCAGAGTATTCTAAAGGGTTTACCATGCCCGCCCTTGACCAGTCCAATAATCATGAGCCAAGATTACAAAGAATACTTTGAGAAGAGACAACTTCCAAGAGTTGATCCAACTCCGATCCTTCACCTAGAATGGTACCCTGCCCATAAAGAGCAAAATTCAAACACAACAATAGAGATCATTCCCGAATTAGAAAGCCAAATAGAGTTTGGTCCAATTAGTTTCCAAGAAAGAATTGAGACCACTCCCAAAGCTCTAGGAAGGACTTTCGGAGATTTGACTGTAGAAGAACTTTCAGGTGTTAACCCAAACGTGCCACCTAAGATTCCGATAGTCCCAAAGCACAATGTAAAAATCCACATGACTGAAGAAATTCTTATCCCACATGACCATCCAGTACTGACACAACCAAAACTTCAAGATTACAACCTTGCTCAAAGACTCTCACGATGTAAGTCTACTAGGTTACAAAGAAAATTTAGAGCATACCTTCCAAAACATGGACGAACTTCATTTAAGGAAGCTAGACGCACTACAACAAAACCTAGAGCCCAAAGAAAAAGAAAAAATCATACGGTTCACACAAAATATGAGGGTCGAACAATTAGGAAAACAAAAGACCAGAGATCATCAAGTAAAAATAGGGAATCATCATTCAAAGACCACAAATCTCTTAATTGTTCAAACTCTTTAAGACCGAGGCCCAAATGGCGGAGGTCCAAAACATTTCAACGCTCTCGTTTTCGGCGAGAGCAAACTAAAGGTCCCAAATATAAGAGTCTTATCTTAATGCATCAACGAGCGAAGTCATATCCACGTTCTCAAAGAAATCAACATAATGAGACACATATGAAACTCTTTAATATGAGACCAAGGCCCAAATGGCGGAGGTCTAAAATATTTCAACGGTCTCGTTTCCGGATGAACCAAAATAAAAACTTATGGACTAAATACATCATTTTAGGACCTGAACTACAAATAACAAATCACAGGTTTCAAAGAAGACACCATAATAAAATACAAGTGAGATATGTTGTCATCAGACCAAAGCCCAAATGGCGGAGGTCGAAAATGTTTCAACGCTCTCGTTTCCGAAGAGAACAAAATGATAAGGCCCAGACCAAATATCCACTAATAAAAACGCGTAGGTCAAGAGGCCTTAAACGCGCACGTTTTCGAGTAGTCAAAATATTCAAAATGCGCAACATATCACTAGCACACACAATGGAAAATCATAATCATGCTAGGCCGACCCTAGGCTTCATGCCAATGAAGGGTTGCAAATTCAAGCAAGCCCGAATGAATTAGTTACTACATAAGATTATGCAAAAAAAAAAAAAACATAAAATAAAAAAACCCTAAAAACCTAAAAAAAATAAAAAATTTACAAAAAAAAAGGAAGTATAAACAATATAAAAACGCAATTGTCTGATCATCATAAAAGGCATAGGCAAGCCAAAGAGGTGGAAAATCCCTCTAGTAGAACAATCGCGACTAGAAAAGGTCACGAGTAGAATTAGTGAGATCGGTTGCAGATTTTATCTATTGCTCCAAAACCGGGATGGCCCTAAGAACCGTGATTATTAATGATGGATGGATGTCTTTAAATTAGTGGGTACTAAAGAGGGTGTCTTGGTTGACCACATTAGGAGACTTAAGAACTGCCCGAGGCATTCATATTAACAGCTACAGAATATTATACTAAATGGGCAGAGGCAGAGGCATATGTTATTATTAAGGCTACCTTTGTAGTTAAATTCATCAAAAAGAATATAATAGCCAGGTTTGGCATCCCTAAGGTATTCATAACAGACAATGGCTCCCAATTTATATCTCAACAAATGAATGAGTTGTGCACAAAATATGATATAGAACTGCATCATTCAACCCCATATTATCCCCAAGCAAATGGTCAAGCCGAAGCCACCAACAAGACCTTACTGAAGATCATCAAGAAGACTGTGCAAACCGCCAAAGGTAATGATTGGCCAGACCGTTTGGTTGAAGCGTTGTGGGGGTACCGGACTTCTATAAGAACTCCTACTAGAGAAACCCCATACTCTTTAACCTACGGAACGGAAGCAGTCCTTCCACTCGAGGTCCTTCACCCGTCACTGCGTGTCCAGTTAAATGAAGATATAACAGAAGACCAGAGGAGAGAAGCACTACTACTTCAGCTAGACCTACTCGATGAGAAAAGAATGAAGGCAACAGAGCATGCACAAGTGTATCGGAAGCGGATTGCTAGAGCCTATAACAAGCATGTCAAAGAGCGAAGATTCAAAGTTGGTGATTTCGTGCTAAAGCGCATAACTCCATCCCAGCTTCCGCATCCCAGAGGTAAGTTACGACCCAATTGGGAATGCCCTTATGTAATTAAAGAGGTATATTCTGGAAATGCATACAGACTAGTAAATGCAGAAGGGGAAGAGCTCCCCGATCCATGGAACGCTATGTACCTAAAAAGGTACACGGCTTGACCCTTCCTTACTTCTTGCGGAGTATGACCATCCTTGCTCCTTAGTGTAGTTGTAGAAATCCCGTAGGAGGACCGAAGAGATGCACATTGATCAAACTTGGAACTCAAACACACACCAACACTTCAAAACACACAAAATGGTGAGCCTACCCCACACAAATTTTGCACGGATGAAGTCACCCAATGTAAAGGTTTGAAGGTGTGATCGCCCGTGTCATGAAAGCTTCTTGATTTCAAAAAAAAAACGTGACTAGTTTGGGTTTGTAGCCTTTTTAACCCGAGTCAGTAAGCCCGTAGAGGTATTTACATACCCAGTGCCCTAAAGCCACCTGGTTTGGGAGTCATTGGCTGAATGCTCGTTACATGGGTTAATTAGAAAGCTTAAGAGACCTAGGCATTGCACAGTCACATGCTAAAAAAAAAAGCAAAGAAAAAAAAAATTTAGTTAGAAGTCCTGAAAAGAATAAAAGTTTGCTGACTAGTCTAGGTTCGTAGCCTTTTTAACTCGAGCCAGTAAGCCCGTAGGGGTATTTACATGCCTAGTGCCCTAAAGCCACTTGGTTTGGGAGTCATTGGTTGAATGCTCGTTACATGGGTTGATTAGAAAGCTTAAGGGGCCCAGGCATTGCACAGTCACAAAAAAAAAAAAAAAAAGATTCTATTAGAGTTAGGCTCGCTGGAGTGACACAGGTACTCATCGGGCGAACTAAGCAGAAGGTGGTCAGAAACCATAACACTAAGGTAGCACGGTGACTCACCACCCCACACACACACATTACTCACAAATGAGCCCTGGAGGCAGTCAGGTGCTCTCCAAAGTTCAATCGAAAAGACTAAGCAGCTACAAAAGGAGGCCCGTGAGGGTTCGACCTCCAAAGGAAAGTTAGGGAGGAGCACATTACCACCGGAGTGAAAATCATGGATCGAGAAGCTAATCTACCTTTACGCCCTCACCCACGGCTAAAATAAACACTAGTCTTATGCTGGGGCATTTTTTTTATATATATACGAATATATGTTTATTTCACACGGCTTCCCAACTTGGGTCCTCATCACATACACAATTGCCACGAGCACTCACCAGCCCACACACAAGCACCCCATGCATGCTTTGACTACTAATCACTTTTGGTTGGACGCAGGGAAGACATATCCCCTAAGGTATGAATTCAATCTTGTTTTTCTCAAAGCTTGAGCGCCAAAATGGCCCCCTGACGTTTTAACCGAGAAAGAAAAATACTACCTTAGCTAGACTATGCAGGGGGCCTAAAAATATTAAACTAACGAGCTTGTTTTGAGACCTTGCAGGGAACCCAACCCCGATCACATCCAAAACATCCCACAAGCTGGGGCATTTTATTTTACAGGCATTATTTTGTGCACAACTCCTCCTAATTTGAAAAGGACAAAGTGATGATAACTAAACTTGGGATATATAAATTATGTTTGTTATGATATCCTATGATGAATTTGATTATAGTTGTATGCTGTTCATACCTTTTCTATGATATGACATGTTATGCTATCCAAAAAAAAAATGCAGCTATCTTGAACCTCTGTCTTTACATTTGTAGCTAGCAATGTGAATGCCTTAAAACATAGAATTACCTAGGTCACAAATGCCACACACTCAGGCACTCCTTGTCGTTTGAGAACTCAATTCTATATTTCTTATCAAGTTTAGACTGATGTGAGATTGTAGTTATTTGATTTTTATCATATAAACCTCACTTTATTTATCCCGAACTACTAATGCTCCCTTTGTGAGACTCACATGCCTAGGGACGAATTTCGAGATTCTAGAAAAATTTCGGCACTCTCTCCCTTATTTTTTTTTTTTAGACCCTGAGAAATAATCGGGTATAAGACCCATCGCCTTGAAAAAAAAAAAACTTCACATGATCCCTTAGTGCTCCTCAGAGAGTCCATTCCATCATCATACACACGACCAAGGCACTTCTAAGTCAAACTACAAAGCATGCACTCACATTATAAATGTTACATGCACTTGCACACATCTTATACATCATAAAACATGCATCAAAGTGAAAAAATGAGCCTAAAAATAACATCCCTCTATCATATATACAACACCAATTATCAACAACTAATAACCAACATCAAAAGATAAGAAACACCAATCATAACCGTAACAACAACAATATAGGGCCTCGATTGTCTCTGCACAGTTTTCAATGGAATAGGAGGCCTCGCAAGAGTATAACTCTGAGAGTATGTACCGTTATGGAAAATCCCTCCAATGTCTCATGTAATTCCCCGATGCTCCGAATTCGCGCCTAAATCCTTTAGGGATCCATCTCGGGTATAACCAGCTCATGGTAGCCTCATCGATTAGGATAGTGTAATGACGATCTAGTTGTCACACAATGCCACAAACGACAGGCCTATCTGTGATCTTTGGAACATGGAATCATATATTCTTTCAAATAAATAGTGTTCTCCTACAAGGCAATCAACTCTTCATTCGAGCCATCTTAATCGGGGAGCCAAGAGACCTGCTATATTAAAATTCCATAAAAGAAATCAACTCACTAAATTAAAAACTAAAACCAAACTCAAATTTAAAATTAAAACCAAACTTGAACTTAAAAGAAGAAAAAAAAATTAAAATTAAAATTAAACTTAAACGTAAACGTAAATTAAAGACTTAACCCAACAAAGTAGAGAAAAAGAGTGCGTACCTTGTGGTTCCTCAGCTCATTCAAGATGAATTGGTAGCTCCATTGCACTCCTCCTTGCCTCTCCATGCCAAAATCAATCGAGGTTGTCGTAGAACACCCTCCACCCTCTTTTTGGTTTTCTCTGCAAAAACAACAGATTAACCATCAATAAAATCCACCAACCAACCAATAACAACGAATTTAATTTAAAAAAAAATAGACAAAAAAAAACATAATAAAAACCAACTCACCAATGATAAAAAAAACGCAACTAAAAAAAAAAAAACAACGAATAAACAAAACAAAACAAACCAACCAAGAAAAGCAAATTAAAACTAAACAAAACCAAATTTAAAATTTAATTAATCCACAACTAAGATAAAAGAAAAAGTTAAAAACACACCCCATAACCACAATCAACAAGAAATGATAATAAGACACACATTTTCAATGGTTTGCATGCATACATCATTCATAGGAAATAGAACTTTACCACTCCTCCACACATCACTTTATTCCATACTCCTTCGCATCTTTACCACTGCATCTCACTCCATTTCACTTCACCTCATTACACCATGACCACATCTATAATACATCACTCATCCAGCACCACACATCACATATAAACACACCAAAAAAAAAAAAAAAAAAAGAATCAAAACTGCCCCCTTAAATCCACCAAAAAAAAAAAACACACATAAATATTTCACCAAAATAAAAATTGAATCTAAATTAACTAAAATACTCAACAAACCCAATTACACCAACTAATTCATTAATTTCCACGAATTGCACTAAATCCACTTTTTTCCCCAAATTTCTCCAAAATCCTGTTAGGCATTGATCTCCCCATCAACATGTCCATTTTTAATTTAATTAGAGGCTAGGACCCTCATCCCCAGGCTGAAGCAAACATACCCCACCATTTCCATGAAGACCCATCACCTGTATGGCCATCATAGCTAATGGTCGAATCTCATCCCACATCTTAGAACTTCATTTAAGGGAAAAAGAAAGGAGATAGAAAACTTGGAGGTCTATCCCATAGAATTTGAACAAACCCAATCCATGGTCTACTCCTAACGTTATCTTTGATCAATAATTATCCTCTTTGCAAAATGAGGACCGCACCACTTGGGTTCAAGATTTTTGGATAAGAATAATGAGAAGTGAAAGAGAGGGGACCATGTCCAATTCAAGAACTAAAGCACAAAGAGCCTAAAAATCACAAACCGATTCAAAACAACACTAAAATGAATAAAAAGTCTAAGGAACCTAAACCTGAACATAAATATGATAAAACCCACCAACACACATGGTAAAACAACATAATTAATACAATTAATCCAAAAACAAACAAACTAATCAAACTTGAACAATTGACTTAAACAAGAAACCCCACTTACTCAGATAAAAGATGAGTTGAAAGCTCTCACATTTAGAGTTTGGAATTTAAGAAAAGTATACAAAGGAGGGTAAAGAGGCTCTCTGCACACGAAATGTGGAAAAGCAATGCTTTGAAAGGCTGGGTGCCAACCACGCTTACACCCATTTTTGCCCCGAGAGCCTAAGAAATTAGCAAAAAATGATGACCAGACCAAAAAAAAAACAAAAAAAAAAAAAAATAGGGTAGAAGACCACTTGGGCGCACTAGGGGTGGCGCCCAAGTTTATCTTAGGGATTTCATCCCATGTGGGTCCGGTTTAACCCAAAACTATTCATCATAACCCCTGAGATCCATGAGGCGAGTTCCCCGAGGGTATTGACAAGATCACTTTCAGGTCTTTAGGAAACCAAAAACATGTCCTTTTTGCTCAAACAAGTATCAATAATGCAATGCAACATATTAATAAATAAAAAAAAAAAACATTACTAATTGCAAGAGAGAAACCTAAGAAACATGGGGAGTAAATAAAAAACCTACTGATATTCAATCAAATAATAAAACTCCAACCTTAAAAACATCTCTCAAGGAAGAGCAAAACAACTAGAAAGAATGTTGCATAATTCAAGACCAAAAGAGTGAAAAGAATGCTTACTTGAAGACAAGAGGGAGCCCAAAGACCCTGGAACTCGAAGTTTGAGGAGTAGAAAGACTTGGAGAAACCCATAGGCAGCCCTTCCTTATATAGGTTAGTGTCCTAGCATCAAAAGGAAAAGAACACCACTTGGGCGCACTCCTAGTGGCGCCCAAGTTCTTCGCTTTCCAATTCTAAACCAAGGAGAAGAACACCACTTGGGCGCACTCCTAGTGGCGCCCAAGTTCTTCACTCTTCAATTCTCCCCCACGGAGGACGACACCTCACATAACCAAGTTCTTCGCTTTCCAATTCTAAACCAAGGAGAAGAACACCACTTGGGCGCACTCCTAGTGGCGCCCAAGTTCTTCACTCTTCAATTCCACTCCATGGAGAATACCACTTGGGCGCATTCCTAGTGGCGCCCAAGTTCTTCATTCTTCAATTCTATCCCGCAAAGGGCACCTCGTGTAACCACCTCACAAGAGTCCCAAACCAAGTAGGAAGGACTACTCTATGTGCGCCCAAGTGCACAGGAACACATGGGCGCCCCTCCATGTGCGCCCAACCCTATGTTTTATCCCAGATAACCCCACAATGCATGGATTCAAAACCAAAATGGCTCTTTGGTGATTACTAATCAAATCAAACAAAGGCAACAACAAATAATAACCGAAAGAGAGCAATGAAAGCGTCTGAGTGGCCAAAAAAAAAAAAAAAAAAAAAGATGCTCACTGGACATCCCCCCTTCACATGGGAACTCATTGCATACATTCTAGTCCCATCACACATACATCTAATATTGTGCATTGCATTCCATGTCATCTCCATCAGTAGCAATTAAAATTACTATTTCTGCAAGTTATAAAATTGAGTACTAACAAGCAAGAGCGGAGAATCTTTTAGTGTTTATCCACTGCAGATTTACAACCCATGAATGAGAATAACAAAAGTGATTCCAACACGCTGATGGGGATGAATGACACAAACTTCTGCAAATGGACAACGAAGGAAAGCGACAATGAGCTCCATCGTCGGATTTATGAAAAGCTCTTGAGGTAAGTACACCTAACTATGGATTTTCGCGATTTTATTCCACGTCTGGAAATTGAGTCGCCGTAGGCCTCCCTTAAGCGCTTATAATCGGTATGGCGACCATAATACCGTGTTTTCACCAATTGTGGTGTTTGCTGACTCAAATCTTGACGTTGGAAAATGGAATCCGTGTAACTCGAAACTCTCCATGATAAGCACGAACCGATGATCGAATCTATCTCAGGTTCTCATCCAAGCTTGGGTGAAGACCAAGATCCCTAGAGAGTGACGGTTATTCCGGTGAACATTTTCCATTGATTTAGTTTTTTCGATGCATACCTGAGTTTCAAAATAAAATCTCTTTTCAAAAAAAAATAAAAAAAAATGCATCTCATTCTCACATACACCCCCACACAATTGCTTGAACTACGTTTGTGATTACCTTCAAGATCTCCATTATTACTAGTTAATTTTAACTATGCCTTAAGCATTCAACTGTGGATGAAAGTCAAAGGACATTATATATGACAAACTAGAAAAAAACTCTATTGCAAGAACAAATGAAATTTTAATAGTGACTTAGCTAATCGAAAGATCAACTTCTGATTCAGACCACTGGGGCACAGTTCCCACCATCTCCTTTTAAATTAAGCAACCGGGGCACAGTTCCCAACCCGCCACGTGGCAATACCACGGGCATCGAGGCACAGATCTCGGGTTTCCAATCAAATCAGTAGGCACGTAACTTCTTTTTTCCCTTTTTCCCCCTGAATCAGGATCAATCCTAGAAAAGTGAATCTCACCTTTAGGACAAGTTTGCAATTGCATACATCCGTAGGCGGCCACTCCCGCGAGCTCAAAAGCTCCCGTGAGTCATGAGTGATGTGTCTACTTTCTTTGGAGCACAACTCTCCACGTGTTGTTCTCCAAAGAGGAGCATACTGTAGACACCTCATTTTGGCCCCCTATGATAGCCTTAAACACTTATCATATATAATGATGCCCCCATTTCACCCAAAATTGAATGGTTACTGGCATAATTTAGATTAATTAATGACGATGAAGATGCTTATTGATAATTTTAGACTTAGTTCGACTATCTATAGAGATTCGTGAGAGAAAAGGCCGAATCGCGTTGAGATCTCGAGTTCAACCCACTACTCATACCAGGCATGGGCTACAACACTATTCCAAACCCTTTCCAAACTATATAGAACACAACCAGGTTGTTCCTAAAGAAACTACATATAGTTTGCCTAAGTACGATATGATTAACATGAATTAGGAGGTTGGGATCATTGATCCGAGTATCCCTTACTTTCCCTGACCTCTGAATATTAGGAGCTATACACCACAAGATTCTACATTCCGAGAGCTTTCCGACGATATATGGAGCGTCCAAATCCGATAAGCGGGTCAAAAGTTATGGGCTTCCGAAGTTTGCCCCAGGAGGATGTCAAAGTCACTTAGGCGCCACTCATGTGGCGCCCAGGCTACTGAATTCCACATAGGCGCCCCATGCTGGGCGCCCATACTGCCCAGGGTCACCTAGGCATCTCATGGTGGGTGCCCACCTTCCAAACTCCACTAGAATGGCTTGAAAGTAGCACGGGACCACTCCAACATAGGGACCATGCACCGAAGATGAACCGACTCCACTTAGGCGCCACCCATGTGGCGCCCAGCCCTGAGTTCCACCTAGGCGCTACCCTGTGGGCGCCCAGACTGCACAGTCCGCTTGGGCGCCACCCCATGGGCGCCCACCCTCTCTCAAACCCTAATTCACCCTAAAAACAACTTAAGCCGCCTTGGGATGCGTGAAACCTTCTAGAAGCACGAATTAATGAAGCCCTAGCCCTCCTAAACTCGTTCCAAAGCCTCTATATAATCCCTCTTAACCCCCATTAGCAAAGGGAGCTACCCTAAAAAGAAAATAGAGAAAATAGAGAATAAGGAAGAAGAATAAGAGGTAGCCACCATTAGAGGAAGAGTTTCAGATCTAGAGAAGAAGGCTTCCATATCTTCAACTGGGGCTATGGGATTTCGCGAAAGCTTCGTTCTAGGAACTTGAGAAACGCGCCATCTACCGGTATTCCTAGATCTCCCCTTTCTTTTACTGCATTCCATTGGCATCAATGCTTAGAAATATGTTTAGGATCATTTGAGCATCATAGATCTACATTAGCTTACATCAAAATTGATATTAGCATCTCATCATACTAGAAACATGTTTAGGTTCATTCTCATATAGCAGATCTGCATTGATTTCGTGATTCTAATTGCATAACTAGGTTAGATCTCGCGTTAACAGCATCATTATCATCATTTATATCAAAGAGATCGCGAAAAGCCCTTGGCAGAAAGGCTGGGCGCCACCCCCTGGGCGCCTGCCCTCTCCCGGACAGGCTGGGCGCCACACCCTGGGCGCCTGCCCTCTCCCGGACAGGCTGGGCGCCACACCCTGGGCGCCTACCCTTCTGAGACTGGGTTCGGGTTCTAAACCTTCGTCCGTTGCATCGCTTTCTTGTAGATTTGGTAGTTGCATCATTAGTAGTTCGCATTAGGGATTCACATCAGTCGCTGAATATCAGAAATTGTGTTGAAAATACTAGGGTTTTTGCGCATTCGTTGCGATCCATTGAAAACCCTGACTGAGCAGGATAGGCGCCACCCCCTGGGCGCCCAAGTGGATTTTTCCCCACTTTCATGCACAACTTTCGATCTACCGCATTTAGTTTACTTAGAAACTGTTTGATAGTGATGTGTTTGGCTGTTTGATGTGTTCTGAACTCTGAATTATCATCTTTGTCACACTTCACATCATATCATTCGAATCGTAGAATCATACAAAAAACCCAAAAAAATCATAAAACGTAAAATCATTTCTTCTCTTTCCTTACTCTTTAGTAAATTAGAGGGAAACCAAAAACAAATTAAAAAGATATCCAGAAAACCCAAAAATAATAGTTAGATAGTCTAAGTTATCGAATTTAGCGCCTAAGTAGGATAAACCCTAAGATTAACTAGGACATCATAA
Organism: Cinnamomum chago; assembly: GCA_038049695.1. NCBI lineage: Eukaryota > Viridiplantae > Streptophyta > Magnoliopsida > Laurales > Lauraceae > Cinnamomum > Cinnamomum chago. The sequence continues at coordinate 67,231,212 of CP142458.1, read as the reverse complement.
TTCATTAAGTTCAGGACCATCAAATCACTAAGAACACCTTTAATTCCTTTAGAGGCCTAATCAATTCGGATTAAAAGCAACTAAGAACATCAAACACTTAAAACCCAAAACACAGTCACCTGGGCGCCACCCCCTGGGCGCCCATCCTTCCACAGTCACCTGGGCGCCACCCTCTGGGCGCCCATCTTTCCACAGCCACTTGGGCGCCACCCCCTGGGCGCCCAACCTCCTTGTGCTCTAAGACACCCCGGTTAAAGCTTGAGCCAATTAATTAAAACCTCAAACTAATCCCGAACCAACACAGTAAAACATTTTAAACCTGAAACAACTAAAACCCTAATCAACTCAACCTCTAATTAACTTGAAAACACAAACCAACCAAAATACCAAAACACCTGGGCGCCACCCTCTGGGCGCCCATCCTTCCAAGACACCTAGGCGCCACCCCCTTGGCGCCCATCCTATCGCATCACTAAGGAACCCTCAGTTACAACTTCTAATTAATAACAACCCAAACTTAATCCTAATTAACATAATAAAACACTTTTAGACTTGAGAAACCTGAAACCCGAATCCATTCGAACTCGAATCAACTTAAAAGCACAAGACCAACACGAAACCAAAAAACCAGACACCTGGGCGCCACCCCCTGGGCGCCCAGCCTATCAATCCGCTTAGGCACCACCCCTGTGGCGCCTATCCTACCCCATTCCCTTGGAGACCATCAATCGAAGTTAAAACTTAACTAATTAAACCCGAATCAATATACTAAAACACTGTCAATTTAAAAAGACTTGAAACCTTAACCTATTCGGACTTAAATTCACCTAAAAACATAAAACCAATTTGAACCATAAAAACAGTCCACCTGGGCGCCACCCCCTGGGCGCCCATCTTTCCGAGACACCTGAGCGCCACCCTCTGGGCGCCTATCCTACCCAGTCACTTGGAAACCCCATTTGAAACTAAACCCGAACTCAATCACAATCAACACCTCAGGATTTCATTGAATTTAAAACAATTGAAGTCAGAAGTCCGACTTCAAATTAACTTAAAGATCATTGAACCAACTCAAAACTTAAAAGACTATCCACCTAGGCACCACCCTCTGGTCGCCTAACCTCCCGAGTCATAAAAAGACCTAATTAATTAGAACTTAATTTAATCCTAACGACACAGCAAAACACTTTTACTTTAAAATACATCAAACCATAAAAGTTCAACTTCAAATCAACCTAAAAAAATACGAAACCGACTCGAACCACAGAACAGTCCACTTGGGCGCCACCCCCTGGGCGCCCCTCCTCCATTTCCACCTGGGCGCCACACCCTGGGTGCCCAGCCTACCTGTTTTCATAAGAACCCCGACCAACGTCTTACCTAATTAATTAACATTCAAACCAATCCCAATCCACATATTAAAAAACTTTTAACTTAAAATACTTAAGACTTTAATCGATTCAGACTTAGCATCCAAAACCTTTACAAACCAACAGACAACCACCTAGGCGCCACCCCCTTGGCGCCTATCCTTTCGTTTGCACTAAAACGCGAATTCTTGGTTTTGTTTCCAAATCTGGACCCGACTAATTTTGACCTTTGAACACCAAAGAACTAAAACAATTTGGAACATTAGAATTCAACAAGTAAGAATCCCCGGGATTCTGAAGATAATAACGACACCACCGCCACTAGCCAAACCACTAAGAAACAGCCACTTGGGCGCCACTGCCTGGGCGCCCAAGTCACCAGAGAGACCTAGGCGCCACCCCCTGGGCGCCCAAGTCTTCCGCAAACCCTTTCGTCGATTTTGACATTATTTCACTTCTCGAATTAAAACTTGAAATCCCAGAGCATTAAACGACCTAAGCAGAACTTTAAAGCATCCCTAAATCACTCTTAACTAACCTTCAACATAAATCAACTCTTACTTAAAACAAACCGAATTAATTAAGATTAACCAAATTCTTTAGGCAGAGTTATCAAGCTTAGGCTATTTGCATCCTAGGATTATATCAGATTTCCTCATTAGATAGAGTAGAGCATTAGGCTTCATCCCATCACTTTTCTTGTTCCGTTAGGGGACCGGGAGAGCTGATGTGGGCGGTCTAGGACCTTAGGTTAGGGTTAATCCGATGATCAGTAATAAAGCACTAATCATTTAAATCCAAGTGAAATCCCCTAGTTAGGCCCTTCTAGCCCAATATAAAAAATCCATAAAAACTATAAAACCAACAAAATAAACCCAAAAAGATTTTTCCTTTATTTCTTCCTCCACCTCAGGTGCCAGATATTTAATCGAACTTAATGATAAAAGGGAATAAAGAACTGAATCCTAAAATTGAATAAATGAGAATAATTAGATGAGATGAGTGATTTCGCACACTTTGCATATTTTTATTTCGGCCCATCGGCCACCTCTAAATCAATCACGGCCCATTGGCCCTCAAACAAACACCGGCCCATCGGCCACCTTCAATCAGTTACAGCCCATCGGCTTTTCACTTTATCACTCGTGTATCGCACACGAAAAACACAGAAATCACAAGTCAAAGTCTCATTTGCATCATCATTTTGGTTTGAAAAAGTCAGCCTTTAAACCCTATTTTGCCAAGGGATTAGAAGGGGGTACCCGGGAACGGGGCCGATCCTCTTCTTAAATATTTGGCACCTCCCCCCTTTTTTTGTTTTGTTTTCTTTATTTTAATTATTTCATTTCACTTGGACACACCATGATTATGCTATGTGAGGATTAACCTTATTTGGACTTTTACTCATAACCCTAAATTGACCTAATATCAAAGAGACCCAAGGAGACCCAAATTATGTGACAGGAAAACCGTCGTGTGTTGCCGGCAGCACATTAGACGAGAGAAGAACCCATCCTTTTATTTTCTCCCATTTTTCTTTGGCTTTAGTCAAAGAACGGTGTTACGGCCGTTACCGTAGCTGGCGATCGTGATCCGTCGATTTTGAGGATAGTCGGAATCCTCATTTTCGATGTAAAAATTTAAATAGCACATATAGATGAATGGCGATTCCCCTCCCCTGGGGGATCAAAATTCACATCCGACAGTGAGTTCCCATGCAGGTGCATAGAATCCGTCAATAAAATTATGATATATTTCATTCTTCTTATATTAAATATTCATAAATATATTAGTAATAAATTAGATTAACATTGTCATATATAATATAGTAAAAGATATAACAATCCACCAGGGTTGAGTCTGGGTGAATACATTAGACATGTTTGGCTTGTAGAAATTTTTACTAAAGAGATGTTGGGGTATCCTTAACATAGCCGGTCCCAAGCTCGGACAAAGGAGGAGGGTTGTGCGTTACGTAGCCGACAGCCAGCACAATACTCAGTCGGATTTCTTTATGAATTTGAGACCTAATGAAATTTCGTGGGGGCGTCCCCTACTTAGCGACGTGCTGTATGGTCCGAATACAGTGATAAGTGAGCAAGGACCGCTGCATCGGCGCTCTGGTGTAATGCTAAATAGGCAAGGGTCCTCACACTTGGGATGAGTGTGGGGGATAAGGAAGCTAGTCCAAAATAGAAGGCTGAGATTAGGTACTTGGAACATTGGGAGCCTAATTGGAAAACTTATGGAAGTGGTGGATACAATGGAAAGGAAACGAATCGCAATTGCTTGCTTGCAAGAGACAAGGTGGGTGGGATAGAAAGCTAAAGAGATTGAGAGGACTGAGTATAAGTTATGGTATACGGGACTTAATAGATCGAGGAATGGGGTAGCATAGTGGTAAGCAAGGACTTAAAGGAAGATTTAGTTAGTGTAAAGCGATGTGGAGATATGATTATTGCAATTAAGTTAGTGTTAGGAGAAGAGATAGTGAACGTAATTAGTGCTTATGCCCCCAGGTGGGCTTAGGAGATGGACATAAGGAGAAGTTTTGGGAAGACTTCGAAGGAGTGCTACTAGAGATACCCCAATGCGAGATGGTCTTCATAGGAGGAGATTTGAACGGTCATGTAGGACGAGATGTAGATGGATATATAGGAGTACACGGGGGACATGGATACGGTAATAGAAATGAAGAAGGGAAGTATATTTTGGAGTTTTCAGTGGCTTATGATCTCATGGTAACTAAGACCTTTTTAGGAAGAGAGAGGAACATTTGGTGACTTATAAGAGTGGCTCCTCAAGGATACAGGTTGACTTCTTCTTAACTAGGAAAAGAGACCGCCTAGCTTGTAAAGATTGCAAGGTTAAACCGGGGGAGAGCTTGACTTCCCAACATAGGTTGTTGATCATAGATGTGCAGCTACAAAGGTGGACTAGAAAAAAGAAGTTGTATAGATACTCAAGGACTAAATGGTGGAACTTGAGAGGTGATAAGCAACTAGCATTAAGGGAAAAAGTACTAGAGGAAGATGTTTGGGCGGTAAATGAGAGTGCAAATAATATGTGGGATAAGGTAGCAGAGTATATTAGAAGGGTAGGGAAAGAAGTCTTAGGAGAATCCAAAGGGGGTCTCCGGCACAGAAAGAGGCATGGTGGTGGAGCGAGGCCGTCCAAGACAAGATAAGAGTTAAAAGAGAGTGCTTTAAAACTTGGCAAAATGATCGAAATGAAGCGAACTTGGAGAGGTATAAAGAAGCAAAAAGAGAAACAAAAAAGGCAGTTAGTGAAGCAAAGGCAAAGGCTTTTGAGGAGCTATATAGGCGACTCGACACTAAGGAAGGCGAAAGAGAGATATTTAAGCTTGCCAAAGCCAGAGATAGGCGGACCAAGGACTTAAACCAAGTTAAATGCATTAAGGATGATGATGAAAATGTATTAGTAAAGGATGAGGAGATAAAGGAGCATTGGAAGAGCTACTTCTACAAGTTATTTAACGATAGCAGTAGCAGCGACATACAATTGGGGCAACTTACCATTTCTAGGGAAGAATCGAATCATATGTTCTATAGGAGAATCAGTAGGGAAGAAGTTAAAGAAGTATTGAAAAGGATGAAGAATGTGAAAGCGGTTGGACCAGATGGTATCCCTATTGAGGTTTGGAGGTGCTTAGGGGAGGATGGCATAAGTTGGTTGACAAAGCTTTTTAATGTAGTGCTAAAGAGCAAGATGCTTGATGCATGGAGGAAAAGTATTCTTATACCCATATACAAGAACAAAGGAGATATTCAGAGCTGTGCAAACTACCGAGGGATTAAATTGATGAGCCGTACAATGAAATTATAGGAGAGAGTTATTGAGAGAAGACTAAGAAAAACAACAAATATTTCAGAGAATCAATTTGGTTTCATGCCTGGGAGATCAACCATGGAACAGTATAGAAAAGGTCAGAGAGATTTACATATGGTGTTCATTGACTTAGAGAAGGCCTATGACCGAGTTTCTAGGGAGATTCTATGGAGAGTACTGGAAAAGAAAAGTGTGTGTGTCGCATATATTGAGGCGATAAAAGATATGTATAATAGAGCCGTGACATTTATAAGAACGACTGGCGGAGAGACTAAAGAGTTTCCTATCACGATTAGTCTACATCAAGGCTCAGCGTTAAGCCCGTACTTGTTTGCCCTAGTTATGTATGAGATTACAAGACATATTCAGGATGAGGTGTCGTGGTGTATGCTATTTGCAGATGACATTGTTTTAGTGGATGAGACGAGAGAAAGAGTGAATGCTAAGCTAGAATTGTGGAGGAAAACGTTAGAGACAAAAGTGTTTAGGCTAAGTCGATGCAAGACGGAATATATGGAATGCAAGTTTAGTCAAAGTAGGACACCTGGTAACTTAGAAGTAAGTTTGGACACACAAAAGATTGTAGAGAAAGAAAACTTTAGGTACCTTGGATCTATGGTGTAACAAGATGGAGAGATTGATACTGATGTAAGTCACATGATTCAGGCCGGGTGGACCAAATGGAGGAGTGCTTCGGGGGTCTTGTGTGATTGGAAAGTCGCCCTTAAGGTTAAAGGAAAGTATTATAAGGTGGCGGTACATCCAGCGTTGTTATATGGATCAGAGTGTTGGGTAGTAAACCATAATCATGTTAAGAAGATGGAAGTTGCGGAGATGAGAATGCTAAGATGGATGTGCGGGATCACAAGGAGAGATAGGATTAGAAATGAGGAGATTAGGGGCAAAGTAGGAATAACACCGATTAAAGATAAAATGAGAGAAAATCGACTGAGATGGTTCGGCCATATTAGAAGGCGCCCAACGGAAGGCACTTGTTAAAAGGTGTGAAAGCATAGAGATTGCTCGGAGTAGGAGAGGGAGACCCAAGAGAAGTTGGAAAGAAACTATTAAACATGACCTTGCCTACATGGATCTAACGGAGGACATGGCCCTAAATAGATTTGATTGGCGTCGTCAAATCCATATAGCCGACCCCACCTACTGGGAAAAGGCTTGGTTTGGTTTGGTTTTGGTCTTTCTAGAGTTTTGCTTCCTTAGTTTTAGGAAATTCATTTGGTATTTGAGGTTTGAGCTAAAAGGGGACTTTACTAAAAATTATATAAATTGAGTCATGGAAAGTTTTTTTTTCTTTGAGGAAAGACAAGTTAGGGAGTCTTGTTCCTTTTCATCTCCTTTTTAAAAGAACTTTTTGTGACATGCATGGTCTGTGATAAAAAAAGACAGAATAAAAAATATAAAATCGTTGCACAAGAGATAGTGTTTTCTGAAGTTTTGATATTGTGAGTGTAAGAAATAATTCATATCCAAATCCTCTACAGAAGGTGAATATCTCCGCAAGCCTATATCTGAATTATCTAACTGTAACTTAAGCTATTCTATTTTTTTCTAACTAATCTTAAAGAGATATCATTAGCTGTAGATATATTGGAGTTGGTACTCTGTTCGTAGTTTCCCTCAAATTGATGTGATTTATCAAAAAGCATCATATTTATGCATGAAGAAGTTATGATTATCGAGAGACATGGTGTTACTAAACACAGTTAGGAATGATATAATGGGAAGTGTAATAATTCTAGTTAGTTTCATAATTCACAAATAAAATGACAATCAACCGCAATGTACTTTGTCCATTTTTAAAATTTTGAATTTACCATGATTTATACGGTCTTTTACGGTGAGCATAGAGGCAAGCAAGTGCTAAAACCCAAACATTATATTCTTTAAGTAAGCATGAAGCCAAATAACTTTAGAATATACAGAAAACACATATTGATATTCAACTTTAGCAGAGAGCTTTGATACATGCAATGTCTTTTTTTTTCCCTTCTTAAATCTTTAGAACAATAAAAGAGGTCATTAGAAAGATAAAGCTTCATGCTCTTGATCGATGAGTGTAGAGAAATCTACCTTATCAACATGAATATAGGTGGTGAGAACTTTGGATTTATGTTAATTGGTAAAATTTCAAATACGCAGCCTAATCAAATGTCACTTTTACCTATGGGAATTTCAAATTTTCAATTTTTTTTTCAGATTTTCAACTTTTTAAATGGGATTTTAGAATTCCATATAGAAGACAACATTTAGGAGATTTTTAAATTATCTAAACAAGAATATTTCTCTTGCAAGGAGAAAAGCCTAAAAATGAATCCAAGCATATGAAGAATTACAAATCTCCATAGTTCAATCAGGCAATCATCAACCTGCCCTAAGAGGGTACAAATGACTCCAATAAACACTAATGGAAATGAATCTTATTTAATTTTTTTATATATTTTTTAAAATAAGTACTCATGATAAGTCCACAAAATTGGGTAAAAAAGGCATCATTTCATGTGCATTTGTGGATTTAACTATGATAAATTGCATCATAATTTCATGCGTATGGACATTAAATTTGGAATTTCAGTCAAAATGAGTAAAAAAAAAAAAACCATTAATCTTCCTTGAGTTTGTAAAGTAGATAGTTTGCATCACTCTTGGATTCCACCAGTTAGACTCTAAACACTGTGGTCTCATTGTATTAATTCATTAAGCATAAATTGCATTAGGTAGGCCCCATGCATAACACATTTATTTTATTCATTGCTAGTGATATAGTTGTTTCACTGTGTAGGAATTGTCATGCAAGGGTCCCTCAGAAAGAGATATTTAAAGAAGAAAAAAGAAGAAGGAAAGAAAACGAAAGAAATAAAGAAAGAAAAGTGGTCAACCACACCGCACACTAGGCATGAATCCCCACGCACGTCCAGTGATGGAGTGGGTCTCGCAGCTGCTGCACAAGTTAAGATAATTCTCTCTCTAGTTTTCAAGAATTAAAAACCTCATTCCTCCCTTACCAAGATTTCGGTCTCAAATTAAGGAAGGAGATTTCTAGATGAAATCAGCGATAAAGTCTTAGTCGGAAAGCTCTCGCAGAGCGATTTGACTCAGCCAAAGAGATAGAGCTCATTGCAAATCAAAATTCAAAAGTTAATTCAGTTTTTCTCAGGATAGCCTATCGTAAAACGACGATAACTTTCAACAAGACAGTCGGATCGGTGAGATTTACTTACCATTGGAGATCTTGTTCAGAGTAGATTTTCGTGGAGCCCAAGATCATCCAAATAGAAGCTAAATTGACCAAGTTATGGGCCCGGGAATTTTCATATGCATTCTCAGGTGGGATTGCAAACAAATCCACACTATTGATGACTCATCTCTACACTACATGAGGAGATCTCTGATGGGGCCCACTACTGGAAGATCTGTACGACAAAGAAGTCAAGCCAAGCCAAGTCAAGTCAAAGAGTAAAATATAGAAACAACTTGAGCCACAAAAGGGAGAAATTTTTTTATAAATAGGGACTTCTCCCATAGGGGACGTTTGTGCCTTCTCCTGCCTTAGGGTGGGACGTCCACCACCACCACTCGCCTCTCTCCTCTCTCCCCTCTTCCTCTCTCCTCTTTTCTAATTCTAGGTTTTTTTAGTTCTAAGTTCTCTACTTTATTTTTTTTTTATTTTAAGAAAGGTAGCTTTGGGCCTTGTTCAAACAAGACATAGATCTAGGAAAGAAATAAAGCTTGCACTAAAGGCATGCTATCAATGAAAAAATCATTTTCTTTTTTGCAATGGCTGGTTAGATTTGCGATTGAGGCAAAAGAAGAAGTTAATGTATTCCCAGCCATTTCTTTATGTTAATGCTTGTTTGATTGAGTTATTGATGTGCTAATCTAATGGTTTAGTAGCCTTGTCTTCATACCAGTCGATACCTACCATATTGTATTCCTTGATGCTAGAGTAGGTCTTGGATAAAAAACGCTTATTTTTTTTTATAGATCATGCTTTGGATTTTATTCTCTTTGATGATCTATGGTTAGAGTTGATCGGTAATGCTTATGTAACTCTAGTAGTTTTATGAAGGGAAGAAGGTCTTGGGTATTTGATGAATTTTATAGAAAAAAATAAATTTCTTTTGAGAAATTGGTTTTTAAAGTTTTATCATCCGGATTTGGGTGACTTGATTGGATCCAAATCCGAAGTAGAAATCTGATCAAACAATTGCTTTAAATAAGGAAGTGGTTTTGGATTGCTTAATGGATTCTTATGCCTTGATCAATTTCATTACCATTGATTTTGTTATCTCATTACTTTAGTTAATTCTCTACATTTTTAAATACTTGTGACATCATCTTTCTTAACTTAAAAGTTTTCTTCTTGATACGCTCTGTGGGTTAAACTTTTATTTATCATTATTTATTCATAGACACCCGTACACTAATGGCATTTTATAGTTGATTGAGATCACATCAACTCATATGTGCACATACGCTCGCATAGTTCTCTAGCCATGAGCGCTAGAGGTTTGTTGAGCCGGTTCTAACAAGGAAGCATTTCCTTGTTTGTTTTGATTTTTACCTTGGTCTTTACACTTTGGTTAGAATGACCACTACAAAAAAAATGTCTTAATGAGTCACTTTTAAAGTGTCTTAAAAAGTGGTTTGTGTCGCTTTTTTTATTACTATGCAAGCGTCTTATCTGCCGGCGTCACTAAAAGTTCGTAAAAGCGTCTCAAGAAATACATTTGTTATATCAGTTTCTGTTATCAAAGTGACACAAAAAAATAGTTACTTGTGTCACTTTAAACTCAAAAGTGACACTGAAATAACTTAAAAGCGTCACAAGAAAGATAACTTTGTTGTCTCGCTTTTCAAAAGCAGTGATCAATATGTTATTTTCGGACCAAAAGTGACACAAGTAGTCATCAGTTGTGACAGTTTCCATAGAAGCGAGATACCATCCATTTTAAAATAAAAATAAAAATGCAATATATACATTACTAATAACATGCTGCAGTATGGATACACTTTCAAATCACTAAACCTGCCTTACAAAATATGCAAAAAATATAGATAGCAACATTCAATAAGAACCATTTCATTAATTGGAAATTAATCACCATTCACATTAAGGAACGTACTTGCTCGTCCACGCGCTAAATAAAAAAAAACTATTCAAAACATAGCCAATTTGAATCCATCCATAATCCAAACTATTTACATTAACCTTCGAATTCGTAACCAAAGCGTCACGACATAATCCAAAACCTTCACAAAGCTACATTGTAAACAATTTCCGAAAATCTCTAACTAACCAAAATTAACTTAACCTAATTAGTAGATCCACTTAGCAAAAGGCATTCCATCTCCGTTTAATTAAGTTCTTCATTCACCTACAAAATAATAACAATTTGACTATGTATCAATAATATAATCAAGTAAGAAGGAGAGTTTAACCAACAATATCAAGGATCTCCCTTAAGTATTAGCAGTACTTTTTTTTTACATTATACATGAATATTTTTAGATTGAGTCATTACATAAATATTTCAATGAAATGATTTTATTGCAAAAAAAAAAAAAATTATAATTTACAAGAGAACATTCAAAAGAAGTATCTGGGATCAAAGATCAATGTTCCCAGATGAAAAAAAATATGGGTCCCTCAAGATCACAAAACAATGATAAGCATGCATTACAAAATAAATGACTACATGATTTGTTCTATTCCTTTCTTAGAATGTTATACGTCGTGATTCCTATCAAAAAAACTGTAAAAGAATATAGAGCATGACAAAACATGATACCTTATAGTGTGTCAATAGGCTATTCCATAATGGCTGTTTGCTCAAGACCTTAGGATTCCCCAACATAACAATACCATAACGAGCCCTGGTTAGTGCGACATTTAGCCTCTGTGGATCATTAAGGAATCCAATACCCTGCAACAGGTTTTGAGGTTGTCAAGATGTACAAATACACTACAGAAGTAAGGATACCACCAAGGTAAGGTGCTTGATTCTAAGGAGACAGTTTTAGCAGACACAATTTAGCGACAATTTCATTTTCATACGAAAATTGCTTTAAAAGGCTTTATGCAACTCCACAGTAGAAGGGTCTTTTTATACCAAAGGTTAATTGGCAATTCACTGATGTTTGACATGTTTCACATGCCCAGACTAGTCATAGATAGACTACCAGTGCAAACAGCCATGGTAGTATTACCTAAATTACTAGAGAAGTGGTGTCATTACCTGATGTTCATTGCTTCTTACACAAGACAAGATAATGTAATCTTTCTCTCTCCCCTGGAAGGAATCAACACTCGCGACCTACAATAAAATACAACCATGACACTGTAGCAAATAAATACAAATGGCAGACATCGATTTGTCAGGTGCTGAAGGTACCTCGATTTCCTTATAAAGTTGTTGTCTAAGAGCACCATTTCTTGTAATATAATTTACAATATAAGCTCTCTGGCCTTCATATGGGGTTATCACTCCAATCTGTGAAGTTTCAAAATGAAGATGGGTTTTACATGGGCTAATAAAAATACAGTAAATGAATTAATGATGAAAAGTGTCATGGCACACCGTAAGATAAAAGGATACCTGGCTGGGAATGACACCGCTCCTAAAAAATGTAGTTACAATTTTTTCAACATTAGCAGCTTCAGTCCTATTAAGATAAGATGTTCCACTTGCACTAATCTCCTCTTGTCCCATCTAAGCAAAGGCACCACATAAGCAACATAAATATTCTCGAATGAGTGAGGGTTGCCTTTATTTCTAAAAAAATGGTAAGGTTCAGAAAAATCAAAGAAAGTGCAACATAGCAACTACACATATCAAACAAAGACTGGTATGAGATGCGCCATCTTTAGCCAACCTATCAACCAACTCACTAGCTTCCCCAAAAAAAAAAAAAAAAGGCTCATTAGCCTCAATGGAAAGATTCTTAAAAACAATGATCCAAGTAGATACAATGCAATAAGTTCCCTCCACGGCCAGGCAGTCCACTAGCCTCTAAAGATTCGTAGCAACTGCAAAGCCCCACTAAATTGAAGAAATTAAACATCCTTCAACTATGGAATTCATAGCTAACACCTTTTGTAACACAAGGTCCCCTACTAACATGTCACTCGTTTGAACCAAAGAAAAATCATTGAGCCTAAGGAGTGCAAAATGCCCAAAAGCAAAAGATACCCAATACTAACAGTTTCAAAAATACCTGAACATAAAAAAAACATGGGACGGTTCGGCACAGGCCATGGAAAATCAATCCCAGTTGATTGCCTCTCATTGATGGTCACTCCATTTTGCAGTGTGCCCTCATAGAAGCTGTTAGAAGGAGATTCTGATAGGCAACGATGCATGCGATACTGAATCTGAAATTTTAATTATAAATAAGCATACAGTCAATTAAAGGAGGAAAGAGAAGACGCACATACACACGCAGAGTGAGTAATGGATGGTTTTGAATCCTATACTTTTTGTACTACTACACATCAAATCTTCCGATTCCACACCATTCACAAGTGTATTCACAAGTGTAATTTGAGATCTTGATTGTCTTCTACCTCTGCCACTAATTCTACCTCATTCTAACTCTCCACACTAACATTTACCATCACATCATCTCTATTCATTTCATAATGCAAACCACCATCATTTCAACAAACACCACTGTTTTCTTCAACCACAACTCAGCAACCATTTGCTACACAATCCAACATGAACTCGTCACTTATTTTTAACTATGGAGTTTGGATCCTAATGCTACCTGTAAGCCTACCTTCTTAATTTTGCCAGCAACTCAAAAACCACTCCCTGCCAAGTATCAAGCAGGGCCCTCATCAAATTGTGCGACATCAGATAGATGTATAATACTAATAAAATTGGTCAATTCAGCAAAATTTCCATTGGGATAAAACCCATTCAAGGCATAAGAATATTTTCAATGCAACACGAGCCAATTTGGTTGGAGACGAATTATTTAACTTTCCAAAATATGTTGACAGAAAGGATGAAGCTGTGCGCGAGGCCAGCACTCAAGTCATTAGGTGGCTAAGCCGATGAAAGGGTTTCATGGGTTCATGGGATGATGGCTTCTGATATGTGACAATATTGGAGCGAAAGCACTGTAGTTGCCATCTCTTGACTTAAACAGGTCTTGTATCTTGTCTGTAATATAGCTAGCATGTATCTAGCTTTGCTCACCCTTTTGAATGATCCTGAACAAGATTAAATCATTATGTAAACAGTGAACCTTTACAAATTGAGATTCATCATATATTGAGGGGAGGAGATAAAAAGGAAGATTTGCTTCCATGCTTCCATAGCAAGGAATAATAATGAATCTTTAGTCCAATTGCTGTAATTTTCTTTTTTTCTTTCTTGCTTTTATTTGTATCGATATACTGCTCATATACAAAGACTAATTCCTATTCTCTTTCACAAACTTCCATGTTTCCATCTTTAATGAATCCTTCTTGTTATCCAGAGAGGAAAAAATACCTTCAAATAAGTAATTCTTAAAACTAATATGAATAACAAATTTCATTAATAAGCACCATATAAAGTAAAGTCACATACCATTGTTGGCTTTTCCTGAACTCTGTAAGGACAAGATATATGTTCTCAAAGGCCGTGTAAGTCTCGTCTCTTACCTGAAGAAGGATTAAAAAAATTGAAGATAACAATCAAAGTTTGAAGAAGAAAAGGACAATGTGACCAAAGAATAAAAAAACCAAAGAGTTATGAATGTGTGACCTTGGCTCCTGTAAGAACGATATTGCCAGATACAAATATAAGCAACACTATCTTCGGTTGTTTCATTCGATATATCAGACCAGGGAATAGTTCTGGTTCATACTGTTAGAAGAACCAACACAGAAGATGCGTTCAAATAAGGAATGCATCTGTGTGTGTGTGTGTGTGTGTGTGTGAGAGAGAGAGAGAGAGAGAGAGAGAGAGACCTTGAATTTAGCAGGAAAGCCAAGTTTTTGAATAATCCGAGCATACTGGGAAAAACAAGGTAATAATGGTCAGACTAGAAACTTTCTGTACAGCTAAGATTTTGGAGCTCTTTAGTCATCATTCAATGTGACACAACCACAAGTAGTTTTGGGATAAATTTATAATCATTAAAGGATTCATGTTTAAGAGAAAACATTTTGTCACTAGAGAAAGAGCAATTGAAACACTAGCAGTTCAAAGACCATTGGAATCCTGGTTTAGAGAGAGAGATAGAGGGAAATCCACAAATAAATAGAGATATGAGCAAAAGTAATCAGATAAAGAAGATGAACGCATTAAGCATCTAAGTTTTCAAGCAATTTAAAGAAGCTTAGGGTCTTCAAATGAGAAGTGGACAAAACAGAGGCCGAGAAAAATGTCCACGGATCACATTGGACAATTGCATTTTGAAGAATGATTTAATACAAAATATATATTACTTCTAACACTTCTTTCATCATTGATCTTCAATACCTCAGTACATGCATCTAATAAGACCCAATTAGGTTGATTTTGGGATATCCCGTATCCATACACAGGTCTTCCCTCTCTCTCTCTCTCTCTCTCTCTCTCTCTCTAGTGGTTATCTAATAACTCTCATGTCATGTAAATGGTACCAAGAAGAAAACGTTTCAGTATTTGGTAATCTTTGAGTTGAGTTTGACTCAAGCTCAAACTCAATATGCATTGCAAAGTAGATGTACAGCATTGCACTGCTGGGCCTTATTTCTAGTAAAGCTTGCACTAGAGCTTGAGCTTGAGATCAATTAGTACTATCAAGCCAAGCTCAACTTAATTCAAGCCATGCTCAGGCTGGGGTTAGTTCAGCTTGGCTATAGATCAAGGTAGCTTGTTTAATGTTCAAGCAAAGCTCAAGTCAAGCTACCTCTTGCTCTCAAGTTCACACGCAAACACTATTTCACATCCCAAGTCAAGCTAGATCTTGGCCCCTGGGACTCTGCATTAGGCCAGCAATAGTTTTTCACATCCCAAGGAAATAATAAGAGCCAGTGCTTGACCCAAAACAAAAGAAGCTGGCATCTGGCCGTACTAGTACAACACCAATCTCCTCAGTACGAGCCAGTAATTATGCCCTAAAATTGGGTTTGATGATCTCCAATGTCAACCTAAGATGCTCATAAAAAATTGACTTCATAGGAACAGAACACCAGTTACTAGTTCCCTACCATGCATGGGATATCCAAACATGCCCTTAGACATGAAGGATATTATGATCAATATGGTACAATCATAAATATGGTTCAACAAGATAAAAAACCAGAAGGAAAGAGCAATTCTGCAAAAGCAGGCAACAGGCATCTGTTTTCAGCTGGTTAGGAACATGTTGTGCATGCATGAGTGTGTGGCAGGCATGTGAGCATGAGCTAAAGCAACAATGTAGCAAAAAAAAAAAAAAAGCAGGCATAGATGTTGATAAGCATCAATGGGAATATATCAGTTAGGTATGAATTAGGTTATATTGTTTCCAAAAGCAGTCAACAAAATTATTTAAAAAGGAGGTAAAAGCAATGGCTGCATGCCAGATCATCATGCTTTATAATAATAAATATGCCCCAGCAAGCATTTGTTAAAGAGATGTCGTCTAGCTAATTCAGCAGCTTCTTCAATTGACATGTCATAGCGATATCAGGATGCTCATGAACAGGATGTTGATATTTGCAAATATAAGACATTATCACTATCCCTCCATCCTTAGTAATTTGAAATCCATCAACCAAACAAGAAAGATAGAATTCAAATAGGGCCATGGTTCTGCTACCATTTAAGCCATTGGGATTGGAGAAGAAGGCAGCATGATGCACCTTCAGGTGGAGAGAAAAATACAGAGTATGATACACTAATGGTTTTCCAATGAAAGCACATATCCATCTGCTGCTATTTAAATGCAAGCAAAGGTTTGCAAAGCATCCAAATTTGGTTGGCAAGGAAAGAAGTTGAATTAGTTCAGTGTGATAATAGTCATTATCTAATTACCAACCTCAAAATAAGATTGTCTGAAAAATTTTCAGGCCATGACAGTATCCTGACAACATCAAGCACAACTAAACAGATAGAACTGAGTTCCCCAAGGCAGCCATGACCCTTCTTATATGTCTTCCTGAAGTTACTCCTCAGGTGAGTCCGATCGAAGTGCTAGCAAACAAAACAACAGGATAAAAAAAGAAGAGTAATCAACACAGGGACTAATTTAAAATTTAAACAGGGATCAAGAGAAAATGATAAATTGATAATAGAAAAGGAAAATAGTAAAACAATAAGGCAGTGAGAATGCTATAGCTTTGATAAATTCTCACCTCCCAAAGTGAAAAGATAAAAGGAGACATGATCAATGTCTAGATAACCATCAAACAGTATAAGATAATAACAAAGAACACACAGCCAAATTTAGGTCATTTTGCATATTCAATTGAAAATAGCCATCACCATAACATGGAAAAAGAAAGCAGAGATTTTAGAGACACTGAATAATATAGGAAAGATTTTAGAGACTGATTAATATGATTGGCTCATCATGAGGTCAACTTCCAAAGGCTATTGTTCATGATAACCAAAGTACATGTCTGAAAACTGAAATAGTCTAACCGCAATCATCAGTGATATAGTTGATGGAGCACAAAAAATAAGGGAGATGTAGAGCAAAAGGACTAGCGGATCATCTCTATTAGCATGCATTTGTAGAAACTGTAAGCTGTCTGGTACTGGGATAACATTACACAACAATCTAATATATTGATTGTTCATTGTGTTCAGTCAATATGTGAAAGTGTGCAGATAAAAGTTTCCACCGCGTTTACAGCAGATAAAAGGTAAATTACTCTCAACCTGTTTTATTCTATATCCAGTGCAAGCTGTTAATCGAACTTACACTTGATCATACAACATCAAGTTCCAAACATGCTTGGAAAAGTAATTGCAGCAAGTTTCACTAAACCACCAATCAAGCAGTTAAATCGATCTCCTTGCTCATATGCCTGCCTTTCATGAGTGTCTATCACAATATCATCTCTCAAGGGTACCCTCTTCCACAATTGTCATTGTCATCATCCCATTTAGTGGAACCAATAATCACATTAATGAAGTGTAATGGCCACTTGGTGTTTTTGACTTCGAGTGTGCGTGTGCGTGTGTGTGAGTTCTCTATAAACTTAAGGACCAGGAAATAGAGAACAGTGAATAAAGTTGAATTGCTCATTTTTATCTCATCTATAAATACCCCAAAAGAAGCACAACAAACATGACCCAATAATTTGTTGAATGAGAGCTTATCAAAGGAGTTGAAAGAGTGAAAGATCATGCCAGTGTAATAGATTAAGGTTGCTTACAATCTTTAAGTCCTAAAGATCCTAATTTAATAGTAAGTGGCAAAACCACAATTTGAGTGATCATTGACATTTTCTATAAACAATAAGAATTTATTTGATTAAGAAGGTGAAAATTTAATATTTCAGAGAAAAGATGTAGCTCATGGATGTAAAATGGTATAAAACTCTAAAAGACTATTTTGTTAAGAGAGTTTCCAATTGAGTTGGCCAAGTCAAACTAGTATAACCCAAAGCATTTGGGTAAAACAAGTAGAGAAAGCAAAACATAAGTGGAATTCTAACTTTGATTCTATAGAATAGAAATCAAATCTCACTACAATGAAGTAACAAAGATCCAGACAAGTAACATATTAGAGTTTCAGTAATAAGAGTTTATGAATCAGGCATCAGAACATATCATCATAACTGTTGGGATTGGTGTATGCCCTAAAGCCCACTGACTGCACTCACATCTCTGTTACTGGATATTTATTGGTTATTCAATAGAATGACATTTTTCTCTTATTACTTGTGTATATGTATGGTTGTGTAAGGCCCATTGTTTTCTAGTAAATGACTTGGGTGTGTAGTAGCTACACACAGAAAGGTCTGAGTCATGGACACTTGAAACAATAAACTTGTTCATAATTGAGAGATGGAGTTGGGCACTTCATCTTGGTCTAAGTTATAGTGAGAAACTCTCATGTGTTCAGGGTGACTTACCTTAGTCACGGGAGGTCTTTCCCGGATATATCTCACTAGTGCATGTGTCATGCATTGAACAGGACCATTAAAGGTGTGATCTCTAAAATAGTACTATCACAGAGAGAGATCAAGTCACCTCATGCTACTGAGTGACCAGTGCTCTTAATCTTGAGCATTTGTGGATGAACTGACGAAGTCGAGTTCTTATACTTTAATTCACTATGGGTGAGATCCTGTTCATGAGTCAACAGCTCTGTGTTTTGGGTACTCGGGCTTGATTAGTTGGGACGTGCAAATGCAATATGGAATCTATGTCATCGTGTGATGGAATGATCGTCCCCTTAGAATTATCCGATTAATCATTAGAATCTAAGATCTTTGTATATGGATGTTCCATATGGATATTGAACTTGTGGGTCGCTCCCTGGATCAAGAGAATGATATCCGGATGATGATTAAGTCAAGGGTATGAAGTTCTAAGGATGAGATGTAATCAAGAAGGTAGATAGTACATCGGTTAACCTACTTGATTATAGCATTGTGGTCATTGTACTTTGTAGGTCAAAGACAATCGTCAGTTTATGATGAGCTTAATTTGCAATTTAATATTTGTCCCTGGAGTGCAACCATAACTCTTTAGTGGAATGAGTTAGGGTTAAAATGATCTTAATGTTGCTATGGGGTTAGCATGGACATTTTGGTCATTTTGGTCATTTTGGGAGCCAAGGGCAAATATGTCTTTTGGTCCCTCTTCTAGCCATCTTCCTATATTGGCATGGTTTCCTAATTTAATTAAATGATATGTGGTTGAATTAATTTTGTGGAAGAATAATTTTGAGTTTAAATTCAAATAGGCTTTTGATGGCATACATGAATTTAATTCTAGCTAAATTATTAACTTGTGGGCCATGGTGTGTTTATCTATCTTGTGGGGCAGCCATAAGGGGAGCCCCTCGTGTGAGGTTTCCAAGTTTAACTAGGTATCTTTACTTGGAAGGAAGAACTCCTCTTTGGGTAAGAATTCCTATAATTAAAGTTTACTAATTTTTAGTATCTTTAATTAGAAAGTGTTGCACAAGTAAGGTGGCTGGTTGCTTATTTTATGGGATTGTCATTCCTATTAGAGATAGGAATCTTAAAGGAATGTGAACTTTATAAATATATGAGACACTACCCTGGGCGTGCAACACATGAAAAAAAGTGAGATAGAAAAAACCCTAGGCGTGAAACAATTGGGAGCTCCATTGGCCGCCCAAGTCAAGAAGAAAAACTCACGCCCAGCCCGTTGCTCTCTTCTTCTTCATTGGAGAGAGGAGATCAGGTCCTGGTCAGGTCCTGGACTTTTTCCACAAAGTGTAGTTCAGAAAACCCTTCTTGGAATCCATATTTTGATCCCACAATCAGAGCCAATCAGATTGGGTTGTGGAATAGAAGAGAAGATCAAAGGAAAAATCTGCTGCAGAAATTCCTGCAACTTACATTGCTGATTGCAGGCTGAGATCAGACCTTTGTAGCTTTCTTTTCAGAGATTTGAGGCATTCATATCATCAAGGTATTAGTCCTCTATCATCTCCTTGCATTATACACATGTTGATCATGATTTCATGGAGTTTTTATGCATGTTTCATGGCTGAATAAACAAATTTGGTTTTGTTTTAAAAACAAGAAAAACCATATCAGGGACGTCCAAGTTCAGATCTATATAGCATGAACTTTCAGACATGCAATGAAAGATATCCCATAAAATAGAATAGTAGATGGTAAGTAAACACATCCAAGAGGAGAAATGTTATGGGACTAGGGGAAACTATCTTCTGGCTTTTGGGTTCATTTTTACCCGCACAATAATGGAATGCATAGGGATTTGAAAGGTCTCCTTGCAACCTACTCGTCTGAAAAAACTCAAAAAGTGAGAAACTTTCGATCAAGAGATGTACTATCTTGAGGGCCTCAAAGTCATCCAAAACCTTGGTGTCAGAGCTGGATGGGTGCAAAAACTTGCTTAAAGGGTCCGGGATGATTAACAGGGTTTAAACATGTGAAGGGATCAAATTGATCACAGAAGGGGGCAGGTAGGGTTCAATGGAAAGACAATTACTTCAGAACAAATTCACACATACACACATAGAAATCTCTAACTACAAAAATTAGTGATTTTACAGCATCCGATAAATAAACAGCTTATTATTTTGTTAGATCGTCTCAGAATGATGTCTATAACATAATCTGTCAGAGAAACCTAACCTAGGAAACATGTCTCAAACAAAATATCCACTTGTTGTATTTAATGTTTATGCTTGATAATGTGATTCAGAATACCTTGAAATGAATAACCAACTAAGATATCTTCAAAAACAGAGGCAAAGGAAACCCAAAAACATCAACTTTTTTTGTTATTTGCTTTCTCAACAAGTTTGGTAAAATCAGCACGTTTTACAGCAAAAAAGAAACAGTTGATGAGTTCCAAAACAATTCTTCTCACCTTCTATATCATAAGAAGATGATAAAAAGAAAAAAAAATCAACTTTATGGCAAAGCCCTTTTCTTTAACCATCTTCAAACGCCTTCTTGTTTTGAACATGAGAACATCAAGTTGTTACTTTCCATTAAGTCCCACCAAGTAATCAGTAAGAAACAGAAAACTATAATGAGAACAACCCAAGAAACCCAGATTTGCTAAAACAAGAACAGCCCAAGAAAATAATGAAAATCTAAAAAGTGGGGGAAGAAACCTAGAAGATTCTCCAACAGAAACCTATCACATAACTGACTAAGACAAGAACAACCCAAGAAAACAATAACCCAAATCTCAGAAAGAGAGAAGAAAGAACTCAGCTTTTCTAACAAAAACAAAAAAGGTGGAAAGATCGATTGCAATGACGATCACTTGGAAGCTCTAAACTACATTTCAAAAAATAAAATAAAATAAAATGCAAGATCTGGAAAGAACTGGAAAGTGGGAATGGAATCAATGGATCATTAACGTACCTAGAAATGATTTTGATGCAGAGCTTCAGCGTAGGGAAAGAAGCTTGTTTCAGAAGTTGTTGTTCGTCTTCGAGGTTTTAATGGCGGAGAGAACCGGTGGAGGCTCCGGCGCGCGGGAGGGCGGCACAGTGCAGATCGAGAGGGAGAGGGAGAGGGAGGGAGGGAGAGAGCCGGTGGTGGCTCCGGCGCGCGGGAGGGCGGCATAGTGCAGAGAGAGACACAGAGAGAGAGAGAGAGGGGAGAGGGAGAGAGAGGGATCTCCGGCGCAGGTGGGCTCCGGTGGAATCGTCGCTGGTGCGGTGGGAGAGCAGATCGAGCGTAGCGCGGGAGGGGAAAAGGGGAAAGGGAAAAGAGGAAAAAAAAAACTTTGGAAGGAAAGTGGAAAAAAACGTGGGAAGTAAAGGTGGGGTGGGGGGTGTTAGGGCTTTAGCTACAGATGTGTGTCGTGTTATAGAAAAGTGACACAACAAACCTCCTTCTCGTTTACTCCTTCTCTAAAGTGACACATCAGACCATACTGTGTCACTTTATTGTAAAAGCGACACAAAAGCTCATTTTAAAAGCGAGACTAAAAGTCTTTTTTTTTGTAGTGGACGTAGGCACGTGGGAAAATGGCGAATTCCAACACTTCAAATGCCGACACAAAGGGCTTGTTTTTTTACAAGCATTACTGATAAGAATTCAGGCTATCTGTGGATTCAAGAATTCTTATAAGAAATTCAATGTTCTTTTAATGGGATTTTCAGTATTTAAGGCCGTCAGAATTCTCAAATGCCAAAAAGGTAGAATTCCAAAATACTAGCCCCTCAAAGAGCATTTCAAAATTCTGGAACTCCAGCATCCAACTGTGAACACTCCTTCCAACAAAAAAGTGGGCCCCATATTCACAATTATAAAAACTGGGCACATGCAATTCCTATCAAGATGGGTTCAAAATTTTAAAATTGGGTCTCACACTTTTGTTTTCGAAAAGATGGGCCCATGTACCAGATACCTGAGGTGGGTCTACATTATAATATTTCTTACAGTTGGGTCTCAAGTTCACAACCACAAAAGGTGAGTCTCATGTACTACAATGCATAAGATGTGTAATTACACTCTAGAATTTATGTAGCAATAAAACAAGAGTTTTATGAAATTCAGAAATTTAGAAATTCTCAGGCAAGAATTTAGATGGAAATGAAACGTAGAATTCAGAAATGACAGAATTCAGTGGCATTTTAGAATTCCAGCATTTGGAATTCCCAGACAACCTCCATACATAAATTCTAGAAATTCTAGTAAAGAAACATGCCCAAAGGGTGAGGTGATGTCATTGCTTCTTTTGGAAGAAAAGTGCACGTGCTATCGTCATATTGAGGGAATATATATGGGTTGGTATGGGTCCTGTCCATGTAGACAAAGCCCGTTCAAACCCTGCGTCTAATTCACAGCCCAACTACATTGATTTAGATATATAAAAGGACCAAATGACCTAGCTGTAAGTTGCATATTTGCCCCCTCAAAAAAAAAAAATTTATTGGGGTTGGCGGCGGGTTTGTTTTAAGTTTGTGTGAAGGGATGAGAATATTGATCATAGACTCTCATATTAAAGGGTTCGGAGAGGGTTTGTTGTAGGGATGAGATTGATCATAGATGAGCCAGTTATGTAATGGTTTTTATGTTAGCTTTTCATTCAAATTCCACAAAATCACTCGCTTATAATGAGGACTTTATATAAAAAGTAATACAAGTAGAAAAAAACATAAAAACCAAAAACATCAAAAGCAACAAAGACCTTGAGAGTACAAGACAGTGAAGAGATTCTTTAAAGTGGTCCTGATAAATCAAGGAATTCCATGAAAATAGGCAAAGCATTATCCTTAACTTGAATCAATATGCCGCTATCATATGTCAGTGTCATTTGGACCTCATAGCAGGGACAAAGAGGAGCATAGGAGCCATGACAATGATCTCCATGCCTGTAACATTTGGATATATGAACACCCTAAAGGCATACAAGAAATGTATCAACCTTAGGCTTGGCAGTGGGTATGTCTGCAACTTTAGAGAGCAGATGGTGAATCAATCAGGACCACACCTAAAAAATTCGGTTTTTGCATCTCCATCAAACCCCTTCCTTTTTGTTTGTTTCTCTTCCAAAACCATCTTTTTCTGGGTTAGTGTTGCACTGCTTGAGAAAAATCCACATGTGGGTTATCCTAACCTTCTTTAGAGTCAGTGCCCTAAAAGAGTAGAAGTAATCTTTCGATTTTTCATTATTTGGTACCAACAACAATAAATAGAAGAAGAAAAATTTATAATAAACCTCTGTCATCTTACAAAATTACAAATCAAGACCTTGCATAAATTAATCATTTCTCTACAACCATATATCATCCTTAAAATGCATGAATTTCGTCAACATGTGTACTGGATTTGGAATTTATAAATGCGATCATTTATAGAATCCTTTTTATTTTTACTACACATCCTCCTTAGCATTCTCATCTCTTCTACATCTATTTTGTGCATATGCTTTTTCTTTTTCTTTTAACTCAGCTTAGGGGTGCTGGGACTCAATCCTCGGGTGAGGGAAGGTGGCTACCCATATTTGAATCCTCAGCAGTTAGGTAAGAATTGAAACTTCTTACCACTGGGGTAAGTGGTCATTCTTATTTTTTGTGCATATGTTACTTTTTTATTAGCCAACACTTTCATAGGTCATAAATAGTCTAATCACCCTTTTGTAGAATTATTTTTTCAATCTTATTGGCATTCGTCAGTTACAATAGGGAATAAAATTAAGAAAACTCATCAAAGATGGTTTCGGCATGCCCATTGAAGGCTGGCAACAGCATCGGTAAGGAAACACCTGGCTATACAAGTTGATCGCCCACCAAGGAAACGGAGTAGGCCGAAAAATACATGGATTATTGTAGTAAATATAAAACATAATAATTGCAATTTATCTAAAAATTCTGCTCAAGATAGATTAGCATGTAAAAATAGAATTCATATTGCCGACACTATATAATTGGGAAACAACTTTGATGATGATGATAATGATCTATAAAAAAAAAAGATAAATAATAATTTGTAATTGTCAAAAAAAATAGAGAAAAAGTTGCTTGTCTGTAAAATTTCCAAAATACAACATCCAAGAGTAGTTTAAGGGGGACAAAACACAAACAGCATAGGCTGGGACTGTTGATTTGTACTCACAACAAGGCACATATACAGCATCCTTGAAAGAAACCCCACCTCTCTCTCAACTGAGCCCCGCATCAGCCATTTCATTGTATATAAAAAAAAAAGTGCCTGGAAAACACACTCCCAAAAGATGTTATTCTCTTTTGATGCCATGTTCACTAGTATATAAACGCCTCCATCCCTCCCTCCCTCCTCATCACATTCCTCAGACACTCTCTTCTACTCCCAACTTCCTACTTCCTCTGCTTCACTTCATTCACAGCTAAAACAAAGAGATATCAACATGTCCGGAGTCTGGGTGTTCGACAAAGGTGTGATTCGCCTCGTTGAGAACCCTGCGAGCGAATCCGATAGCAATGCCCGGCGCAAGGTCCTGGTGCACCGGCCCACTGACGAGGTGATCACGTCCTATGCATCACTCGACCGCAAGCTCACCGCACTAGGGTGGGAGCGCTACTACGACAACCCTGACCTCATTCAGTACCACAAGCAATCTTCGGTCGATCTCATCTCCCTCCCCAGGGACTTCAACAACTTGAAATCCTTCCATCTGTATGACATTGTCGTAAAAAGTCACAGTGTTTTCGAGGTTAGAGACATTTAGGGTCACTTGGATGCGGAGAAAACAGGTGGAGAAAACAAGCTGAGAGAAAACTGTCTATAGTACAAACTTGAATTTCATAAAAACAGTTTACTCCGTTTCATTTTTCTACCACCTGCTCTTCTTATCCAACTGACCTTAGATTGTTGAGATTGCACTAATAAAAATAACAATAATAATACATGGGTGAGTTTCTCTTCATGTATGTGTGTGCTAAGGTTGTACTGTAGTTTATGTGCGGGTTTGAATATGTACTAATTTGGTGGCCAGTCTATGTAATCTCTCTCGTTCATTATCAATGTAGTTTGCTGTCTTTTGTATGCAAATTTGGAACTATTATGAGCTCTGTTTGGTTGTCCTATGTGTTTTGTCAAGTAGAATGGCTTCTGATATGTTAATGATATTTGATTTTGATGCATGCTCTCCTTTTACAGTTTGATTTGAAGAAGAAAATAGCAAAATGAGCCAGCCCACACCCTATTGGAGAGCCAAATACTTAAATAAGATACTTAGTAGAGATATGCACATACATGATATAAGGTGATGCTCAGGCATGGAAACCATGGACCAGGGCCCAAACTTTTTTAAACTTAGGTCCTTGGGGTATTTGGGTAGTCAGTGACAAGCTTTCATCCCTACTTGTGATTCTATGGGTGCAACTTGGATAAATAATACAATAACAAGGTTTATTTTACTAATATTGTATAATTAACCCATTGGAACTACTAATGGACCAGAGAACTGGGGTGGAACTGAACCTGGATTGGCTTAAATGTACCTTCCCAAATCCTGAATGTAGCAGGTACCTCAACCCAGGGGTGGGAAGCAGGTCAGGTTGGGAAAGGCCCTGATTTTTGGCCAAATTCATATCCGACCTGTTTACTAGAAGGGTCAAACAGAATCCAACCAACACAAGTTTGGTCAGGATTTCCTTACTGAGATCCAACCCATAAAATCTGCAGGTCAAATGTAGGTCTGTTTTGTTGCAGTTTTGAAGTACATGGTGCAATTGAAATGCTCCACTATAAACAGGTTGGGCTGGGATGAGGAGAAAAAAATCGCGCAGATCACTATTCCTTGACCGATCTTTACAAGCTGTGGGTCAGTCAGAGACGAGTTGGGTTTGTGACATTCTCAATCCAATTAATAAATGGGTTGGCCTGAGCCTCTAAATGTTGTTTACAATAGTCTTCCAGCCCTACTCAGTCCACTTCTTGCTGACATGATCATGTTTAGAGAGTCCATATAAATTACTAGTTCATTGTAGGGTACAACTAGAATGCCACAGTGAATTATTGACTAACCCCACAACCAATATGCATCCTATGGTGACTGAATGGTTGACATATCTTCAGTTCAGTTAGTAGCCACTTTGGACACCATCATAATTCACTCCTTTTCATCTAATTGAAGTTAAGAGTATTGCTAATTCCTTCTTTCATCTGACTGAAGTTAAGAGTAGTGCTAATTTAATTCCCTTTTTTTTTTTTTATCATCATTCACTCTTTTTCATCATAAATCTCAAATCTTAGTTTTATAGCTCTCTCTCTCTCTCTCTCTCTCTCTCTCTCTCTCTCTCTCTCTCTCTCTCTCCCTCTCTCTCTCAACTGTAATGAACTGCTCTCTCTCTCTCTCTCTCTCAACTGTAATGAACTGCATCTGCCACATGCAACCTTCCTTTTACACACAGAGTGAGGGTGCATGCTGAAGAACAAATGAACAATACATGAAAGAGAAGGATGAAAATGGGAGAATTAAAGTCAAAATGCTGAAGAACAATACATAACGATAAGCAAGCTTTGACAGATTTACATCAGTTACGTTAGCGATTGCTAAAGAGCACTGATTTGAATTGGTGGATGGTGGGTCTCACTTTGAATTATGTAGGGTCACGCAGATTGGAAGTTGCCTCAGCATATTGCAAAAGAGCTTCACTGCAGTGACACCAGGTAATCTTAAACATCGAATTACAGCATGCATGATAGCATGATAGAATGGATACTGTTCATGTTCTGAACGAAGAGAGGGAGCAGAAATCCAACAAAATCATATCATACCCTTCTGATGGGTCAAGCCCAAATGACTCGGTCCACAATGACGGGTCAGGCCCAAATGACTCGGTCCACAATGACGGGTCAGGCCCAAGTGACTCAGTTCACGATGGCGGGTCAGGCCTAAGTGACCCGAGTCCGTGATAAGCCCAGGTCTGAATCCATTTGTTGAAAGTCGGGTCCGGATCCACGAAGCGACGAAGTCAGCGCGTCGTTCCCTTAACCTGTTTTTACCAAGTCCCGCGGAGAAGATCTTACTGCCTCGTTTGTTGAGAACGGTTCGAAGACTCTGCCAAAATGAAGCGCCCGTTGCTGAAGAGTCATCCCCATCTGTTAGGAGAAGACTATAAATCACAGAGCCTCACCAGCACTGGGGGGCAAGCAATTCTTATCCATTTTTATACTATCATTGTATTCTTCTGACTTGTAAACCCTACCTCGGAGAAGTAAAATCACCAGTTTGAAGTGGAGGTAGGTCACATTGACCGAACCACTGTAAATTCTCTCTCTCTCTCTATATTAATTTTCACATTAAGTACTCATCACTTGACCGGTGGTGCCTGAAAACATTTTTTTGGCATCATCAGTTTGGCTCCGTCTGTGGGAACCGAAGAAAATTTCCTGTTTCGAAATTATGGTGATCACCACAAGATCAATGAGACGACAAGATGATAATCCCTCACGGGAGGGCGAGGGTAACCCTATACCGACTAATCCTGCACCGAATACCCCTGCTCCCTCTCCTCAACATATGCTGGAAACCATGCAGTAGCTGGTAACCCAAAACAAGCTGATAATGCTACTCATACTCGCAGGGCAAGGAGGAGCACAATTTGGTACAGTACCACCGCAGGAAGTACCGCGCCCGGAGAATCCGACTACTCCACGCAGAGGAGCACCGCACCTGGGGGCCCATCCCCATGGTGCCGGGGGCCGAAGAGCCGCCCGTTCTCATCCTCACCTAGGCGCCCATCCCCATGGCGCCCAGGGCCGAGGAGTACACCTAGGCGCCCATCCCCATGCGCCCATCCCCATGGCACCAAGGGCCGAGGAGTACACCTGGGCGCCCATCCCCATGGCGCCCAGGGCGCCTCTGCTGGAGTTCCCCATGTCGCCCCTCACGGAGTACTCCTGGTCGACCCTCAAGGCCGCGCCTATCACGAGATGCCTCCACCCCCGGGTGGAGCCCAATTCGGAAGACCTCTAGGAGGGGCAAATCGCGGTGGACTTCCACCTCCTCCCCCTGTTTCTAACGAGGATGATCCTAATTTCCTGGAGGGGGGGAGTGAAAATCACAGCATGGAAGATGAAAGTTATTTCCCTGGTCCGTCTAGGGAACCCAGCAATTGCTGGGAGGAAAAGATCAAAGAAATGCAGAATCAACTGGGCGATATCTTCAACGCCATAAGGGCGAAGGCACTAGAGACGGTAGATTATCTGGTCGGGCGAACGAATTCACCGTTCAAGCCTGACGTGGTGAACTACCCACTCCCTCGGAAGTTCAAGATGCCATCCGTGGAGACCTTTGATGGAACGAAGGATCCACTGGACCATCTGGAGACGTACAAAACCAAAATGCAGTTGCATAATATCCCTGATGAGATAATGTGCAAGGCGTTCCCAACTACATTGAAGGGTTCCGCTCGGCAGTGGTTTGCCAATCTCCCCCAAATCCATAGCCACCTTTGGAGAGTTGAGCAAATTTTTTGTCTCACGCTTTATCAGTAGGCGCCGCCTCCAGAAGCCTGTCACACACCTACTCAGCATAAAACAGGACCGAGATGAGAGTCTGAGGAGTTACCTCACTCGTTTTAACGAGGAGGTCCTCCAAGTCGAGGAGCCCAATGACAAAGTCACCATGACCGCCTTTCTGGGAGGCTTCCGTTCATCCAGTTTCCTCTTTTCAGTAATGAAGCAACCACCAAAGAGCATGCCAGAACTATTGGCAAAAGCTCAAAAATATATGAATGCTGAGGAAATTAACAGGTCCAGGCGAGGTGAATCATCTCGTGGATCGCCAAAAGCTTGACCCACCTCTGCACTGTTCTCAAACAGGCATCCTATATCCAGCTTAGCAGCTCTCTCGCGGGTCGCCAAAAAAGCTTGGCCGACCTCTGTACTGTTCTCAAACAGGCAGCCTATCTCCAGTTTTGTGGCTCTCTCGCGGGTCGCCAAAAAAGCTTGGCATACCTCTGCACTGTTCTCAAACAAGCAGACTATCTCCAGCTTAGCGGCTCTCTCATTGGGCACCAAAAGCACGGCTCAAAAGGCAGGATCTTGAAACTCAGGTCATCTGCAACCCGAAGGACTACATTAAATTAGCGTACCCAATTGTCTGGCCTCCCAAATGAGCCAACCCAGCATCCATAGGGGCACCAGACCCCCCTTGCTCGCCTGAACCAGCTGAAACAACGCCTATAAGGGCGTTTGACACGGTCTGCTCGCCCAAAACAGCTTTCCTTTTTCCTATTTGCTCGCCTGGATCAGCATCCCTTGGTGCCTGATGGACTAGAGTAGCCTGCTCATCCGCGTGCTCGCCCACATTGGCACATAGCAGCTTGGCACCATGAAGCCAGGCAGGGGCGCCGCGTCCGTCGTCCGTCGTCGCAGCAGCGCCCCGGGTGGCGCCCGCGCGTCCACCACCCGCAGCAGCACCCCGGGCGGCGCCTGCGCTCCCAGCGCCCACAGCAGCGCCCAGGGAGGCGCCCGCGCTTCCACCGCTCACAGCAGCACCCCGGGCGGCGCCCCAGCCTGCAGCCACGCCAGGGGTGCCCTGGGCCAAAACTTGTTGGGAGTTGGCTGAGATTTCAAGGCTATGGGCAACACAGCAATGAGCACAAGAGCACAACACAGAGAGTCTCACACTCAAACGCCCGCGCCCAAGCTTTTTCCCAAGGCCACGTTTTTTTTAATATTTCTTCAGTCACATTCATTGCTATTTGAACACAAGTACATGACCCTATTTAAAGAATTGCTAGACTCATGAAAGACTTACATGTGTCCCATGTACACTTGATTCAAGGAGATAAAAAAGAATCACTACTCAACAGACCATAACGTGTACATCAACCTGTACAAGACTTTTTCAACCATCTAACTGATGCAACAACCCATTAAACAAAGTGAGACCCTGTCACATGACCGTTGGATGCTATTTGAATTAAAAAAAAATTTCAGCAGTGCCCGCGCCCAAGGGGGCGCCGCCCCAGCTCCGTCCACTGCCCGCTCCTAAGGGGGCTGCAGCGCCCGCACCAGCAGCCTCAGGGGCGCCCCTGTCCAGTCCTCCATCGCGCGCAGCAGGGACGCCCGAGGCAGGGGCACCCCGTCCAGCGTCTACCGTGGCGACGCCCGCAGCAGGGGCGCCCCCACCGCCGTCACCGAGTTGGCTTCAGCCCGGGGCGCCCCGCCCGTCACCCGCTGTCGCCGAACCGCCTGCAGCCCAGGGCGCCCCGTCCGACGTTGTCCGTCTATCCACCGCGCGCAGCAGGCACAGGCCCTGGCGCCCCGTCTCCCCTCGCCAATAGATTCAGCAGCAGCAGGGACGCCCCTCACATGGGCGCCCCTACCCAAGCTGCAGCCTGCAGCAGCAGGGATGCCCATCGCAGGGGCGCCCCGCCCATCGTTCGCCGCGGTGGCGCCGTCGACACTTTCTTCTTCACCTCGTCGATCCAGGGACTCCATCATCTTCTTTCTTGAACAAGAAGATGAAAAGCAAGAACCCCAATAAAAAAAAAAACTTTTGTAAGGGAGGATGGGAAAAGCAATCCCTATTTCCCTACTTATAACCTTTACTCTAGGGTTTTCAAAGAAGGAATGAATCCTAAGCCACCAAAACTCTTCTGTGAAATTCGAGGGAAAGAACCTGAGCATAAAGAGACGGGCAGTGTCTGGGAAGGAATGAAGAAAACCTGATATACAAAATGTCTCGCTTTCAAAGCTTCCTTTGGCGCGAGGCATTGAGGGGCAAATGATCGGTCAAGCCCAAATGACTCGGTCCACAATGACGGGTCAGGCCTAAATGACTCGGTCCACAATGACGGGTCAGGCCTAAGTGACTCAGTCCACGATGGCGGGTCAGGCCTAAGTGACCCGAGTCCGTGATAAGCCCAGGTCTGAATCCATTCGTTGAAAGTCGGGTTCGGATCCACGAAGCGACGAAGTTAGCGCGTCGTTCCCTTAACCTGCTTTTACCAAGTCCCGCGGAGAAGATCCTACCTGCCTCGTCTGTTGAGAACGGTTCGAAAACTCCGCCAGAATGAAGCGTCCGTTGCTGAAGAGTCATCCCCATCTGTTAGGAGAAGACTATAAATCACAGAGCCTCACCAGCACTGGGGGGCAAGCAATTCTTATCCATTTTTATACTATCATTGTATTCTTCTGACTTGTAAACCCTACCTCGGAGAAGTAAAATCACCTGTTTGAAGTGGACGTAGGTCACACTGACCGAACCACTATAAATTCTCTCTCTCTCTATTAATTTTCACATTAATTAATCATCACTTGACCGGTGGTGCCCGAAAACACTTTTTTGGCATCATCACCTTCTATTCTTCCAACATGTATTATTGGTGAACAGAGCATATCTGTATGGTTTGGAGTATGGACCTAAACAGGTCGGATCCATTTTCGGACCATGGTGGATCAAGCTTTTGAGGGGCCGGATTGGGGATGTCAATGGACCCCCAATTACCCTTCACCTGAAGGACTTGGCTTAAAAAAAACTCAGGTTGGACTTTGTTTTTTCTTTCACCCCAATTGATAATAGGATTTAGTACAGGTCCCATTTCGGGTCCAATTGATAAAGGGTCTGGAGATACGGATGCCCATACACCTGAGTATATAATGTATTTAATGCATTATAAATTATAATGTATGTTAGAAATAAAATGGTCATTTGCAAAACTAAGGATTGAGTTTTCAAGCAAACAGGTTGGCTTTATCCATATTCGCACCACGTATTGATTGAAGCCATTCAAAACATAGCCCCCGCCCTAAATATGATCTCAGATAAATTTTACTTCATTTGAGTGATGTTTATTGTTGGATCAATTTGCATGAAAAAGAAGAGACTTTTTTCAAATACTTGATCTCAAAGTTCACGTATTTATCAATCTAATAGCATATATTACATTTTTTTTCAATGAACTTTGGGCCACTGTCTATTTATAGATTGCTTAGATCAATAGAAAGAGGTGCCATCGTGAGGCTAAGAGAAATCATGGGCATGGGAGTTCCCACGCAGGTGCATAGAATCCGTAGATAAAACTATGATATATTTCATTATTATTATATTAATATTCATAAATATATTAGATTAACATTGTCATATATAATATAGTAAAAGATATAACAATCCACCAGGGTTGAGTCTGGGTGAATACATTAGACATGTTTGGCTTGTAGAAATTTTTACTAAAAGTCTTTCTAGAGTTTTGCTTCCTTAGTTTTAGCAAATTGATTTGGTCTTTGGGGTTTGAGCCAAAAGGGGACTTTACTAAAAATTATATAAATTGAGTCATGGAAGGTTTTTTTTCCTTTGAAGAAAGAAAAGTTAGGGAGCCTTGTTCCTGTTCATCTCCTTTTTAAAAGAACTTTGTGTGACATGGTCTGTGAGAAAAAAAGAAAGAATAAAAATATAAAATCGTTGCGCAAGAGATAGTGTTTTTTGAAGTTTTGATATTGTGAGTGTAAGAAATAATTCATATCCAAATCTTCTACAGAAGGTGAATATCTCCGCAAGCCTATATCTGAATTATCTAACTGTAACTTAAGCTATTCTATTTTTTCTAATTAATCTTACAGAGAATGAAATATGGCATATTGAGCCCTCAATTTAGCCTCAGCTTCAGTGTCCTAATGAAAAAACAAATTGCAAAATATTGAATGTGTTAGGTACATATTAAAAACATAATAAATGAAATATCTATAAAAATTTAAATTGAAGATGCTTACGTTAGTTAGTCTTTCAAATGCTTCCATCACTCCAGTTATGACCTCCTTATCTTGATTTGAGGGCTTTCTTTTATCACCACCAGGTGCTAATTTAGTAAGATATGATAAATCATAAAACCGAGGTGTGAGTGCAAATCCAAGACAATGTAATGGGCTATGCATCATTTTCCACCTTTTTATAACAATATTTTCCATCATCTCATAAATCTCCTTAAAATTTGCACAACCATTGAGACTATCTTTTATTTCACCAAGCATATTGTCCATTCCTTCATATACCTCCCCCATCAATGGTCCATCTTGATCACAAAATTTAATCATTTTGAAAATGGGTTTGGTAAATTTTACCATTTGCCTCACATTTGTCCAAAAAGTATCCTCATCATCGGTCACCCATCGCTTTATGTTTTCTGCTATCTCTTGCATTTTTTCATCGCCATGTTTTGCCCATTCTTTCCAGTCATCAAGAACAACGGTAGATTTAAGGGCCTGTCTCACATCTAAGAGTCGCTTCATCATGACATAATATGAAGCAAATCGAGTCTTTGCAACTTTTAGAAGTTCTAATCGAGAATGACTTTTAAATATTGCTAATGCATGTGTATGATTGATAATATATGTCACAATTGTCTTGCACATGGTATAATATTCTTCATATGAT